>VXBU01010887.1:361458-564513 GCA_013400315.1 Bombycilla garrulus
CATGTCCCCAAAAATAGAGCTAATGAAGAGCACAGAAACAACATTCAGGTAGATCAGGCTGCAAAGATAGAAGTGTCAAAGATAGACTTAGATTGGCAGCACAAGGGAGAGATGTTCCTAGCTCGATGGGCCCATGTTGCCTCAGGTCATCAAGGCAGAGATGCCACCTATAAGTGGGTCCGAGACCAAGGGGTGGATCTGACCATGGACAGTATTTCTCAGATTATCCACAACTGTGAGACATGTGCTACGATCAAGCAGGCCAAGCGGGTGAAGCCCCTCTGGTATGGAGGGTGGTGGTCCAAATATAAGTTGATGGGGAGGCCTGGAAGATTGATTACATCACACTGCCCCAAACCCGCCAAGGCAAGCGCTACGTGCTCACCATGGTGGAAGCCACCACAGGATGGTTGGAGACCTACCCTGTGCCTCATGCCACTGCCTGGAACACCATCCTGGGACTGGAAAAGCAAGTCCTGTGGACTAAAAAGGATAACTAGCTTTTGTTAACTTTCTGAGTATGGCATAATGGAAAAGGCAAACGAAATTGTGCATGCTACAGCATCTTCTAAACAGTTTCAACAAACATCTCAGTAGGTTTGAAAGAAGAAAGAAACAAACACATAAATCAAAACACAGAAAGTGATGTTGAGCTTGATGCTACTCCTAGAACTGCCTCGGAGCTTCTGGGGACTTGTGCACTTAAGAGAGTACATTTTGTGTAGAGCAGGAGTTGTGCAGGAGTAATTGCATTCAAAGAAACACCTGACACTTTTCATTTGGCTTCCTTTCACAGTCTACAGCAGTGTGCCTTTTTGGGATGCTGGCTCAGGCGGTTTCTTTCATATGTGTGGAGTATGTTGTTGAAGAGACAGTTCATCAGAGATTTCTTTAAGGTACTGTTGTAAAATAACAGGTGATCCATGCACCTGAGCAAAGACACTGAGGGAGACTGGGGGTTTGAATACAAGCAGGGCATTGATCTGACTGTTCCCATGAAGGAAAACTGCTTGTTTCTTGGCCTGTATGGACTAGAGCTGGTTAACCATGCACATAGCCTGCAAAGGAGGTGTCAGGCCTTGCTCCAGCTGGGGTGGTGCTGGGCAATGTCATAAGAGACAGGTTCACACAAGTGCCGTGACAGCAAACTTGCAGCTCCTCAAACTCCTTAGACTTGTAATTTTCTCTTACACCTCCATTACCCAGAGAGACATCTGACTTGGGAAGAAAGCACAGAGTATTCTCAGCTTTCCCAGAGAAAAGCCATAGAAACACCCAAAGCAGTTGCTTCCCTCCAACTTTGGGCTGAATAATCCATTTTATCCAGTGTCAGGCTGGACACGCCCAGGACTGGGAGGGCTGCTGCAAACAGGGTGGATAGTTTTGCTGTGTGGAGGGTACAAATCCTTGCGGCAGGGACTCCACTGGTGGGCATGGGTGTGCTCCTGCTCCCACAGCTGCCCTCCTGCCAGGACTGCAGGCACCCCAGCTGGCAACCTCTATCTGAGAAAGGAGGATTGGCACCAGGAAGGCATATCAGGGAATGAAGAGAGAATTTTCCCAACACCCTCCTACTGCTGATGTTGCAGGCAGCTTCTGTAACTACAGTAGCTGATTTTTTTTATCCCATGACAGGTATTTTATTTCAATCAAGCAATTAGCTTCATTTCTTTGCCTCCTTTGTCACGTAACTCCTCACTATTGGCTCTTTAGAAGGAATCTGCAAGTAAAAATTGGTATCCTGACTAGAATTAGATTTTATTCTTGTTCACCAAAAATGAAAGATGTCACGGACATCAATAACCCTGTGTTTGGCATCACTGTTGATTAGAACACCCTCTGATGAGGCTTGCCAGTGGGGTACCTGGCTCCCTAAAGTAGCCTGCAGGCAAATGTGGCTGGCTTCCCCAACACCTCCCCAGTGCATCACAGGCAATGGTCTCCTTATGAGTTTCCCAAACCAGCTGGTTTCCACAACATTTTTGGCTCTGGAGGAGCCAGCTGACTGCTGTAACTTCTCCTGGTGTCTGAGAAGAGAGGAGAGTTTGGCTGCCTATCAGCTCTGGGGAGCTGATGCAGGTGTTTTGCTGGTCACACTGATTTCCTTATGCATATAGGAAACTTAATGTTTAATTACCCCATGGTGTAAAAACTGACAGGAGGTCAAAGGAATAGTAATAATGTTAAATTATCTTTGAGCACATAAAGTCCTCTTGGAAGATTTGGAAGCCATTCCATCTTTGGCTTTCAACAAAACACAAAGACCAAAGCAAGAGACAGCTTTTACAGGACTTGCCATTGAAGCCAGGCTGCATTCATGTGTTCACAAATCTCCAGCTCTACTAACACACAAGGACAGGATATTGCTGAGAGAAATCTCTGTTAGGAAGAAGCAATGTAAGTCAGAAAGGAGGGGAGAGAAACTGTGGGTATTCAGGGGCAAGAAAAGAGCTTAAACAAAACTAAATGCTGGAAAATTTAGAGAAAATGTAGAGTATACTTGCTTCAGATAAAAGAGATCCCCTAAGAACCCTTAGATGCCCTAAGAACAGTCTGGAAGGTTTTCCTGTATAGCTTGATAGTCTTGGAAACACAAACACTGGCTGAATCCCAGAGGACAAATATTTGCAAAAAAGATGCTATTATCATGATGCCATTTGCACTTGAGCTCTAAGGTGTTTATACAGCAGTGGTCAACACGGAAGCAGAGCATGACTCAGAGGCAAAGACAGAGGGTCTGAAAGCACCTCTGTGACATCAAGCAGACAGTCAGTATCCAGGTAAACATATACACTCTTGTTAACACCTCTTACACTGCAAATACTGCCCCTTCCCCCAGAGCTGGCCTTTTTATCTGCTCAAGAGCCTTCTTTGCTCATGACATCACTGTCCTTATTCTCATAGGTTTATTTGCCATGTTGCTTGAGTCACACACATAGCAAGTATTTCCATACAAATGAGGCTGTGGTTCTGTTTTCTACACAGCCTGTGAGATTGAGTGGGACTGACAGGTACTGAAATTTTCTCTTTTTCTCTAAGCATTTTTTGTTCTTGAACATCACATAACTTTATAGAAGGCTTGATCCAAACCTGACTTGATTGTAATCAGAATTAAAGGAGGCCCTCAAAAAACCCACTTTCTAGCATTTTTGGAGTCCTACTCCTTTGTATGCCTTAGGAAAAGCCTTACTGCCATTAATTTGTTGCTGTTATTCTTGCTATCAATTGTAGGAATGTGCATGATAATGCAATTGTTTCTCCATGTGAAATGCATGACCTGCTTTAGTAGGTTTGCTCCTCAAGAGCATCCAAAGTTTTCTGCTGTTTCAAGCAGCAAGAGGAAGCCGTTGATTCCTGCTGGGCTGCTGTGTTCACCTCCCAGGAGAGGATAAATCAGGTTACACTGTAGCTCCCACACAATCCATAGGATTTTTCACTCCTTTCAAGTTCAGGGTCAGGTTTTTTTTCTACTGGGTATATCCATGCATCTCAGAAGGTAACTGGATTATACAGATTCAACTAAAGGGATAATAGGATTTTATGTGTGTAAAGAATGGCAGCTGAAAAGAAATATCTTGACATGTCAGAAGAACAAGGTCCACTGAGTGAATCATGAACACAGAGTTAGCATGTCATAATTTAAAGAAGAAAATTGTATTTTAATAGCAGGATCAGTGCTTCTAATTGCAACTTCATAGTTATATGCCTGTAATTTAAAACACTGAGCATATGACTTATGGAATAGAAATCAGATAAACATCGTTCTACCAATGAATGAATCCTAGCAATTAGCTCCCTACCCCATTCTGCCTTGGAAAATCCTCCCTTGGAAAGGAGGGAATTAATATTCTACACATATCTTCTGTAGGCTCTACAGAGTGAGATGGTTTCTCAGAGATACAAGTAATGAAATCATATAAAAATGACGTTTTAATGAAGAATCCTAAGCCATCTTTTTATATTAATAACATTAAAAAGATATAATGAATGTGAGATCTAGTTACTTAAATAGTTATAGGATTGGTCTGTGAGGTACAAAGCTATTCTGGCATTCAAACTGCTCTCTATTTAGGGGTGTGCATGTGGTGCTACCTCCTTTAGGTAGATAAAATAAGGGGCAGATAAAATAAGGGGAGTCTTACATATATTCACATGGAATAGCTACTGCTTTTGAAGTTTGTATCACCAATTACATTTCAGTAGCTTTTCTGTGCACGCCAAATGCTCACATCTTATACCTGTAACCCTCATCTCATTTTTAAAATTTTACAATAGCATTTCCCATACCTGCTGAAAACATTTTCATCTTCACTGTTGCTATAAAGACCTGTATCAACAAGCAGGAGGAGTAGTGGGGCACACAGTGAATCTATTCTTAAGCTGCTAACAAAGGGGAGAAAAAGGAAGGGAACTGGTCTGCATGTGTTGGCGCTCACATGTGAGGGGCTTAATACAGCACCATTCACTTTAACTTTGGGACAAAATCCCAGCTCTGAATCTAAGTGAAGCCATGTCACTGACTTTCCTGTAAATAGAAACTTGCTATCTCCCAGCTACACACATTTGAAATACTGCATAGGAGGTGGATAAAGGTTTTTCAGAATTTCCATGTGAGTTTTTAATTACCAGAGAATTACATCAGCATGACACATGGTGCATTATTTGGTACTTACCAGGAATGTAGTCACACAGTCTCTCCACAGCTGCCTTCACTGTACTGTTGTGCCACTGGGCAAGCTGTTCGATGACAGACACCACAAGCACGCATCCTTCAAGAAGACAAAAAAACAAAAAGAAGGAATACCGTTATTGGTGAAATGTTATGAAGCACCCTGCACCACAGAAGTATTTCTGGCATCTTTGGGCATTTAATTTCTTGAGATGCTCCATGGCAGGTAGGTGCTCAAGGGCAAAAAATATCAGTGAATTCCTGTCTTCATTCAAACACTGTAAGTTATTAGAGAGAGGATGTTGATTCCAGAGCAGCACACAGAACAGCCTGGCTTTTACAACACTGTATGATGCTCCTGGAAAAAATTACTCCACTCTTTCAAGGTTGAAAATTGAGGATTCAAGGGAATAGCCACTGTTACAACTGCCTGCTTGGTCATCTGCTCTCTCATTTTATCTCACAAGAAAAAAGGCACAGGTCTGTACTCACCAGGACTTTTATACCTCTCCACACAAGCCACACAGAGGCACTAAAACCGGAAACCAAATATTTGTGACTGCCTGCAGAAGAGAAGTCACACCACAGACATATATGCTGACCATGACAGAGCATCAGTGGCACCATTTCTTCACAGACTTTCCTGTGAAACCCAGTCATGCTCAGCACACCCAGGACTGCTGAGCCCAGCTACACATTTGTAAAAACCAAAATGTCTTCACAGTTCATTCTGCTCTGTCTGTGTGGTTGGAAAGAAACCACTTCCTATGACCTATGAATCTGGTTATTTCTCGTCACTAATCTGGGTGTGAACAGGGCTAGTAAAGTGTTTCTTGAGATGTGCAGCACTTTTTCCTCTGCTGTTTTGGGGATTAAATAGATTCAATGTGATCCCCACGGAACAATCATTCAAAATCCAAATGATGAGCATTCATTTCAAGTCAATTTTAAATTGCTGTAGGTCAGCATTGTGCTTTCTCTGTGGAGGCTTCACCATTGTATAAGGAATACAGCTTTAGCAATGCCAAGCCTACCCACTGTAGTCAGACCTGGCAGCCAGAGTGATGGCCCTGCCTAGACTCAGAGCCTGTGCAAGAGAGGCAGGTATCCCAGGCAGACAGGAGACAAGGAGCCAAGGGTGCCACTTTCCAGCAGCCCAATTTAAAAATTTCTCATTGAAATCCCTATAACCAAATCCTGTTTCCTCTCCTGTGCAAGCAATCTCATCTCTGAGACTTGCTCTAGCAGGGTCTAGGAATGGAGGTGAACTGCAGCAATTTGATGTGGCTGCAGACACACCTTTTTCCAAAGCTCAAGAACATTAATGTTCAGGTTTTCAGACTGGCACAACTCTTCAAAGTGAGCTTCTAAATTCTTTCCAAGCACCCCCACCTATGTGCCATTAAATCAAAATGCTGCTTTTAAACATAAATAATAACTCTGCTGCTTCTGTGGCAAGTAAAAGAGAACGCAGGGCAATTGGAACTTGCTGTAAGACCAATATTTTTGACTCCTCTATTACTTCTTCTATCCCAAATACAGTAATCCAGAAGAAATTACAGTGAATTTGTCATCTCTTTTGCAGGGATAAAAGCCCACTTCTCCATACTTATTAAATAAAAGGATCTCTCAAGATCCTCTGCAGAATGATTTATAAAGCATGCTAAGAACCATTACCTCCAGTCAGCCTAAAATAATTGAAGAATAAATGGAAACAGATATAACCAAGAAAAACTCTGAAGCAAGACATTCCTCCTTTCCTGCCCTCTTCCCCAACTCCCCAAATAGCCAGAGGCTAACTATTCCCAGGAATTAAGAGCTAATTAAAAACACAATATCTGAAAAAAAAATTAATAATAAAGACCCAAACTAAAAATAAAGGGATGGTCCAAGATGAAGGATGTAGTATGTTCAGGTCTTGGTCTCAAAGAACAGGCCAGCTCCCTCTGGTCCGGGTTTAACCTTACTACACCCTTATCATCAAATAGTTTGGGTTGGAAGGGACTTTTCTAGTCCAAGCCCCCTGCAGTGAGCAGGGCCATCTTCACTTAGATGAGGTTGCTCAGAGAGCCCCATTCAACCTGATCTTAAATGTTTCCAGGGATAGGACATCCTGCACTCCCACAGTTGGTGGTGGGGAGGAGATGTTAAAGAGTGCAAGAGACTTCAGCTGTTTTAGTGCAAATCGGGCCCTGCATTGGCCTCAGGGACAGAAAACAGACCCTGTCTCCTTTGCCAGGGTAGTGTGGTAATAGCCCTGCTGGACTGACTCCAGCCTTTAGCACTGAGATGGCACTGCACATCCTGAAAACTCACCAGAACACATCTCAAGGTCGTTACATAAAGGATATACTATCAACACACATGAACAACCTACAGACAAGGGGGACTACCCTCCCCCTGACTTCTTTGTCTATTTTATTCATGAGGATGGAGGCTCAGAAAAATTAAATTACCTAAATGACAACTTAACCACAAAATCACACAATCTTTATGTGCTTTCCTTCCTACTCTTACCAAGGTCAGATGTTCATCTATCAATCTTGTTGTCTAGAAGTCAGAAAGACAAAAAGGAGTCCAAGGAGAGAGACAGAGAGAAGTTAATGCTTTCATATTTTCCAAGGCACACAGCTTTTGTGGTTTTACCGCTCATTCTTTTGCATCTGGGCTTGAGGATTCTACAGAACCATAGAATTGTTTAGATTGGAGTTGACAGTGTCACCTACTGCAGCAGAGAGAGGTGTTGCTCATTTTGCCTGTGCTGTGTAACCCACTGTTCCTGCACCTGCAGCCAGGGCCTGCAGATAAAAGGGATTATGGACAAACAGCTCTAACTCCAAGAAGCTGGGCTGAGGATAAAAATACCATTGATATTTCCATTTTCTCTGTTATACAACAAGACAGTCTCCACCGAAGATGTAAGTTTCTCTCTCATGTTTGTCAAAGTACCACAGAGAGAGTGAGAAAAAAAAAAAAAGCTATTTTTGGTTCAGCTCTGCAAAATGGAAACAGAATTCTTAATCACAAACACAATCATGCAGGTAGCCCCACTCAAGGAGCAGTCTCACACCAATTAAAAGAAAATTTTCATGTTGACTAAGTTAGATAGACACCTTTGTGTCTATTGCACCAGACCCAAAGGCAAATCTGCTTCACATGAGGATTAATGGAGCCAACATTGAGTCTGAGCAGTACTTAATGCAGTATCTCAGGCTACTAGATGCTATATGAATATAAATAACAATAATAATAGTCTGACTACTTGGGAAAACCCCACAGAACTGAACTTCAAAGTGTTTGCTCTCAAAAACTCATCTTCATGATCAGAGGGGATGTTTCTGCTCGCACTATTACACCCTTCCCACTTTGGGGAGCGTCTGGATAACACCTTGGTTATCCAGATGCTCCCCCCTCCAATGCAGTTTTTCCACATGAAATGCCATGTTCCGTGGGACAAGCTGAGAGAGAAAGTCTTGCCTGATTTTCAGAAGTATCTGCCTTCAGAAAGGCAAAAGGTTCCTTAGGCACTGCAGCTGGAGTACCTGGAAGGGAATTTGGAGTGTCTCCTGGGCCTCTGGCAGGAAAGGTGCTCCCAGGGAACACATTCCACCAACATGTGCTATTGGCTGATCTGGTCTCTGTCCTCCCCATCTACCTGGGCCTTTGGTCCACCTCTCCTCACTCCTTGTGGTCTGCTGCAGTGAGCTGTGCCCGGGGGGATGCTTGCTTATGTGTTGGTTCTGCTGACCTCAAAGGCTTCCATTTAGACTGACGTCATCAGGAGCAGCTTTTGGGCTGGAGATTATAAAATACTCAGGAAAAATGGTTGCACTCTGGGAGGAGGGAGGAGGAATGTCCTAAGGAGACTCACTGCAGCAGAGGCAGCCTAATCTACCTAGACTCCCTGGTTTTTTTTCATGGAAACAAGCCTCCCCAGTAATTCAGATGTATCCTCAAGAATAAAAGATTTATTCTATTTGGTGTTGGGCTATAGGTAAAACTTCAATATATAAATGAAAGCTAATTCAGACTATCTTTGCTTTTACTACAAACCTGTTCTCTTTTTATCATCTTCCTCTGGATTGAGTGGCAGGAAAAGAAATGCTGACCAGTTATCCTAGTTTTAATGGCTCTTAATTCCACTGGCTAAAAATGGAAAATAATTATATAGCTAAAAAGGGCAGGGGAAAATCAGATGTCTTTGACTGTAAAAATTTCACTGATTTAATTACTTATGATGTGCAATAATAAAAACTTCTTAGTACTCTGGAATCAGTAGAAAAGCATATCTAGATCTAGTCAGTCATTAGCAGCCATTACTTGCTTTTAATTCACTGGATATTCAGATGTGATTTATTTCTCATCATGAGCTGGACACATATAAGGCAACATAAATAGGCATCATCTTTAAATAAATCTCTTTATTTTTTTTTAAAGTTGCACATGATTTTCTTTCAAAACAACTTTCAGTGAGTTGATTCTGCTGTCTCAATTCAATAATAGGTTTCAATACCTTGACAGGCGGGAGGATGTTTTTCTCTGAAGGAAATTCATTGGCACTATAATACCTGCCAGCCATTAGAAAGTAGACTCTGGTATTAATAAATGCCTGTCACTTTTAGTGATGGCTTGTCCCATCTGCTATTAATTTCTGAAGAGATAAGACAAGACCATAACCATTTTGCTCAGTGCAGTAAGGTGAAAACTCACACATCAGGAAGTACTTCTTTCCATATATTTGAAGGTACTGTGTAATAAAAAAATGCCATTTCCAATAAGCTCAGGAAAAAAAAAACATACCCCAATAATAAAATCAGAACTAGAGGAATTCTTCGCTTAGCTGTGAAGCCTCTGGCAGTTTGAGCAGACTATTTAACTTAATCCACTTCTTCCGCAAAAGTTTGAAAGGTTCTATAATTAGAATTACACCTAGGAATGTCAAAAAGTATCTGGATAGTGAAAGCTGCCTCTCTGAGTTTGAGATTTGTAGGTATATTTGTCTGAGTAAAACTGTTAAATGGGTTTTCTGGCACCTGACAAGTCCTTCTTTGCCATCCTTTGCTTATGTTTCTGGATACTGGATTTCTTTCTCACCCCTCCAGCCATGAATTAAATGCACCCCCAGAATACAAGGAAGACATAAGTCCAAAGAATGGCCTTGGACACAAATATCTCTCTGTAAACGCTGCTGACCAGGCTATGCCATCCTGCGGCTACTCTGCTTGCTCCTGGTAGAGCAGGAACTGGAGCCTTGCTTGGTGATGTGGCAAACCTCTGCCTCAAAAATCTGTCTGCTGTAGCAAGGCTCTGCACACATGAAACCATTTATCATATTCCTGGCTTTATACAGGAGATAAAGGCTTTCCCAAAACACAGTCTTAGCTTCTTCAATTTACAGATGATTCTAAGATCCAAAGCAGCTCTTAAAGCCTACCAGTGAGGTGACCCAAAAACCGGTCTACAAAAGAGGATATTGCTACTCCTTGTGCTGACGTTGTTTTGGCATAAAAACACCTCTTTCCAAATTAGTCTCATGCAGTTCCAGTTCAACCCGGAACAAGACATTCCTTTTTGAAATTCACATGGGGAGCCAATAAGAATTAAGGTTTTCTCCTCTGAGATGGGGACATCCACATGAATATTCTAGGCACAGGCAGACCATGGTTATGCAAAATTATAATACAGGAATGTTTTCTTTTTCATATAATCATAGAATAGTTTGGGTTGAAAGGGACCTTAAAGATCATCTAATTTGAACCCCCCTGCCATGAGCAGGGACACTTCTACTGGACCAGGTTGCTCAAAGCCCCATCCAACTTGGCCTTGAACATTGCCAGGCATGGGTCTTCTACAACTTCTCTGGCAACCTGTGCCAGCATCTCACTTACTGTATATTCCTTTCTTAACAGGGCCCAATATCCATATTGCCTTCCTGCACTGCTTCTCATTACTGAGCTGATACTTTCAAAGAACAGCCCTTTATAATCTCAAGATTTCATTCCAGCTCAATGAAATATTCAGCTCAAATGACATAACCATATATGCAAAGTAAGGACAGTTATCTTCCCATATACAGCCAGAGGATTTGTTGTTTTGAAAGGTAATTTAGAAATGGATCTGAGTGATAAAGTTTTTTAACTCAGACTTTGCTTCTTATCCCACTTACAGAATTAATGTACTTTACAGAGGTACTGAGGTGATGGAACATAATTATAGGTATCCATATTCAAATATATTGGCATATACAAGACCCTTTCACCCTTAATTTTGCAAGTCTTATGAAACATCTTGGAAATACTAAATGGTATACTATTAACAAACCTGTCACTGGGCATTAAATTACATATAGTGTAGTGGCTAAATATATTTTTAAAAATAGTAACATCAAAATAGCAGCATTTTGAGTGCATTTGTAACAAATTTCAGAAAAACCTGGAATGTCAGTTATTATTCCTGTTGCTCGTGCAAAAGCAGTGGGCCACCTCAGGCACCCGGACTTCAAAGCTCCAGTCATTCATTTTTGTTTCATTTAGACATACAAGACTCTGATACAGCTATGACAGTACAGAAAATTCAGTTTCCATCTAATGGAAGATTCTAGTATCCATACCTGGAAGCCAAATGTATCCCTAGTGTTTCCTACATTGCACTTTAAAGAGCCCTATTTAACAAAATCTATAACCCCAGGCATTTCCAATAGAAGTATTTTCTGTATTAATTAATATTAAAAAAGTCCCTGTATGTGTGACACTAACATTTTTTTTTTCCAAATCAGGAAAGGTATTGAAAATTTACTAAAGTCCAAATGCTGGCAGGGAGTGTTAATGTAAGTGGAAAGCTTTATCATTGTTGCAAAGGCTTCACCATTTCAAGATTCTGAATGCAAGAAACTTTTTTTCAGATATACAGTTCCTAAAAGCAATAAAACTGATGTCCCTAAACATGAGCAGTAGTTCTCTGTAGGGTTAACACATGAACAAGAGTGAGAGGCACACAAGTGGGAATCAGCATCCAAATAGACAATCAATAAAATGATTATTATATTCAAGACAAGCATCAGTAATACAAAATATACAAGACTACCCACGTCTACAATTGCACATAGATGTGATTGTATATTTACACACACATAGATATGGATGTTCTGGCATGCTGAGCACATCTTTTCCTTGTGATCAATAGATATATTTACATCTTACAGTCATAAGCTTTCACTAAGACTTGGGATGATTTTGGAAAAGAATTTTTACCATCAGTTGCTGAAAAGTTGCTGAGTGGTTGCCTTAGTATCTCTACTGTAGTATTCCCATACCTGTGTTTGTTCTAGCTAAAGTATAATCATAGGGAAAATGGTATGGTGAAATTGAGTATTTATTGCTGATCATCAGGTCAAACTTTGTTGCTGATTAAATGGAGCAATGCTGGTGAAGTGAGCAGAGCTGCTATGGCTTGGAACTGACTTAGCTGTAATCAAAGTCAATTCCCAGCCTTTTAGAGTAAAATACATTGTGGTGCTACACTGATACTGGGCAAGGCTTTTTTACAAAACTCACTGAGCTGTAAATTATATGTTCTGTCATGGTGCCCCCCCAGACAATGTATGCAAAGCCACTCTGAGCACAGCTGTTAAAAGCCTCCAACTCCATTTGGCATGTTCCATTGTGTGAAGTTATCGGGAACTCCGAAGGCCACCAGTCCTGCTGCCACTCCAAGGGGCATATTTCATCCCTGCATTCATGCACAGCTACACAGAGGCAAACTGTTGAGGACAATGACTATCAGGCAAATCAACACAGGTAGAGGTCAGAGTTTTACTCTGCTGGTAGCTAAGAAACACCCGTTCTTTAATGCAATCAGAGCTGAAAATATGTTTTGAAAACATGTTTCTTCATATGCTAGGAACTGTCTGCTCCTGGCTGAATGGAGGTGGTGACCCACAAAGGTTGCTGAGAATGGCATTATATCAAGCACAAAGATGGTGAAATTTGCTTTTCTGGCTGCTGACCCACAGGATCTCTGCTTGCTAGCAGAGAAGATGGAGAACACTGCTGTCTGTCCCTATTGAGGGCTCCCTGACTAAACACCTCATTCTGAAAAGGGCAACCAAAGTTAAACGGTTAATCGCCAGGGCAGTCTGCTTGGAGGGGCGGGAAGGAGGGAAACAAATAAATGCTGTTCTTTGCAAATGCTTCTTGCAGTCACAGCACAGAACTCCAGAAATACTGGCCTGGAGCAAGTCCTCTTACAAAACCTCTGCCCTGAGAGATTGTCTAAACCATCTAGGCCATTCCTAAAGGACAGGGCAGACACAGTTTGTAAAGATCTCTGATGAGGTCTTCTACAGATTTCTCAGGAACTTATTACTCTGCTCACTTATCACTGTCTTAGGAAAATCCACTTCCTAACCTGAATGTCCCCACTAGTATCCATTTCTGTTACTTCTTGCCATAGCTCCTATGAACCTGCAAAATGGATCACACCTTTAATGTTTTCATGGACAGATATGTCTTTTCTCAAGTTTTTCTTCTGTAGACTAATTAACTCTAATTTATTCACTCTTTCTTATATAGCTTTTGCTTGTTTTTCTCCGAAACCTCCCATCACTCTGCATCATTCTTGATGCACAGCCCCAAAAGGCAAGGCAGAAATTCCTCTGAGGCTTTGTCAAAGCTGAGAAAGGTAACAGGTTACTTCACATGTCTTGCAAGCTGACTTCTGTTTGCACATCCCAGTGCATGCCACGTATGCATGCTTCATGACAGCATGCCATCATTGTGTCACTACAAGCCCAGATGATCTTCCTTATGGGTGCTACCCAGCTGGTTGTTCCTCATCTACTGTGCGTGTCATTGACTATTTCTGCTGAGGTGAATTCCCATACTGAAATTACCTTTTCAGATACAAGTACTCTGAGTTGTCAAGCTTGTTTTGAATTTAATTCTGCCCCCCATTTTACTTGCAAACTATTTCAGTTTTACATGAACTGATTTAATAGCTCAAATTTCATTATCCTGGTTAGTGAAAATATGGAATGATAGTCTGTTCAAAAGCAAAGTCCAAGAAAGACCTGATTTTGTGTATCCTTTTGCTTAGGGAGTGAGCCACTCATAATTTCTCTCTGAACAAGACTACCCATCAGTTTTGTTCTGCCCTGCAGAAGCTTAATTACTGTCACACATCTCTCACGCATAAGATTAGTGCTGAGGTAGTGTCAAAAGCCTTACTAAAGCCCAGCTACAATATCTGCTTCTTATTCTGTGTCTACATGGCATTATCTCATTGGCAAAGAAAATTAGTTTGATCTGACATTACTTTTGAAAGGCGTTTTTAAAAAGTTTTATTAACTATTGCAAGATTTTTCTAGGATTTGATGTTTAACTGACTAATCTACCATTCTCCAAATTCCCTTTCTTACTATGTTGAAAGGAGATGAATACAAAAGTTCCCATCTGTCTTTTAGTGTCTCCCCCACTTTCTGCATCCTCCAGGGCAGCTCCTGCCTTTCTTGAGGTTGCTTCAGGTACCTCTGGATGGAGACACCTTTGCTAGAGAACAGAGCAATTTGCAAAATACCTTTAAGGGCTCTGTTGTAATTAAGGGTGGAATTGAATAAGAGCTTTAATAATCGGTAGAAAAATGATGAAACAGTAACACCAGTGTCAAAAGTTTACCAGTGTTACTGTACTGTCTTTGGGTACCTGAACATTAATTTACATAAAATTTTGCTTGCCTTTCCTCCTTTAACAGGTGGGAAAGTAAAGACCTGAGTATATGAAGGGTTCATTCATGACTAATTTTTGAGAGAAAGCATCCCTTTTTCAGAATGCCACACTGAAAACAGTCAGGCTGTACTCGGCAAAAGGATTTTTAAGTCTCATCTCAAATAAATCCCTTAAGCCATGCTGCTCATCAGTAACAAACCCAGAAAGGAAAGCCAGACTCAGCATCCAGCTCCCAAACCAGAGCGCAAAGCAAAACCTCCCTGCCTTTGCAGGAGAAAAAACAGCTTCATGGGCTTTTGCACGTAGGAAAAATTACAAAAGCCCTTTTATCTCTCATAAGGAAAAACCAGAAAAGAAGATCACATGCAAAGTGTGCAGAAGGCCCAGAGGAAGAGCCTGAGCTGTTTTCACAGAATGCAAAAATGGTGGCATTTTAGCAGCGTGGAGAAAAAAGACTGTCAGATGTTGGGAAAGTTTTTCTCGTGACAAGGCCAAAGAAAGACCATTTATCTGGCTGTGGTTAGTTACTGCTACAGACCAGTTATCTTAGATGGTTAGGAATTGCTTAGCTACACTACACTGATCCTGTAGGGTTGGGAGGGTTTTTTATTGGGTACTTTCTCCCTCTTTGCCATAACTCTAAAATGCAGTAGCATGAAACCCCTTTTTAGTTGGGAATCCTCCAGTGGTATTGTTTGTATATCAAGTCAATTATGAAAAGCCTTTCTCTGAATGAAGCAGCCACATTTTTCAGGAAAATGCAGAAAAAATGATGCAATTCTTTCTACAGCTAGTGAAAGTGATTAAAGCTGCTGTCTAAACCAACCCCTCCTCTCCTCTCACCCTGTTCCATATTGGCACAAAGGTGCCTACCCAAAATATATTTCCCAGCACCTGCTAAGGGCAAGGAAGCCCCTTGAATTACCCAAATGCTTTTCCCGTACAACCAGAATATACTGGGGCAGATGGTGGTGCCTACCCAGGGAGTGCTGCAAGCAAGGGGAACAGAAGGAGGAAGCAACCAAGTTGTATCACATTTAACAGGGGTACCAGAGCTGCACTTTGCTCTTCTGTCATATTATTTCCACATACTTCTTTAAGAAGATGATACTCTCAGTGATACTCTCAGTGGAAAGGCTTAATGGGAAGTATTTTCTTGGTTTTGTTATTGAAAGGGCATTCAGTTTCTGACTGGCTTTGGCTACTAACACAGCAATCTTAATCAAGCAGGTGGTACACAGAAGTGATCAGAAATTCAATGTGCAGCTACGTCATTTCCCTCAGAAAAGTGAGGGAGATAACTTTGAAAGATTAGACACCTGACCACACATTTAAACTTGCATGAAAAAAACATTTCTTCAAGGAAATCTCCTATGCACTTAGCAATAGGAATCTCTCACATTAAAAATTAGACAAGATTTAAGGAAGAAATTCTTCATGGTGACAGTGAGAAGGTACTGGAAGAGGTTGCCCAGAGAAGCTGTGGATGCCCTATCCCTGCCACTATTCAAGGCCAGGTTGGATGGGACTCTGAGCAAGCTGATGCAGTGGAAACTTCCCTGCCCATGTCAGAGGAGGGTGGAACTACAGGATATTTAAGGTGCCCTCCAACCCAAACTATTCTCTCATTCTCTCTGATTCTTGAAATCATCTTGGCCTTGACCTATAAGGCCAAGAAGACACCGAAGTACTCACGTCTCTCTCTCATTACCTTCCTAGATGGCAAACTAAGCCAAACTAAGTATCTGGGGTCTAGTTGTTGGGAGTAAATCACAAGCTGATCTTGCCCTACTATCTGCTCCTAAGAGAGCTGGTCACCAAATCAGATGCAAGAGCTGACGTTACCCCTGCTCCAAGCCATCGCAAGTGCAACCATCAATTCCTCTCAGCTTTCCCTTTCTGCTTGGGGAAAGGAAGGGACACAGTATTTTCAAGAGTTTGAATGAGCAGCTAATCAGTGAAAGCCCAGAGGTGGCCATCTGGGCTAGCAGCCACAAGTCCTCCCTGCCAGGCTTGGCTCATGCCCTTTTAGCACTATCCACACTTCTTTTTATCTTGTGGTTTACAGAGGTGGGCACAGTCTGTTTGGGCACTGAGTCGAGCTCACAAGGATGTTTTTAGCTGAAGGGACACTTCAGAAAGAGAAACTGGTGTGGGAGGCAGTGCTTTTCATGTATCCTCCCTGAACAAAGAGATGCTCAGTAGTCCCAGCAATGGGGCTAGCACAACTCTTCTCCCTTTAGGAGGGGAAAAAAGGACAAGTTATCTTGCACAATGCAACTTCAATGCAAAGTGTAGAATTTAGAACATTTCTGTGTCAACAGGAAAGGGCAGACAATGCTCACAGTCTGACATCTAAAAACCACCAGTGTAAAAATCCCACAGATGAGTATGATCACTGCCTTTCCTGTGCCATCAAAATGGAAAGCTGCCTTAAGATCTCACCCCTAAACAACATCACTTCCCCCTAGCTCTGGCAGCTGCTCGGTCACCACTTGCATGGTTCCCAGCCAAACAAGGACAGGCCCTCACAGCCATTTCTGCTTTTCACCCCTTGTTCTCATGTTCTGGCTGAATCCCTTCACCACTGTGACTCTGCTCTCCTTTTGATTCACCCTGTCCTACCAAAACTGTCAGGGGTACTGTGGGTGGCTCAGAAGTAAAGCAAAAACCTGTTTTTATCAAGTTTAGGATTATTCTTTCTAACAGTTTTCACCAAGCAACAGTGGAAAGAATTGTTTCCTCCTAAAGGATGGAGAACTGTCACAGGGTTTATGTTTCCAGCACAAAGGTGCCTTGGAGAGCTAAAAGAATCATAGAAATTTTTAGTCTGAAAAAGGCCTGTAAGATCAACAAGTCTTGCTGATGACAAAAGAAAGCATTTGATTGTAATGCATAAGATATATCCATCTGCACACATAAAAAATATAAGCCAGCACATCTCCCTAGGTATATGGAGTGCCATGCCAAAGGCATTTCTGGTGCAGAGATACCCACAATTTACACTGACTCCAGTGTTACCAGTCTTGCTCTGGGAATCACTGAGACTACAGCATACCTACCCCCAGCTACAGGTACTGTGGGGATCACCACAGTCACTGAAATCACGTGAGAAGGGGGTTGCCAGCTTGCCCCCCTTCAGTATGGGTCATGCAGACATGTGTGCACACAAAAAGGAAAGGAAATGTGAGGAAATGCATTTGGAGGCAGCTATCCAGAGATGACCACCCAGACCACAAAGATCTCTTGGTTGGTTCAAGTATGATCCAACCACTCTTAAGAATAGCTTTCCAGGAACTGAAATCGACGAGGAGACCCTGGGCAAACCTGAAGAGAACTGTGATTTCCTGCCAGTTAAGCAAAATGCACTGTGAACCCTAAAAAACACTAGGACCTCAAAACATCCTATTTCCAGATCCCAGACCTTCAGATATTAAAGCCAACTTTTCACATGTCCTTTCCTGCTGAGTGAAAACATGAACTTAGGGAAGCAGCCAGCCAAAAACAAAATCATAAAATAATTCCATGTCCCATGATGGCCTTGCAAAATCTTCAGTGACTGTTTCAGCACAGACTACAAGTGTTTTGCAGTACAGCTGTTGAAATAGATAAAGGAGCGATTTATGATGTAAATAGCAACTCTCAGCTCACCAGTGAAGTAAGAAATGAACTAGTCCAGCAGGCAAACAAAACCTGGATACATACCAACACAGGTGTGTCCTTTGTACAGCCCAAAGGGGAGCTGAGGGGGTTGCGGGTCTTTTCCATGGTGTAGAGGGGAGCAAGAGGCAGCCTTCAGCAGAAGCAGTAGCCAGAGGATGCAGAATAAATTAAGGAATGTTTGCCTAGATTCCTTCATCCTAAGGAAAGAAAAAAGGAAGAAATAAAGTGGGAAGGGTGCAAGTGGACCTGTATTCCCTTGACTCTCAGGGCGTATCCTGCATCAATACAGCTTGAGGAGAAAGGAGACTGGCGTGCCTGTGCAGCTGTAAGTAACACAGGGACAGATTCCCAGGCAGGGACAGAGACCTCTACCCTCTCCTGGGGTGCATGGAGTATCCCACACTTGCACACTGCAGGCGCTCTCCCGACCCCTCAGCCCCTCTCAGGCCCTGCCACCCATTAAACCCAGTAGGTCCCACAGACCTGGGCACACCGTGACCAGGCTGGGAGGATGCCCCTGTGGCCCTGGCCCCAGTCTGCCCTACACACCCCCACGCGACCCCACTGCCCCATGTGCAGCTCTTCCCAACCTGCTGGCCTGGGAGGACCAAGAGGGTTGGATGAACAGCTCTGGCTCAGCGCTCCTGTGTCTCCTGCAGTAGCAGCGGATGACTAACGACCTTGAACCACAGTAGTTGCCAGAGCCACTCAGCATTAATAACACTAGACACTCCCCTGAACAACTCGTGTTGCAAAAAGGGAAAAAGAAAAAAAACATCTCTACAAACCCTTCCCTCTGCGCAGTCACTCCTCTGCCCTCCTCCGCAGAAAAGAAACAAAGTATCTCTCTGGCTGCTTCTGTAAAATTTCTGACCAGGGTTTCCGTTTGGGAGGACTGAGTGTGAAAAGTGAAAGAAGCTGCTTAAAATGGAGCCACAGGGCTGGGAGGGACAGGGCTGCCGTGCTGGGGTTTTGCCAGGGCTTTAGTTCTGCTGGGACTGAGGCATAGGGATGGGAGACAGCACTGGGAGCTGAACCCCTGCTCCCATCAGCTTTGAGAACATTCTCTTCCACTCCCCAGCTGCCTGAGAGCCTTGAGAAATCCTGTGCTGTTCCTGTTTTGGCGGTTGCGACAACTAAAGGCTTCCCTGGCTGTATTTTTTTTTAATCCCTCAGACAAGGAATAAACCAGTCATTCCCCAGCCTGAAGCAAAAGCAGAGTAAAACATGTTTAAATGATGTGACTTCAGAGGTGGAACAAGTCCAAACAGCTACATCCCAGACACTGTGGATGCAAGGGCGGCTTTAAGGAGGCGACTTAGGACTGAGGCACTGGAGGGCCAATGCTGTGTCCCACCTCTGCCTCTGCGTTTTTGTATAAACCTGGACAATACTCTTCCCCTCTCAGTGGGCAATGGGTACTCATATTTCCTTTCCATTCCTTGTCTGTTTTTTTCAGAAGTGGGCAGGCCAATGGCATGGATTGCTAAAGGACAATGAGCAGCCTGTATCATAAGTCACATACTTCCCAGGAATAATTAAAAGAGACTTATAAATGGTGTTGTAAAAAAAAACAAAAACCAGAGGAGATATTAAAATCAGCGATTCTTAGCCAATTCCTGTAGACCAACATGACCACACATAGATCAGATCTGCTTCAGTATTTAATGTAGTTTTTTTTGAAAAACACTTCATTCCTTGGGAGCCTCCCCTATGACTTTTTAAAGACAGTCCCAGGAAGTTTGCCTCAAATTCGATAAGGAGGATTTGCCTTGTGCTGATGATGATATAATCCAGTGGCTCCGGGGGAAAAAAAAAAGACTATAAAAATCTTCAATGTGAATACAAATCACTCTGTATTTCTATTTTATAAGCCAAACCATTTGCTTTCAAATGTATGCTTTCCTTTGAAAAATATAAAAAATAATTAAACCCAAAATGAAGGTAATAGCTGTTGCCTGAGGTTTGCAAAACTGTTTCTGCTTGTTGTTCTTCCTGTAGCTAGCAGCACTGGTTTTCTTTATTTTTTTTTTAATAGCAGATAAACAAAAATCATTGTGCAAAGTACCTTACCCATATGCCAATCCTAGTGAAATCTGCAGGATGTTTTTCTTAATGCTGTAAAAACTTGCTATAAAAAGACACTGCTACAGCAACTGCAGCTCCATTAAACCCTTTTTAACACACATATCACTTGGTTCCCAATGACACTTTGAAGTCCTTTAAAACTCTGCATATTGGCTCATGAGCGCTTGCTGCAAAAGCAGAGTGCTAATAATAGGCAAGAAAAACCTTCCTAGCAGAGAGGTCTTCAAAATTGTTTCTGCTTTGTATCTGTTGCAAAACACAAAGCAAAACAACGGCACTTATAAGGTACAGAGATAGATCCCAAGCTGCTCCCAGGCATGTAAACCTGCTAAGCATGTAGCTGATGCCTGTAATCAGCTGTGTTATTTTCTGTAATTTTAGCCTGTGAAAAGAGTGGTGAGATAACTCCGTGTGTAACACAGAGCTGCTATACCTTACACATTAGTCAAGCTCTTAAACCAATTGAAGAAAAAAACCTCAACACTTTTAAAATATGCAGTCTGGTCAGATAAATGAGGGATTTGCATACTTAGTTTTAGAGGCCAGCTGGGAAGGTAAACCTGCCCCCCTGGCCCCTCCTCAGATCCGTGTGAAATCTTTCCTCTTCCCACTCAAATCACATAGCAAATCCTGCCTTTTGCCAAGCAGATTTTATATGACTTCCAAGTCCATGACACATTAGGACCTAAAGCTGTCTTGGTACAGGAGCACTTGATGTTGCCTTTTAATCTTAGTTAGTGCATAAATGATGTTAATGGGAGGTAAAAACAAGTTAGACCTGTCCCAAAGGAAGGGATTTGATCATAAATGCTTCCATTAGGTTGTGCACAACACCCAAGTCAGAGAAGCAGACCTAGGTCAAGGGTGACTCAGGACAGGCTGCCTGCCTAGAAATAAAGAATCTGAGAGCTGGAGCAAAGGGAGCTCTGCCCTCTGCAAAGCACCAGATGGAGAGAGGTGATGTCTGGGGTGTCCCCTGCCCAAAAGGGTCTGGCAGGGTCTTTGTCTCCTCAGCTCTATTGTTTTTTCAATGCATTTGCAACCTGGGCTGGCAGCAGGTCCAGCCAGGCGGCAGTGTAGTTCAGGTGGGTTCTCAGGGCTGGTGGGGCTGCTCAAGGTTGTTATAGCCCATGACACTTGCCTTTGGGGACCATGAGAGCCAAGTGGGTGGAGGAATGAGCTCTGCAGAAATGTTCCTGGGCACCCCACTAAGTACCTGCCTGCAGTGTTACTCACCCAAATAGCGCTGAGAATGCAGTCAACATTTTGTCTCTCTGAATCTCCACATGTTGCTTTTGAAGACAAGGTAAGGACAGTGCAGAGACAGAGGTGCTGTGAGACCACCAACCCTGGCAGATGGGAAACCCTCAGTGCCCTGAAATAACCCAGCTCTATAGTCATTCACTTCTTATTAGGCAGAAGACATAGAGTCAGTTGAATTCTTTCAAGGTTGAATTTGGACTTGCATAAATAAATATACATGTATATCCATCATATATGCTGGCCCATCTGCTGCTGCTTCCTGCTAAGGAAATTGGAGGTCCCACAGCTCCCTCCATTCAGCACACAGATCAGGAGGGATGTACATTGCTCTGCGGGGTTTTGGTTAAATTCTGCTCCGAAGGAAAGTCCTGCAGCTCTTTGTATTTGCTCTCAGGATGCCAGGACACACTGAAGAGCTTTCTCAGCTCACCCTACTTGATCCAGTCTATGTTTTTTGAGAGTTTTTGAGAGTTTTGAGAGTGGGGGTGCCCAGAGCTAAATCTCAGTTACCATATCTTCATGTGCAGGCCAGTAGCAGGTGTGATGTGTGGGGGGCACACCAGGTAGGGGAGGGCTTTGGCTGGGGGTTGCAGGGAGCTGATGGTTCTTGGAATGCCCCACTTAGTAACTCCCAGCCACACCCCCAAGCCTCCCTCAGTTTAATCAGAGCTGAGAGAAACTTGCACACGTGATGGCTGCCAAAAACCTGAGGCCAAACATGCAAATACAAGCCTGAATTTCCATGATGGCAGGGCAGTGCTAAGGTATATGCAGAGCTGGTGAAGAAATACAATCTTCTAGGCTGATCCCAAGAGCAGGAGGTGTGGTTTCTGGAGTTTGAAGGACCCATAACACTTCTATATTTCTTGTGTTTCCGTATGAGCTCCTGACACCTAATGTACATTGGTTTGGGTGCCAAATCTGCTAAGCGACAGGAAGCATTTCAACCTCCATCTTTGCTGCCCCTCATAAAGATGCAATGGAACTGAGTTAAGGTTTCTGATTTTGTGAGTAAGGTCTTAAACACAATTTAAGAGTCACCCCTCCCCTGTAGGGAGCAATATGTGATTGCCACTAGAACTGTGAAATGAGGATTAAGTTAGTTTCAGTGCTGCTCTGTATAATGGGTCCCTAAAGATCTGTTTATGTATAGAGCAAATACATTGAAAAAAGCCATTGAAAAGAGAATGGAAAATACTTCAGTGAAGCCCCAACACAGGACAAGCAAGAATTGATTTGTCATCTGTCAGGATTAGGGGCCACTTAGCTGAAAAATGAGATATAAAATAGTTATCTTATGAAAGGAGATCAACTAGCAGTGTATATTAATCTATCCTATTCCGTCCAAGTCACTGCACACATTATTGCACTTTTTTTCCTGTTTGGTTAGATTCTTTTACATATTGATTTTTAAGATATATGCATTTTTTTTTCTCTTTGTCACATTCATTCATGCATTTTTATGATAATTAAATGTTTTCTTGGAAGGTTTTCTCTCCCTTTCTTTCCTCTTTGACGTGCTGTTCAGTTCTTAAGGGAATAGATATAAGCCTCGTATTTTTGTGTCTGGAGAGATAAAACCTGCAGGAAGAAGCCTTTAGATCAAATATCCTCTCAGTCCCTTTTCTTCCTTCTATTTTCAAAACGTTGTCCTTTGTGCCCTTTGACTCTGAAGTTCCCAGTGATTTTTTGCATCAGTTATTTTTCATTACTGCTCTCCAAATTTCTGTGACTGTCATAAGCATCTCTGCGGTTGGTGCATTATCACTGGCATGGATGAACATTTCCAGAACCCCATGTGGTTTTGTGACTGTACCACAGCCAACTGAGTCATTCTCTCTGCCCCAGTTTCCTTATCAGTTGCTGCTCGAAGTTCAAGTTATGCATCTATTTCAGAGTCTCTCCATCTCGTTGTCATTCAAAGCTGCAGGGAAAGCATTTAAACCAGTATTTTCTTACACTCATATCCAAAAATTTGTTCCAAGTTATTGCTATGCTGTAGTTGAGATGATTATCCTTTATTCTGCCACCTTTAATGAAATGAAATGTCCCAGCTTGCAAGGCTGTTGATATCTGTGCTTTTAGAAGTGTAAATCACTGACATGACTTACTTCAGTTTGGATACAACAAAATGTGGGAATGAGCCTCTTAAGACTTTCAAACAGGGAACCCATGAAAAATACAGCTACATGACTTTGCACACTTGTTCACAGCATATGATGCACTTCTGGGAAGGTCTGCCTGTTAGGGTTGACAAAAGGGGTTGACTTTGGATTTTCTACTAAAGATAGCTTTCTGCAAAGTGGAGATAAGATGAACTGCATCCTCAAAGTGTATTTCTCACTACTCCCTGTAAGGAGTCCTTTAGTGATTTACATGATTTAGTGGTGGACTTGACAGTGCTGGGTTAACAGTTACACTTGATGATCTTAGTCTTTTTCCAAATGAAATGATTCTATGAGTCTGTGATTATTGGTGGTGCAGTACATTTCCTTAGTTGTTTGATATTAGTGCAGAAAACACTGTTTTTCTGTTGTACTCTTGCTGTGTGCAGATGACCCTACAAATCCAGAAGTAATCTTACTAACATAGATTTTGCAGTATAAGTTCTGTGGGCACAGCTGTGGGCTTTTTCTAATCTAAAGAAGACCTAATTCTAGCTATTATCTAGACAAAAATACCCCAAACCCTCAACTCTGGCAATTAAGGAGCAAGAGAGTGTGGCAATATTACTGAAAGACATGTGAGAGGCGTCAGATAAGAGAGTCACTTAGAGTCATCTGTAAATACAACTCAGGAAGCCTGGGACAGACTCTCTGCTGCCCTGCAGTTTGGGCACTCATTTAAATCCCAGAGAAGTGAGATCCAAGTATTTCCAACTTAGTGTGATTATTGCCTTACCATAAATAGCTAGTAGCCTTCTAGGCAAGCCAAAATCCCATCTACTGCATCGATCCCTGCAGCGCTATTGCTATTGCATTGGGTTTTGTCAGAAATGCAACCTCCTAGCAGGCTCCCACTATAGTGCTGATGAAGCTGTGGCGGAGGGTGGCAGAGCAAAAGGTTGCCCCAGATGCTGTCAAGTTTTAAGTGCATACAAGGGGAACATCACAACATCAAAGAAGAAGAAGAAAAATAAATGTTTGATTATATTCATTCCATTTGATCTTTCTTCCAGTAATGCAAATAAAAGATTTGCAGCTCAACGGCCTCTTAGTCTCAACACAGAACAGGTGCCAATAAAAGATAATAATTCCCAGTGTTTGGGCTAGAAAACAGTGCTGAGTGTCACTGGAAGCATTTTTTAGCACTTAACAAAGTTCACAAGATTATTTCAACATATTGATTGAGGCTTGTACTGGGACTTCTGTGCTCAGAAATGGGATCTCTACAACACATGTATTGTGGTGGCACTTTGCCATTCAATAACAGGGTGGGGGATGTTGTGGGTTTTTTTGGTCTTTTTAAATAGATGTTTCACTGGTTTGCTTTGATAGTAAAAGACCTGCAGGTGAGCTGGACAACCTCCATCAGCAAAATAGTCCTTCGAGAATATTATCCATCATCCATAGGTGAATATGAAAAGGCAGTGCAGGCTGATTTTTCAAATATTGATTAGGCAAGTCACTGGCCGGCCAGCCATGTACAGAGCCACCATGCTCTTTAGAGAAGTCATGCTGTAGGAAAGAACTCAAAGCAGTTGGAGGGATATATATCCTCTAATTCAAGAAGATGAGGGTGATGTAGCAGTCAGTAAAGATTGCACTGATAATCCAGTCTTTTACAGACAAGCCAAACTCAGGCATGAGGTCATCCCTTAACATTTCACCTTTCAGATCATAGAGTCATTTAGATTGAAAAAGACCTTTAAGATAATGAAGTCAAATTGTTACCCCAGTGCTGCCAAATCCACCGCTAAACCATGTCCCTAAGCACCACATCTACACAATTTTAAATACCTCCAGGGATGGTGACTCAGCTGCTTCCCTGGGCAGCCTGTTCCAATGCTTGACAACCTTTTCCATGAAGAAATTTTTCGTAATACTCAGTTTAAACTTCTTCTGTCACAATTTGCCTAGCTCTATTACTGAAAATTCATGGAGGGTTCGTTTGCACTTGTCTGTCTTTTCACTTGTGTCAGATTTTATGCTGATATCCAACATCAATGTTTTATTCTTGTAGATATACAAGAAGATGACAAGGGCAGCTGTTTTTATCTAGCCATCTCACCATAAAGCAGACACACGCCTCTCCAAAACGGCTCTCTATTCAGAACACCTTTCATTCTTTCTGCTTCCTTACCTTGTCTGGGCATCCCACAGATTTACCTCTTTCCTCTGCTTTTACCTTTTCCTCTAGCTACAGACTCAGAGCTGCATTTTCATTTTTTTTCTGTCCCATCACAGAAATTAGGGTACTAGAGAAAATATTCTGTTTAACACAGCAGCATTTGTTCAGGCCCTTTCCTGAGGGATGTGGTAAGGTGAGCAGCTGGGGCTTGATGCAAATCTGATGTGTTAATTCATCCCTGAAGAGACTTGAACCTGGAGAAGGCAGGCATGACTCCTGCCTTCACAATGAGGAATGGCCCCATGGGAATCAAAACTAGCAGCACAGGGACCATCAAACTGTTAGTGAGGGGGAAAGCAGGCACTGCATCACTCTTCTTCCCCCACTCAAGCTGTGCCTTAAACACAGAATATTTCTGCCTTGGTCAGCTGCCTGGTCTCTGGCCCCTCCACACACGTTGGAGTCATTAAATCATCCATCAAGACACTATCCTTCATGCACAGTGGGATGGCTGGCTGCCTCCCTCACTCATTATTTGCCTTCCATAGTCCTTTTCAGCCAATTCAATGAAATATAAATAGCATTTCAGATAAATGTTCACTCTCTTATAATACCTTTCTGACGTCTTTCTGCTCTTGCTCTGGATGCATAAAAAAAAAGCTGTAATATATTTCAATGAGTTATTGAATCCTTTTCGAACCCGGGTATATGCTCAGTACAAGGTTATTTAAATATGAGGGACATAGGCATAGGCTTTACCAAAGTCTACCCAACTAAATTGTTCAGAAGAAATGAGCAGGCAATCTTCTGTCTTGAAAATCTATCTATCTTCCATGATGAAGGACTCTAAGCCTGCTGATGCTGGACCAGTCTCCTTTTTCTGCACCACAATGTCACAGCCATGAAAAAGTATGGTTCAGGGTTTCCTGTCCCTTTTTCCTTTTTAATTTTTTTTAAATTTGCATTTAACTTAAGCTGCTGGACACCACACCAGGGGTTCTCTTTTTTTCCTAAATAATGTGGAGTGAATGCTGTACAACCAAATGATAAAAAGAAAGAAGAGGACTCAGGAAAGTTACCCAGTCTTTTACTGAAGTGTGGCACAGAAGTAGTATCTCCCCCATCTTCCTGGCTTAGAAAACAAATTAACACTGTACTATTTGTGTATTTTTTCTCCCTGTAACTTTTTTGCTACCATTCATCATTTAGCCTCAGTGTTTGCTTATATTTAAAGCTACCAACACAAATTAGCAACAAAGCTTGAGGGTGTTAAATAACCTTCAATAAAATTCCTTCCCCTCACTGGAGTATGTTCTCAAAATGAAAATAGCTGAGTAAACATCTTGTTCTAACACTATGCCTGGAAGATAACAAAGTGGGGACCGAGTGACTTTCACCCCCCAAACTACACCTCCTGAAAGAAAAGGGCACCTCTTCATCACTTCTGGAAGAATGAGTAAGTGGAAATGCATTTTAGGGACCAAACAACAAATGCAGCTCTCTCAGTCTCACAGAAAGGTGGCAGACAGGCACCCCAGCAGCAAGTCTCTCATTCTTCACTAGATCCCCATCTCATACAGCAGAGAACAGGTATGTTCTGGAGATCGCTGGACTCTGAATATAACACAAGCAAGCAGTCACTTTCTGCAATGATCAGATGCCAAGAAATTATTTTCAGGAAGTGGAAATGATAATAACTGTATATCTGAATATGCCCAAATCTAGTCCATGCATATTGGAAACAGCTCTTTTTGCAGTCTCTGTGTGTGCTTCACTGTGCAGCAGAGACGCTGCAGATCCCCAGCAGGGAGCCTGAATAATTTTGCCTCCAAGCGATACAGCGATAGTGGTGTTGGGAAATGTCCAGATAAAAGAAAATGTGCAAGATAGGGAATTTCTTTTTGTATTTGGAGTTGGAATGGTAATAGACTAAAGTTTCTCTTGGGCTGGGGCAGAAGTGAGTCACAGTGTATAAGCAGATGTTTTGTCAGTGAGTCTGTGGACAACACCAAGTGGGGGTCAACACCTCAAGCCAGGCTAAGAAAGTTATTTATGCAGCTATCCAGTGATCTGGGTATCTAGCTCTCACTGATATTTTTCTTCTACTCAACTCTTTCCCCTTTTCACCTTTTGTAGCCAAATTCCTTGAATGCTTTCTAGAAAGGAAGTCCCCTGCCCCAAAGTTCTGATGTAGAAACCATGAAAGTTGGTTAAGAAATTGTAATGATGCCACATTGCATGTTTCTAACATTTAGCAATGAGGAAGTAAGAAGAGGTAGAAAAGATACAGAGAGTCATGAGAGTCACGCTCCTGCCCAAACGGAACCATCTTTATTTTGTTGCCTCACTTTTTGGTTCTCCATTTCCCTGATGACAGATGGGCTTTGGCAAATGCTTAGCATCAACCTTCTGAAAATCAAATCCCAGTGAAGCCTTTCAAGATGAGCAGCCAAGACCCAAAAACATCACTGTGGCAAAATTTGTATAAAGAGTTTAGAAACTATTAGACGCCAAATAGGTAAAGGAAAGTTGCCTTTTTTTTTTTTTTTAAGGATAAAGAAAGAAATTATATTTTTTCCTGAAGCTGGTGTCCTTTCCAGTCTTTCAAATCTAAAGAACACTTGGCCTAGATGTATTTGGTGCATCACACCATTTTAGGCAATAATTCATGATGCAAAAATCATAATTCATGTCTAGATCATTCATTTGCTTTAATCCTACATCCAGTTTCTTTTGATGATTAGCAAAAATAACTACAATCACTGCAGATGAAAGTAAGCTGTAACTTTTAACTAAAACTCTCTGCCCATATTTATCAGGTGTCTGCTTGTGTTTTCAGAAAAGGGACTTGAACCTGCTCCCACCAAGACTGCCAACTGCTCTATGGGCTCCCAAACCCCAACTTTGCCTGAGATGACATCTTTGGTGTTCCCCAGCATTCCTGAGGAGGATCCACCTCACTAAAGGGCTCCCTTAGCACTGTGGGCCTGTTTTCCTCAGAGGTTGCCAAACAATTCCACAAGGAGACAAGAGGGAGGATGCTTTGTACCACAACAGCTCCTCCATGCTCAGCTATAGCTCTCAGGAGAACATCAGGAGACAGTCAGAGGTGCATTCTCTTGCCCTAGAGGTGTGGGCTGTGTGGGTGTCTCCTACAGACTGCTGTTGAGCTGTTATTCAGGTTGTCTCAAGGTGGTTTTCACCCCCGCAGAGCAGAAGGTGAGTAAGCAGGCCATAGGAAGGCAGGCTGATGGTGTGAGAAAAGCTTACCCGATGTTGTGAGATCACAGTACCCAGGTAAAAATGAATCAGTCTCTTCCTCTCACCAAGCTAAAGAAGGACACAGGTGAATATGGGCTGTCTGAGGTACTATTTTAGATTTGCTTCTAGGAAGAAGAGCCAGCATGATTTCCAGCTGTATGCCCCCAAAAAGATCTGGAAAATTTCAAAATACTGAATATCTGGAATACCATGACCCAAGACTTTATTAAAATTTGACCTGATAGTTGACACTGCTTATAAAATCAGTATGTCATGGAATATTTCCATTCTCATATTAACTCTGTACTTTGCTCTTCTTGCCATAGTGTGGTCACTCAGACAGCAATATTGGCCTTCAGGGAATCAGTGGTTGGTCCTTAGCCTTTTCTGCTTTTCCACTCCAGCCATCTGAGAGCACACATGTTTAGAGCTTCCCCTCAAATGGTAGCTCTCTTGTTAGGCATTTCTGAGAGAGAATAACCTCTCCAACAGCCATATACTGTATTTGCCTGAATGCTTCATTTTTCCCAGTATACAGGTAGCTAAGACTTTAATCATTCCTTAAAGCTGCCCACTTCTGCTTGGAGCACTTGGGACATACCGCAGAGCAATACCACCATAACACAAATATTTGATTTCAGCATTTTTAGAGATGGGCAGTGAGACAGGCAGAATTACTGTCTGGTTTTTTTATTTGTTTTTTTTCCAAAGGAAAATTCCACATGTACGCATTCGTGTACTAACACCAGATACATCCTGGCAGAAAAGACTCCTATCATCTGGAAAGACATTTATCACATTTACAGGGAAAGGGAAAAAAAGGAAGCACATTCTTTTTCCCTTTGACTAAAGAAAAATATCTCAGCAGGACAAGGGCTTATTGTAACCATTCATTTTAAAATATTGCCCAATTGTTTGAGTACTTTTATTTCTTTGGTGATTCAGCTGCTAGTGGGAAAGCTGTGGTGACCCATTGAATGGCCTATCCATCACACCTACTGACCTCTCTGTACAGGGACCACCAAACCTTGGCTGCTGGCTCCATTTGTGTGTCTATTGCTTGGTCCCTCGGCTTTGCAGGCATGACCCTGTGCTGTGGTACCTCCTGAAAGAGAGGAATGAGACCACAATGTCAGCCTGCCCCTGAAGTGGGCATGCACCTGCTAGGACTGTTCCCAGGACAAACTGTTTCCTGCAGGCTGGCCACTGCAGCAGAGCTGAGGAGAGAGCACACTAAGCTGAAATAGCTGGTGGGGACCAGCTGAAGTGTTTGGCAAAAAACTGCATCTCTGTGAGAAGGATGATTCATCCCCTGCCTCCTTGAGCAGCAAAATCCCCTGCTCCTCCTGACATAATTTTCTCCCCTCTTCTTCCAGATTGTGCTGTCACACTAGGATGAAACCAAGCATACATGCATCCCTAGAACGTGAATTTTGGCTCAGTTGTGAGTCTGTAGCACCAGTGAGTAACAAATGCCATGTCTTAGCTACACTGGGAAAAAGCCAGCAGAGGTTTTCCAAATACTCTCGCTGCTTGTATCTCAGCATAAAATCCACTAATTTCCCTCTGCTGGGGATTTGGAAAGTGGTGCACCTCACCAAGGATCGGACCCTTGCCTGAGTATAAATCAGTCACAAGTGCTTGAATTAAGAGAATTAATTAATAAGAAATTCCCATCCCCTGGAGGTTCAGACGACAATGAGGAAGGCACGGCACAGGCCAACACAAACCACAATATATTAATCCTGCATTTGTCCCAAGTGTGACAGACTGCTGGGAGCTATTCTTTGTGCTCATACCAGGGGGAACTGATGGGACCTTATTCTCTGTTTGCAGGGAACAGTTCATGCAAGAAATTAAATTTCCCAACGTCATTACTAAATCCCAGGATCCTCTTCATGAGTTATTCAGCACAAGTTGCTCCAGTCTTGCACACCAGTTTTATCATCCTCACATCCACCTCTGTCTTTCAGAGATGAATATTAATTATCTTCATTGCAACGGTAGAACCCAATCCTCTCTTACTTTGCTAATGCATCTCCTTTCTTGAAGATAAGCATACCTATTTAAAAAAAAAGAGATAGTGTGTGCTGAAAAAAGACACAGAGGGTTACCAAACATCCCTGGGAGAAAGGGATGGTTGCCCACGGGAGTCTGTGGTAGGCTTCAGATACTGGAATACTTAGAAAGTGTTGGAAAGAAGGCCCATGGTAATAGGTCTTCATCAGCATGTTCAAGATGCTGCAAATGCCTTTTTGATGCCCTAATCTGTCAGCAAGAGAATTATAAATCCATTAGTAAATGGGGAACACCTTAAAGTTCTCAACTCACCATACCAAAACTCTTTTCTTTTTCAGGTTACATCATAAAATTGTGCTCCTACAGCATTTTGGGTACCCTGCCTTGCTGCTAATAAGAGAAGGTGTTCTCAGTAGTGCTAAGATACTAATTGCCATCAGGAACTTGGCCAACCAAGCAATTACAGACATGCCTTCCTTCTCTTCACGGTGTGGAAAGAGCAGCTTCAGCCTCATGTTCAGCAATGTTCAGCATATTCAGCAATGATGGGGTGCAAAGGAGCCCCAGCAAATGAATCTCCTGGACCTGGCATGGGGTGCGAAGGGCTCACACACCGTAGGAATGCTGGTAACATCAGGAACTGCTTGCTCCCCTGAGATGACTTTCCTAGACAGCTGCCTCACTCAGCAGCACCACTGGGGAGCCATCAAGTGCCTGGTGATGGCTCCCAAAAGTCAAAGCCACTTTTTTCAGCCCTCAAGGAGGAATTTTCATGCTGAGTACAGGTGCAAAGCCAGGGAGACTGCCTTCTCTGGAGCACCCCTCCAGGAAGGCATCATGCCAAAATACCTGCCAGTGGCTCAGATTGGGGGGATCAGTTCTGAAAGGCCCTGCAGAGGTGCTGTAGCAGCACCCTGCTCAGCCCCTGAAAAACTCAGCATCAAGGATCTATCAAGACTCATAAAAATATGAGAGGAAAGCAGTGCTACCCCTATACCTCCTGCCTGCTTGACAGGCTGGCCTGTCATTGTATGAACCTCTAGGAAGTCAAACAGTGGAAAGTGCTAGAAAACTGCAGGTGACAATTCCCTGCTGCCAAGGGCTCGCCTGACAATGCAGGCTATTGATGCCCACCCAGAGGCAGACAGGACAGCCTGCAGGGTGTTTGTACCCAGGCCTAGGCTTAACACAGTGCTGCTGCTGGCTGTGTTTAATTTCTTTGCTCTGCATGAACAAATTTATTAAATCCACAACACTTTCTTTTTTTCATTTTTTTCTTTTTGTTCTTCCAGATGGGGTGATTTGAAGGAATACATGCCAGGCACTTGACTAATTCGCTTAATTCAAGAACGTGTCTTCCGAAGCCCATTGCTGAGTAGCCTCCTCAATCCTGGAAATTTAAAAGTGACTTATGTTTGATTAAAATCGAACCAAACCAATGGAGGCAATTGCTACTTGCTTTCCTGTTTTCTTCCCCCTACAAAGACAGCTTTGATTCATGGCTACAGCTAGTCCTGTGTCTGCCACAATAGTCAGGGGCTTAGACTGCTGTTTTAATATCAGAAATGTATTTAGGTGAAAATACTGCCATTCATTCTGTATGAATTGATGGAGCTGTTATGTGTACCTTTCTGACGGGAATAATTTACAAGGCCAGGCAGGACAATTTTCCTCAGGCCATGCATGTTTGGTGATGGAGGTTCTGGACCTGCACAAAGGCCAGAATTTCTGATCAAAGGAGGGTATTGAGAATTCTGCAGTTTGATTTCTTTTCTAGGGGAAAAAAAAAGAAGACCTTCTAATAAAAAGTGGAAAAATAAAAATTAGCATTTTGTTTTGATTCCAACTTTTTATGGCACTTTAAATCTTAAAAATAAAAAGGGCTCTGAAACACTAATTCTATTCAGAACAACCATGACCCAGTTGGGACAATCCAAATGTCAGCTGAGCAGGAAATTTCAGCCACTTGAGCTTCTCAGTTTTCCTTACTGAATCACTGAGTCAGCTAAATTCACACAGTTTTTGTGTGTGTTCAGTCTTCCTTCAGTGGCAGTTTCCAACAGAACCACTGCCACCTTCCTGGCCAGCTCAGCATTACCCTAGTGCTCCCCTTGCCCCTCTGCTGGGTGGAGCACCCACACTGGGACTGTGCTGCTTCTTCCAGTGGACTCAAGGTGATGAAAACACAGTGATGCAGCTCAGCCATCTAAACAGGGTGCTTCCACAGTGCATTATAGCCATGGTTCAAAATAATATTAATAAAAATCAAAAATAAGGTTGCTATCCTCACTTCATCTTTTGCCTGAGCATGGATGCAGGTATACAATATTTTTGGTGAGGAGCTGGCTGCTTATTCATGTTGCTCCAACCTCTTCTCCTCACATCCTGTCCCATCCAGCCCCACAAATTTGCTCTGATATTCTCCATCCCCTCTCACCTCGATGCTGCCTCCTGGAGCATCCAACACTGCCAAGCTGTAAATGAGCTAATTTTTCCTGGGGAAAGGGAACTGAGGCACCTGCCCCCTTTGTGTGGGCCTGTGCACACGTTTGCGTGCAAGCATCCACTTGCGAGCTGCCAGATTTGATGAGAAGCTGGAGACTCAGAAGTGGTTTTATGAAGAGTTCTGTTGAGGTCTTGGTAAGTGTCCTCACTGAAGGAAAAACTCAGATTGAAAACAACCTTATCAGACGCTGGAGAAACCACATGCACACCAGCCCATTTTAACACCTCAGTTTTCAATGGACCTCAGACCCTGCTGGAATGAAGAGAACCAAAAGTGTGAGATGAAGGCTAATGTGAAAACCAGCTTGGCTGGATTGTACTTTGACTATTTGGGATAAACAAAAAGGTGAGCAGGTGTAAGGCATCACTGCATACCCCCTGGATTGGGGACAGAAAGGGAGAACCCAGGGCTTTGAGAAATGTCAGAGACTGACAGAGGGTATTGTGAGAGAAGGAACATGTGCAGGGGGACCTGTGCGGGTGAAAAACACCCAAGATAATTCTACTGGTGCTCTTTAAATGTCATACTCCTGGCAAAGAAGCCTTTCACATGTTTCTCTGCTCACATCTCCAAGCCTTTTCAAATTCACCAGGCTTCTGCTGCTTGATGGGGGGGAAGCAGGAAGCCATACTCTGGGAAAACCCTGCAGATGAGCCATTTTCCTCTGGGAAAGATGCAAGTAGTCAGCAGCTTTGCACAACGTACTGCACCTGCATCCTCACTGTCCTCATTTTAAGCATATATAGAAAACTTGTTTTGAAACCTGGCAGATTCCTATGCAGCTGTTCCTGACTCCTTTAAAAACTACCCTGACAATACAAACTCCCTTGTTAATTGGCAGGGAATGAAGTCCCACAGGCTCAGCCTCCCACATGCACACGGCTTGCTTGTGGGACAGGAAAGATCTCCAGGGTGCCTTTGCCCCCTGGGGAAGGTAGGTGGGAAGGGGATATTAAACCTGAGACATTTCAAGAGAAACCAAAAGATACAGACATACCTCATAAAAAATTGCTGCCTCTTATTAAACAAAAGATAGCTAGCCTCCCTCTCCCTCACAATAACCAAGAGGAATCCCAAAACATAATCAGTTTAAGCTGAACGCCATGTTGCTGACAAGACTAAAATTAGACTCATGAGGTTTCAAGGGAAAATTTAACTGTGGCACTCAATCAGGCTGCAGAATCCTCTAATGACAACTGAAATAAAGTAATAAAGACAGCTCCTTAAATGTCACAGGAAAGAAAGCCTGCCCTTGGCTTCATCCCTTGGCAAAATTTTATTAAGCACCTCTTTTCCCACCCCTCCTCTACATGCACTTCTGTCTTGCGGCCATACCCTCCCTAACCTGAAACTACAGACCAGCATCCTACTTGGAGTACACAGCACTGGGTTCCCCAGCTTTGTGGCTGTCCCATAGGTCACATCTTATAGGAAATGTCTATAAACAAGAGGTAAATAGGATGAGAGAGGGTTTGCAAGAGCCTCCCAAAATGAAGAAGCTTGTTTGGCTCTTCCAAGAGATTATAAAACCACAACAGCTGCTGTTTTCCACATAGCATCTCTACTGAGGTGCCTACAGTAAAACTGAGAAATTCTCTATTGAAAAAAAACACATCACTTCAGAAAATTCTTCTTCTAACTTCCAACCTCTCTACTTGGAGAGGGATGGCTTATGAGATGTTTCCTTTGCCCTATGTATGCCCCTGCAATCTAAGCATCATCAGACAGCTCTGCTCTTCAGTGATGTTCAAGGTCTCCCAGCAAGAAGTGAAAATAAAGAGTAAATATATGTCACTAAATGAGTTTGAAATGGTCTCCTGTACTTTCTAACCTTGCCTGCAGGAGGCTGCTGCAGGACAGCACTCCCTGACTCAGCACTTTGAAATCACCTTACTATCAAAATTCATGTCTCTCCCAATATCCATTTTATGACTAATCTTGCCCTAAAAATCTTGTGCTTTTAATGCCACTCTCCTCTCAAGTTTCAGCCTCATTTCATCCAGAAATGGTTCCTATTTTAATTCTTTGACTGCTGTTTTAAGTCCCAAAGATGCATGAAGGAGCTGGAGTAATGTTCAATAATAGGACGACATCCTGTTCAGTCTTTTGCAGTGACCAGAGGTACACAATCCAATTACATATCAGACAGAAAAGTCATTATTTGCATAGCTTCTGAGCATGTTGTAAAATCTCAGTAACAGATAAAATTGCCTTCCTGCTCACACAGGCCCTGATCTAGCTTGGTCCATGAGCAGTCACCTAAATTTAGGTGCCTGTTTATCAAACTGAAATCAAGTGTCTTTTGCTGCATAGGAAAGTGCTTTGTTAATCAGGGAATTTGCTCAAGCCATGTGGATGTTTAATATTCAAATATAATTATCATCTATGGAGGGAGGGAGCACTAAGCAAGTCTCATCCTGATTTATCCAGCTGTGGGGAAAGCAATGACAGCTCAGCCAGCAGTGTGACAAAACCTCTGTCCTATGAATGTCTTCCAGGGTTTGCAGGGATTTTACCTTTACCTCCCTGAGGGTGCTCTGAGGGGAAGGACTGTCATACACTTAGTATTCCAGACAGCTAAGATATCCCCAGGACAGTAAGAGCTAGATTTATTTATTTTTTTTTAACTCTGAAGAAGAATATAGCAAGAAGGGAACAAAATCTCACACTAATCTTATTGTGCTCCTTAGATGAATGACTTTCACATGACAGTGAAGCTAATTCCATTTACTTGTCAGTGAAGCAGCAACAAAGGAGAGATGGGGGGCAATATGGCAGTACAAGCATGTCCCTTTGCTCCCAATATCTTCCTTGCTGGTTTTTGCTCAGGACTAGCAGCTTGAATCACTATAGAGCTGGATGCATCAGAGGCACCTCTGATTACTGAGTCCAATGTCATGACAAGTAACCAAAGAGCAGATGCATTCAGGGACATTTCATGCCCATGCTCCCCTCTCTCTCTTCTCCTGACAGGAGCGTGTTTCTTTTCTTCTTTCATCCCTCCCTCCTTTGAGAGCTGGCCAGAGGCTGTGGGATTGCAGTTGGTGGCCTACAGGGTTGCTGAGGGGATGCAGGGCTCCCTTGCAGTTCAGCTGTCTGCCAGAGAAGACAGAGATTTGTTCTGGGCAGCAGATCCCACCGGGTTTCCATGCAAGCCTTTACATTCTCATTGATGTGACATTGATGACAGGCACTCCAGGCAAGAAAAATGCAATTCTGGGTAGGGCATGAAGACACAAGACGGTTTCACCAATGAAGTAATCAGGATCTTGCACTGTCATTTTGCAACCCAAGAGAGAGTCGGCACCTACCTGCCTCTTGGCATGAGGATGTTATTTCTTCATGTAAGGTTTAATGAAATAGTTCTTCACACTGAAAAAAGAACTGCTTCTGAAAAATGGTAATAAAAGCCCTACTTCTCTGACACATAGCTTGCTTATTGCAGGATTACTTAGAATTGCTGCTCTTCTCCTTGTCCTTACAAGTAGAGCAAGCAGTTGACTTAAGAAGATCCATATTTTTCTTGATTCAAGTTTTCTGGTAAAAGAATATATTAACTTTCAAAAGCAAAGTCATTTCCAAAACAGGAGCTAAAATTAGACTGATTTTTTTTTTGTTCTCTCTCCCCTTTATGGCTTTTACAAGCAATTACCCACTTAATATTTTGAAATTATACAAGAAACTTCAATAGCAGTTCTTTTTCCTGCTGCATCTCCTTGAATGTGATGATTTAAAAGCTTGTCCGGAACACAACAGCATGAGCAAATGAATTTGCCATTTTCATCCTCAATTTCTTTTTTTTTAAAGATTGGGAAGCAGCGGGATATTTCTTCATCATTTAACTTTTTTTTTTTTTTTAATTTCATAACGACGAAGTGAGCCTGTATGACAGCTCTAGAAACCAAAGGCAGGATTCTTCTTTGCACCATAGCCTTTCAGATTGCTGTGGGAGTGCTGCTAAAATAGCTGAAAGGGCTATTACGCCAACGCATCTCTTGAGCCTCTTCTTTCTTATGGCAGGGTGGTGGATACAAATTTAGCATTCCTGCTCATGTGACCATCCCACACTGTGCATAACCCATACAAGGAGCCAGGCCTGGGGATCCTGCAAAGTGTGGCTGCAGGAAGCGGTGAGATAGAGCCATGCAGCAGTGCTGTGGTATCCATTTAGCCCTGGACCTGGATCCCCCTGGTCAGGCTGCACCCACCCTGTGGGGTCCCAGGGCAGGACTGAGGGTCATGGGCTGTGTCACCTGCTGTGAAAGGAGAGGGCTCCCAGCCATTCATGCTCAAGAGCCCCCCACTGCCTGAGTGGTGTTGATATGTCTTAAGTGTCATGCAAATGGGCACAAGCTGTTGGTAAAAACAGAAAGCTGGGTTGCCAGCTCTCCTCCCACCACCTCCCCTGGGCTCTTGGGATGGAATTAGGGGCACTCACCTTAGTGGAGGAGGTGTCTAACTTTTATCTCCTGCTCAAGTTGTCCCCTGGAGGAGGGGTTTTGTTTGCTCCTCTCTCATTGTCACGCAGATGCCTGCCTGCTAAGACCACAGCACTGGAGTGCCACTGAGCTGGCAGTGTGTTTGGCTCTTACAGTGTAGGAATGAAAGGTATTTCTTTTGCCAGAAGAGCAATACCCATTTGAAGCACCAAGTCTGAAATTTGTAAGTAAAAAGCAAATCCATCTGGGTCAGGGAAATTAAAACAACTCAAGCTCTCCATTCTGCTCCAAGTTTTATCTGCATGAAGATAAGAAGCAGCATCAGCGTCTTGTGAAGAAACATGTTCCTACCTCCATCCCTTGCCCCCAGGACTCCAGGACCTTAAAAATCCCCTGTGGCAGGCAGTGCCTGTGCTTCCACTATTTCCTGACCATGGCTACTGTTGCTATAGTCAGACAAAGCTCTGGAGAATAAACCACCTCAAATTCACACAACTCATGTTCTCAACAGAGATGAACACATCTCTGTTCTCATTAAGACAGAACCTTTTCTCAGGCCACACTTCACCATAACTTCTCCTTCCAGAGTTTAATTCAGTTTCTCTTATTAACTCACTTTATCACACATTACAACCAAAAAGAACTTATATCTTTTGTTACATAAAGGCATTCATAAAATATTGCAAGCACAGCTTCAGGAAGGCACCTTCCTTGGGACTTTGATGCTTGCATTCATACAATGATCTCATTATCTTCCTTTTTGTAGCACCTGCAGGACATAATTTCTCTCCTCAACTGGTGTGAGGCCAGGCAGGATGTTTTCCCCAGAGCCATCTGGATGGAGCAAAAGTCACCTCAGTTGAGAACTTCTATGTCAGAACTGGAACCACCTTCTGGGTTGCTCACTAGCATAAGTTTTGATAAAACCCCTTCACCATCTTTTTCAGCTGGGTCTGAGCACGAGAGAAACTTACGCTGATAAACATCTCTTCAGCATATGCAGCGGGAGGGAAAGTGCTGGCAGGTTCCTCTAGACTCAGACTTTTACAGCTGAACTTAGTGAAATACCTAGAAAACATGAAGATGAAGGGAATCCATCCTGCAAAGCTCAAACCTTCCTAATACCAACCTGCTGCAACCATAAACACTCTCAATAAAGAAAATGGAAATACAGGAAAACAGATGCCCCAGCAAACACAGGAAAGGCAGCAGTCTTGAACTGACCATGAGCACATCAGTATGCTGGGATTTTGGATTTCACAAGGGACCCATCTCACAGGAAGGCTGATAAAACCATGGCAATGGAGATCTCTGGAAGCATTTCATCCTTGTCACCACTAACAAACAAGTAAGTTAAACCAGATACAGATAAGAAAGGTTTTCCCACTCCTCTTTTTACTAAACAGTTCAGAAGTGCTAGGAACCATAAGGAATAAAAGACAATTTCAGAAGAAAAACAAAGTCCCAAGAATCATCACAACTCAGATTTTTATTCAACAGTGAAGTTGAAGGGAACGGTGTTTTTTTTCCCTTCAGGGCAAATGTTCCAAATGGAAATTAAGTAAAAACATTGTTCCCCAAAAGTACTGACAATGAAATTAGTTTTCATTAAATATATTTGTTTGGCAAAATAAAATTAAAAAATTAGAACCCGTACAAAAAAAATCCCTTGAAAATTTCTAATACTGTAGCAATGACAACGATGTAAACCTGGATGTTTGGCAGTTGTAATTAATTTGTGAAAATTACTGTTGAACTTTGGACCAAGGAAATAAAAATCACTTCAAATAGCAACAAGCCAATTTCAGAGGCAACTGAGGCTTAGGGAAACGCTACAGGAATGGGACACACTAGTGGCTTCATACACGATTTGTGCGAGTGATCTGCTAGTGTGGGGCTATCGTAAGATCTGGGAAGAAAAGAAGTTAAAAGCTGTTGCAGCATTGCAGCGTATGGTACAGCAAAAACCTGCAGAATTTCCGTTCTGGGAGCTGATCAGTTGGGTGAAGGCTGGAGGCAAGAGTTGAGATGCTGGTGGAGACAATAATGACAGTGACGGATGGTGCAAGCACTGGGAAGCAGTTAACGAATTTCGTCATCACATTGGATTCTGTGGTGAGCAGACTCTTGGGAGTGTCTGGGGAAATCTTCTGCTTACAGTAGCTGCTTTTGCTCCCTACCTCCCTCCTCCTTCCAGTTAAAGCCTCTGCCCTGCCAAGTGGGTTTCACAGGCATGCAGTTTGATAACAACGTCCTTTAGTTAAGAATGTCTATTCCAGTATTAAAAATGTAAAAAAAGTTCTCAGGAGGGTGCTTCTTAGTGGCGGTCTTTGCCTTAAGCAAGGCCAATGGCCCGCAATTACAAGTTAATTAAAGCAATGTGGATTTGGATGAGCAATGGGAAAGATGGGAATGGGGAAGGAAGAGATGCAGGGAATAGGGAGGAATGCAAGTGTTTCTACATCCCTCCCCAAAGCCAAAATCCAAGGTGCAAAAGTGGGTTTCTTTTTTTCCTCACACTCTTCTTTTCTTTTTTTGTTTTTTTAATTTTTTTTATTTTAAATATCTCTCCAGTTATAACGTACTTCCAGTTTCAGAGCAAGTTTCAGTGACTGCCTCAGTTACAGTCATAAACAAAGTCGTAGTTGCTGGGCTCCTTTGGGATAGGTGGGGGAGCATCTGGGATTTGTATATTTTCCAAGTCAAGGAGGCGTAGCTTTATCTCCATGCTGAGCAGCGTGTCTAGGTCGTTCCGCGTTAGGTCACTCAACATATCCTTCCCAAGGAGGGCATTCAAACCATCGGTCCATACACAATACTGCACAGGAAAAGGATAAAAACTGTCATTAATAGACTTTTCGTAACACAAACTCCTTGTCTGGTCTCATCCTCTACAGTTACTGCTGCCATAGGGACTCAGAAATAGCCCTAAAGTTAGGCTGATGCATTTTATCAGCTCATATAATGAAGAGGGCCTTCGCTGAGCTGCTCAGAAAATGGAAAAAAAAAATCCATAAAATGGGAAGAAATAATGTTTAGTTGTTTGACAATTTGGCATTCCTTCAAACTTCTCGTTAAATGTTCTTATGCAATTACTGGAGAAGGAAACAATAACTTAGGACAAAGAACCTCTGGAGAAATCTCCTTCACTCCTCTCATTCTCCTTCTCCAGTACCTATTAAAAAAGCCTGATTATCTTACACTAACTAAAATTTTAATTCCAAGAAAGTTAAGCTGGGTGAACTAAATCTCACCCCCAAATCCTTCTTAACTCTTAGTGTAAAAAATCCTGTACTATCTGCTTTTATCATTGTTTGCTTTCCTATACATAAAGTTGTTACAATTGATAGTCTCACATATCTGTGCCTACTCTACCACTGTTTTACACAAAATAACATTGTGAAAACTACAGTCAGTTAATGCCATGTCCTTCATGAAAATTAAATGCCAAGATGCTTGGGTAAAATACTAAACGCTGCAAATGCTCAACTGGCCTCTAAAACTTTTCCTTACTGCTAGCTTTTTCCTAACAGGAGATGCCGTCTTTCCCAACAGCTGGCAGCTTGTGATAAACATGGGCTGAATAACCATTTAAAATCAGCAAAAAGTCAAGGGAGATTGGTGATCTAGAGTCAACTTCTATTGAATAAGTCACTTTCATTTATTACTACAAGTCATCTATTCAACTATGAACAGAAGTACTCAAATGCTGTCATCTAAAAATAAAGATTTCAATCATGAACTTGTGTCCTAGTTTGCAGGAGAAAAACTAAATCAACCGAAACTGCATTTTTATCTTACAAATACTTCTGCTGGATTTCATGCCAAAAAAAGATTTTTAAATTTAGCTGACCATTTGCTACATGATGCCGTCGAGTTTAAAGATAGCCATGGTTGACTTCATCCCACAGCAGAAATGAGGATTATTTTTAAGGAAGAGAGAGAAGCCCCCTTCTTCATCCAGAAAAAGGGCATGTTTCAAAAATAGGATGGGTTAGCACACTCCAGCATCTGAAGTGAAATCCAACCTGCTTAAGTCAGTAACAAAACAGTGTCAGAGGGAGCTTTTTCACCCAGGGTGTGGCCAAGCCAAGCCAAAGCTTTAATATGAGATCAGGTATATAGAAGAGACTTTAGAGTTCAGGCTGTCCTGCTGACAAGTACTAAATAAACAACTTAGCCTACCCATTCTAGGCTGTCAAAATGTGCTGCTGAAGACTTTTGAAGCATGCAATTTTTTGGAGCATATGCAGAATACAGGAAAAAAAAAGAAGCTATTCTAGAAAAATAATTTTATTTGAACAGACTATAATTGTTTAAGATTTACTTGAAATCTTTCTTTGGGAGAGTTTTCCCTGAATTCATTATGAAGAGAGGAACAGAAAAGCAAAAGGCTCTGCTCAGGTTACAGGAGAGCAGGGAATCTTTTCAACAGATGCAGCCCCTGACGTAAATCCTCCATCACCTGCGCAGTGAGTGTGGCCAGCTCTTCCTCTGGGGAGGAATCCCAGAGAGCCAGAAAGCAGAACTGCAGTTCTCTCCTCTTCCAGATATAACTCATTCAGGGCCCACATAAACCAAATTCTGGCCACAATCCTGATGAGTGCAATGGCCTAGAAAAGGGGCTTCCTCTCAAATCTCCATATTGGCAAATGCACCTAATTAAACTCCTGCACATGTTGAGCAGAGACATCCTAATGAGATGGTGGAAAAACAGAGGCATTCATTCAGAAGCTTTTTTTCTTTTTAATATGCAAAAAAGACTAAGAGCCACTGAAAAATTAATTTATGAGATTAATTTTCATAAAACTCCAATGAAACCTAATTATGGCCTCCCTCATCAGTTTTTCTGTCAAGAATCATGGATAAGATTAATCCACCTTTCTTTGCTGTGTGGTTGAAACCAGTTATTAGTATTTAAATGAAAAACAAATACAATGGAGTGATCTCATAGTACTGAATCCTCTGGCTAGCAGTAAGCTCCAACAGATGGCTAAGGGAATTGACAGACTTATGTGTGCTAGAATGAGGTCCAAATCTCAATGATACTGGTTCAGTAATGAGATTTTATCAAAGAATTACCTTGGGAGACAAGAATTAGAAAGGTTGCACAGGCTTCATCTGTCTGGATGCAGCCCTGAGCAACCTGGTCTGAGCTCATTGCTGATCTGCTTTGAGCAGGAGGTTGGACTCAGGACACCTCCAGGGTTCCCTGCAGGCAGAATTATCCTATGAGCCTCGTCCAATTTTTCTTTTTAGGACACACTCAACTCCCACATTTCAGCCTCACTCTACAATCACGAGGGCTGCACAAGTACTTAAAAAAAGTCCTGCAAGTCTGACCTGAAATTGTCATGTACCAACATCATTCCTGGTGCTTCACACAAAGCTTCCAGAATCTTGAGGTGTTACCACCAAATCTCCCAAACTATCAGTGCTGCTAAACTAGCATTTCTATCAACAGACACCCCAACTACTTTGATAAGGAGTGACAGGCTTCACAACATGCTACTTGCCTTTCCTTGTAAGTGCTTCTTCTGAACACTTGTACTTTCTACTTCTATCACAACTCACTCTTCTGCAGGCCATGGAAAAATACAAAGGAAGTGAGATGTCCTTTTAAAAAACCTGCATTTGGGAACTGTCAAGTGGCAGCAGAGACTGTTGCCTCTGGCCATTTTTTTGAACATAATAATTTTGTTTCAAAGAAGCTGCACAGTACCAAAAAGAGAAATGAAGATAAGAGGTGTGTTAACGCAATCATGAGCAATTGGGTTAGTGCATCTCACTGCTGCTGCCTGTCAGTGGGATGCAGTAGCAGCTTTTGAACATTCGGACCATTAAAATCCACTTGTAGCTATAGGCTATATTTGAGATACAGTGGCTGAAAAAAATGTTGGTTTTCATGAGCATTAGTGCTTCTGAGCTGAAACAGTCTAGAATTCAATTTCTGGATGAATTTGTATCAGAAATCATCAGAATCTATGTTCAGTTCAGAGGATGAAGACAATCGTGTGGCTTAGAACTACAGCTCTAGTGGCACGTTGTGCCTGGGATACTATTGGTCCTTTCTCTTACATGAAAAGTGACCAGCAAATACTTCTCTGGAATGAAATTCTTGAAAATGACACTCAAATATCAATCCACAGAAAACCCAAATGGGCACAACTGTACCTACTCTCATAAAATTAACATTTAATTGAAGGTTTTAGTCCAGAACAAAAAATTTTGAAGTGGCATAACTAATACACTTCACTTGTAAAGCAATTTCATGCACTTTTTTTAACACTACAGTACAACACAGTTTAAAGCAATCTTCTGTAGTTCATCATCTTAGTACAGTGTCCTGAACTGAGACCAAATGTGATACCCAAAAATAAGTGCAAATGGAACACAAATCTTCTTGCTTTAGAAACAAGAAGGATTTTTTTAAATGCAGTGCATTCTGCTAAACCTTTACTTGAAATTTCTTAGTGAGAAAAACATTCAATGATTCAACACAATTAAGGTAAATTAATCCCATCATATTTCAGAAGGTGATGATGTTTTCTATTTCCTTGTGGCTTTTACTAAGAGAAGGGAGCAGGGAACGGGATATAATTCATCCTTGCTACTGGCATTTACATTGTCTTTATACAAGTGAAAGCCACTGCAAAACACTCTCCTGTGGAGATGGAATAAAGGGAGCCTTTTATGATCATCTGTCAGGAATGGTCTTAAGCAATGCCAAATTAAGAAAAAGGGGATATATCATTCTGGAGAGCACAAGTCTTTGGCTGAAATTGAGACCTAATGATGGTATGACCACTCCTGATTATGCCAGCATTGTCAAAATGAACTGAGGCCAGCAGTGACTCTGAATGCTTGGCTGTAGAAATTCTCAGTATTGAAAGTTCACACAACAAAATTCTTTAAAGTACAGCAGACCACAAGAAATCAGGAAATGCTGAGTGAGGTCTGTGGAACTTCAAGGTCTGCCCAAGCTCTCTTATTTCTCTTTCCTATGGCTCGTATTTCAGGAGGTTAGTAAAACTGGGCTGTAATTTGGAGCTTCATGTGCTCTGTGATGTAGGAATACAAAACATGTTTCTTCTGTGGCTCAGAAGAGAATTGAAAAGAATGCAAGAGAATTGAAGAAGTTCTTGTTCCTATACTAATCCCTGGAATATCAGTTTTTTTTGAGACATGACACTGATTTAGATGGACCTATACCCTAGGCCAAGATGCCCATTCTTATGTTCTTACAAAGCCATCTGGTGCCTTAAAGCACTGAGATAACTTCAAATAAATTTTTGTACTCTGAACATGACTTACCTCATGCTTGTCTGGAGCAATGAAATTCAACTGGCCACTTGAGTCGTACAATATAGAGAAAGCAAGCTCTAGCACCTCCTGGAACAATACAAAGAAACACGCATTAATGCTGCATGAGGGAGGCATTCATATATTCAGGTCTGTCTTTCTTTCCTATCCATTATTCCCCAAACTTGAAAATTAGTTTGTGGTAGTCTCCTGTCTGGGCAAAGCTGCAGCAGTACCAGACCACTGCAAGAGACTGGCACAGCAAGAGTACCACCACAGTTGCCTCAGTCAAAACCAACCCATCTCAGTGTTTACTGTGGCCCACTGGGTCATGAATTACTCTAGCATTTGAGTTTAAATTTGAGCTAGGCAATGGTGACGACTAAAATCAATATAATGAATAATAGTACGCTTACAAGAAACTCTTCATAAAGACTCAGTTTTTTTTTCCACTTGGTATAGATTAAACTCACAAAGTTCTGCAAGGTTTGACTCCTTGTGTTAAAAATAAATCTTGTCAGGACAATTAATATTCTGGTATCTACTTATGTTCTTTTTGCTGCTGGAAATATATTAAATTATTAACTCTCAGGAGATTTCTGTAATTTTGTTTCCATCTGAACCAGAATTGCCGGCCTCAGTCAAGCCAAACTATGCCAGTTACCTAAAGACCCAAAGGAATTTCAGGAAAGGAAAAAGCAATAATCTTTTTTTTCCCCAAAGCACTGAAGGTTGTAAAAGGTACCAAGGAGAATTCATAAAGTGCTGAATTTTCCTAAAAGTCACCTGGACTTGAATTCCCAAGGGGAAACCCAGGCAATCTGAATAAATAATGATCTTTCAGTAGCCAGCAGTGAACATGCAAAGATGTTGTCTTATCTGTTGCCATATTATGGTTTCTGCCTGCCTCCCTACAAGTGCCATTAAAAGGATCTCACAATCTGTGAGCTCAGTGGTATGGATATATTAACTGTGGAAAAGAGATCCAGCTACAGAGCAGAGTGCTGACTTGTAACTATGATCTGTATCACGTCCTGTTCTTTTTGCCTCTTGGCTTCTTCAGCCCTGTCATACTGATGCCTTTTGCTGACTCTCAGCTGACAGCAGTCCCTGCACTGCCAGTGGTGAAAGGAGAATGGCTTCCTAAATTTGCGACATGACATTCTAAAACGGAAGAATTGACTGTGGGGACTGCAGCATTAATGTTGTAGATTTCTACCCTTGAGGTCCTGGTCTGAGACAGACATAGATATTTGGATTTCTGTAAGAGCTTTTTTGGTTTTGAAGTTGTATGATTAAGAGCATAGTCTGAACCATAAAACTTCCAATCCTTAGGGATAATCTTGGATAATAAGAGATCAGGCTTCTCATGGGAAATGTTCTTGTTTTCCTTGAGTTTAGTTACTAGATTTGACTTGATGTATTGCCAAGGCTACAGGAGACAAAGCTATGTTAAATCCTCACTGTGCTAAATCTCCATGGAGGCTGAAAGTGCAAAAAGTGCTGGTGCACTCAGCAAACCAATGGCTCAAGGCTCACATGGCCTTTTTGTGTTGTAGGCATGGCTCTTAGCCACCTTATTAAGAGTGATGTCCTTCATTACAGAAAAAAAACTACCTCCGCCCACCTGAACCTGGCATTATCTCCTCACACAGTGTTATAAATTACTGACAGCATACACCAAGTAATGCCACTGAGGTTGCAGCTCTGAAAAAAGAGTTTGTACTATAATACTGTGATGTTCCTGAATTTCATGAAGGTCAACAATCCCACAGGCTTGACTCCTGTAATTTTTCCTTTGAGAAATTCCAACAAATATAAGGTCTTCTTCACCTCAAACAGAGAAAAGGAGGAAGAAAAAATCTCTGCTTGGAAGAGGAATGTGTCAGGATGTCAAGCGCTTGGTAATTTCCAGTCAGGCAGAGAATGAGAAAGGACTAGATTAAGGGCACCAAGCTTCTTTTTCTGGGGAAATGGGTTATTTTGGCAGCCCTGGCTACAGCTCATCTTCTTTGCTGGACTCTAAAGGCTTGGGAATTACAGCTTCCAGGTGCCAGCATCTCTGTTGTTTTATGCGCAGCAAACTGTCAAGGAAAATGGAAGCCAAAGGAGCTGGAGTTGCCAACTGGCTCTCCACACTGACAGTGGTCTCAGTGGTTGAGCTGGCTGACTTGTCAGGGACCCCCACCTGGTTTTGTTACAGTCCCATCAGTGACAAGGAGGAGCTGGCAATTCTTAAAGGAGAACTGGTCAGTCTTTATCAGCCGTCTGAAGTTTTCTCTTCTTTTCTCTGTTCTACTTCTCAACCTTTCTCACACTATTTTTTCACTCAAGCTTTTTCCACTTGTTTCTCTATCCCTCTGGTTGTTTTCATCTCACATTCTCTCCAACCCATTTCTTCCTTCTTTGTTTTGCTTTCTTCCTCCTGCACCTCAAGCTGCTGAACTCACTCCCTTGGCACTCCTAGCTCCTTCCACATGTCAGACCTCTGCCCTTCCCCAGATGCTTCTCAAAGGTAACAGCAGTGGGACCCACAATGTGCCTCTCTTCTGAGCTATGCTGAAAACAGAGAACAAGAGACTCTGCAACAGCAGGCCAATACTTCCCACTCCTTGGATTCGACTCTGTTGGGAAAGCTGTTGTAGGTGGTTTAAAGGAAAGGTTGCTCTCCCATGCTCAGAGCTTCCCTCTCCTCCAGTCTCCACTGGTTCCCAACAAAGGCCAGAAGCCATGAACGGGCATTTTGGGCGCCTATGGCAAAGTGATCCCATGCAGCTGGAATGGCCTCTCTACGTTCTGCTTGCTCTGTCTTCAACACCTTCAAAACACCATGTCTTTACTGATCACTGAGGCCTGGCCATGTTCAGTTTGCTAGCCAGAGTCAGAAGATCTGCCCCAAAAGAACTATCTAGACAGGCAGCATCAGGGAACTTGTTCAACCAACATGAGAGAAGAGAGAGAAGAGAGAGACTTCATCCATCTAGGATATGAGCAGAACCATTTCAGCTGACTAAAAAGGCACAAAGCCTGTCATCTGCCAACATCAGCAGATAAAGGGTGATAGGAGAACAGTTCAAAATACCCGGCCATGTTTTTTCTAATTCTTCTGACATGCTTTCTTTTGAAGACTGCAAAATCTGACATATTTAATTTCCTTGAAATTCATTGGTACTACTTGGGAATCAGAAATAAGGATTTAGAAATTAAACCTAATTTAAAACTATAAGCAAGATGAACAACAATGGATTTAGACCTAGTCCTATAACATCGTTCCAGCTTCATATACATGCAAATTCCAATTCAGTTTAACTCTTATTTCTTTCTAAATGGTCCCGCTGAAAGAACAATGGCCATGTGCTGGAAAATGAAGAGACGCTGAAGCCTTTGTTATGGACATTTTGCCAATTCCAGCTATGCTCATAGCATGGCATTCTGCCATTCAATTTTCTTTTCTGCCAGTGAATAAAATTGAGGTGGACATTTGTCCTAGGGTGACGTTACATATGTACAAAGAAAGCACAGAATAAAAAGGCCTCTTAAAAATACAACATTGATTGTGAAATCTCAGAAAGTGAAAGGTTTCATATACCAAATACAGCAGAATTGCATTCTGGGTCTGCCTTTTTATAAATTTTAATTGCATAACCCATATGAAACTTGCTATGTTGCAAACAAGTTAGTCCTATGTCAGTTAAATAGTTACAATATTGTGCCTGTCAGTTTGATTGAGATAACAGGTTAATTCAAAAATTCTATGCTTCTTAGGGGAAGAAACAAGGAACTGAGGAAATAAAAAAAACAAAACAAACCAACCAAACCAAAAACCCCAAACCCCATCAAAACCCTGCACCACAATAGAAACGGTAAAACCATCAAAATTGCCATTGTCTGGGTCACAAACAGAATGCTCCAGCTGAGGATGCAGCCATGCTACCTATGAATTCCTGATCTTCACATTGTCAGCCAGAAATTTTATACTAGTCCAAAGCAATTTTACCTAAGGAAACTGGGCAATGCTGAGAGCTGAGGACAAACTGATTCTGCAGCATTCGTATTTAGCATTATATACTATCTAGACATTATTGCTCCATAACGATGACACATTTCCATCACTGCCACCCACCGCTTTCCATCTTTCCCTTTTGTGTGGACATATGAGTGCTAAGACAAGAAAGAAGTAAAAATATTTTATATGCATCATATAAATGTCCCAGCCAAATGTGTTGATGGTTCAGCTGTAACATGAGGTAGGAGTTATAAGTAATCTATTGTACTCATGTGTGTATGTTTGTGCCCTGATTCAGAAAATCAAAAAGGAAAAATATTCCTGGGATTTTTTTTTTTTCCTCACTTGACATTACTTTTTCCTTTCCTACAGTGTAAAGTCAATGTTGAAGGGACTGCAACTTCTCTGTAAGAAAACAAATGCAAAAAATACTCAGGGTGCTTTGCCTATCTGTGCACAGTTAAGGAAAGAGAAGATGCAGCTGCGAAGGTGCAAGTAGTTTTGTGATGTAGCTTTGACAGTGCCTTCTCAAATTTTATGGCTCCCATCAGAGCTACTTTTTCCAATTTTATCTAAAGCGTTGAAGCAAGGACTCATAATTTCACTACTTTGGCTGTCAAAATCTCCTTCTGGTCTGACCCAAAATTTCTCAGTTTCAGGTAATTAGAAATTCTGATTCAAAACCTGTGATCTGGCTCCCAGACCTTTCAGGGTGTTGTTCCAGGTCAGACTGAACACCGTTAGAGTCTCATTGCTTCTTGTAAGGTGAGAGAGACAACCTGACAGAAAATTTATCAACATACCTCATAGAATGTGGTATTCACCACTAACGTTGCTAGTAACTCTGTTTCTTCTTGATGTGGTGACAATTCTTACAGCAAAAACTCTGCAAATTTCTAGCACTGCACAATTTTAGTACTACTGTCAGCTTACAGTTCTTGCTCTGAAACTCTGAAAGGTAGTATAAATCTAATTTAAGCTGAATATTGTCTCCTACACATTTTTCCCAAATAACTGCTAAGCATGTCCTTATATACCACCTTAGTTGCTCAGAATTTACCTTACAGCTTTTTGTTGTCAGTTGCTTTTCTACAACAACTGGACCTGCTGGTATCATCAGCTGGACATCAACTGCAATTTTGGCATGTGTTCACTGAATGTGGGTTCATCAGAGAACACAGCTGGAACAAACTAGTTATTTATCAGAGACAATATAGGAGTAGGTACTAACAGCCATTGCTGCTTTGCTTTAGAGATAGAAAACATCACTACTAAAGACCATTCCAGTTGTGCCCTGGGTGCATCACAATGCACATCTGCCATGAAATAGGAGTAAAGAAGGCTAAGCTGTCCTAATAATCTAACTCAGATAGTCTGAGGTGGAAAAAAAAGTGTATGCATACATGGAAATGTTGCAGACCGGAATGAAAAATACCTGTGTTACTTCAGGGAAGGTCAAGTTGACAAGCTTTGTATTCAGCACGGTAAGTGTTCATAAAAATTTGAGAACCATACCTTGTTTTGTTTAAGAGCTCCTTTCTCCTTCATATGTGGGCAGTCTTTCCCAGTCACAACAGCTTTTATATCTGCCACTGGCACTGCATTAAAAAGAAAGAAAAAGCAAATCCCAGAAAATTAGTTAGAAGCAAGGTGTGTAAAAGCTACAGAGTCTAAAAAGAGGCAAGACTAATGTGTTAAAATTGCCATGTCCTTTGTCATTTCCAACTTTTTGCAAGAAAGAAAGCTGGAAGAAAACAACTAACACAGAAACCAGAGAGTCTTGCCAACATTTCATGCATCTGGATAAAAGTCTGAAAATGCTTTTTCTTGCCTATTTAGACTACCTTGGGTAAGAGTGCTCCATATAAATGCGTACCTGTGTCTGGACAGTATGTGTACTCACAGATCTCAAAACCATACAGTTTTCTTCCTTGTTAACGTAATGTTCCTGCTCTGTTGTTGCTCTTTCCTAGGCATCCAGGTAAAGTCACTGCTGGAGAGAGGATCCTGGGCAAGTTGGACCCCTCACTCAGCACTGTTTTCCTTCTTTTAAAAGCTTATAGGAAATTTTTTTATAAGTAGTTTTCTATTTCACTCTCATCAGCAGCTTATTTGTTCCCTGGTACTAGCAGGAATAAGGAATATTAAGGCTTATTAAGCCATTCCAATTGCTTTAAAATGTGAAGTGATCAGAAATGACTGGGGGAGGGAAAGAAAGGTAAGAAAAAATATTGGAATCTGCTGCCACTCAGTCACAGAGTGAGGTCACTAAAGCATAAAGATAAATTTCTCTGAGTTTCAAGTGGAAGTCAATTTTCCAAAGGTAACTACATTATGGAGAATCTATAGGCTCTACAATGCTGTCTCTGAGTGACAGTTTCTACGATCTATAAATAATCCATTATCCCTATGGCTGCAGAAAAGTATCTTATATATAGCACAGAATAGTAATATGAAAACCTGTTACTGCCCAGTTCTTTACAAACTCTAATAGAAACAGTGAAGAGAAGAAATACATTTACTCTTCTACTGGGCACAGTAGCATTGTATATTTTATGACAGATTACCTCAGCACTACGGCCAAATAGAAAACATGGGATGTAAACGATATTATTAAAATACTTGCTTTGCATGGAAAACTGAAAAGAAAGGAAATAATTTGACTCTTCATTACTCAACTTCTGCCTTTAGTCTCAGAATTTTATGCTGTGGGCCTGATGAAATTTTATGCCTCTGACAGTCCCATTTTGAAGAAGAAGAGATACTGGTTTTGAGAGGAGAGAGTGAGCTAGGATGAACTGGGAAATTAGGGAGATATTTGACTGAAACTATGGTAGAAAAGTCTTCTTAAGAAAAAAAGAGTTGCTGACATTTTTTGAAGAGACCCAGAAAAACAATTTCTCTGTTTGCATAAGATAAGGTTTTTTGAGGTCAGACCTCTCAACCAAGAATGCTTTTCTCCAGGTTTCATACACTTGATCTGCATGATCTGGAATACAGTTACTGTGGGAGATCACAGACTGATGTGACATCCTAATCTTTATTTATCTGGAACTTGGCTTACGCCTTGCTTTAGAAAAATAGAATCAAAGACTTCAGGAGGTATCAGAAGTTGACTACAAGATGCTGGAGGGTGTGAGCACAGATGTGATGTGCTCACAATGGATAAAACCTTGAGAAAGAGGGCAGCTGTTTTCTGTCCCAGCTGGAGTCTGCATGGCTTGTTAACTCTGCCAGCCTGAAGAGAGGAGTGACATTCACAGAAGTGAAAAGGTTAAAAACCCACACATTTATTTTTGGGGATAGAGACTAATTATTCAGGCTTGGCAAGGAGTACATAATGTGCTTGATGCGGCTTCTCTTGGTTCTGTTTTCTAACCCTCCTATTCTCTTTTATCTGTGGACCTGCCTCCAAATACTGAAAAGTTGATTATCATATTCAAACTTTAAGAATTCAAAAATCAGTAAGTCTGTCCAGAGAAAACCAGAATATTTATGAAAAGTACTCTGTAAAACGCCCAAACCAGTTTGGTCTGATATGTTTCAAACAATAGTGCCACTTTATAATCTTGTGACTTGCAACACTCTCAACTTTGTTAAATGAAACTCCATCTAATGTGGGTAGCACTGTGGTAAATGTTGTATCATTCATAGCCTGAAAACCTGAGATACAGATGAAATAACTACTTCTTCCAGAAACTGCATTGATATCTACTCTGCCAGCAGCCATGCTGAGGGAACCGTGTGGGTCTGGCCCAATGGTTTCTAAAGTAGGAGCCTTCTGTCCCCATGGTATCCTGACATTCCTGATTAGGCTCAAGAGCCCATGGAAAATGCAAGTGCCAGATGAAGCTCAGGGTCAGGGGACTGTGGTGTGGAAGCGCGCTCCAAGCACACAAATTTGGGAACTGCTGGTCTTGTAACAGTGCCTGCAGTTCAAGTGTGACTTTCATTCTTCCGTCACTCTGACACTACTCTAAGATTCTATGGCTATTTCTCTAAGCTGTGTCCACAAAAACAGTCTCCTTCTGTGCCAATGCAGCGATGTGAGGCCCTGTCCTACATTCTGCCAAAACTGCAGTAAGACTTTGAAACATCCTTGAGGCAATCTGTAAGGCAAGGAAAACAAGAGAATGTGACTGCAAACTGTCAGGGCTCCAGCATCACACAGGCTTTTCTTCTTTCCCTCTCAGACTGCATCTGGGAGCACTGGGACATTTTACAAGGTGCTACCTGTAGACAAGTTAGAAGAGGAAATTTCACATCATTCCCCAGTTTTCAGGCTGGAAAAATTTGAAACTTCTGAAAAATTACTCTTTCTGCCATTCCATGAAAGAAGAGGAACTACCAGCTGAAATACCTGTATAAGCATTTCTAATTTGATAATGCCAAGGATTTTCAAAAAAGAAAAGAACAAAAAGAAATTATTCCTTATTCAATGCTGGATTTCTTGGAGTCACCTCCCAGTGGCAGAACTATACTCATTATTTCTACTATCATAAAAAAGCTTCCCTGGATTACAGGTTAAACCCCTACAACTCATGTTGAAATAAAAAAGAGAAATCACTAGAGTATGATGGTTCTGAAGAGCTCCAAAATTACTTCTAACCATAAGAAAAATCCCAATAAATCTCCTGGTAGGAGCTGCCACAAAGACATGTCCTCTCACAGCTGGCTACACAGAAACAGTGAGCTCCTCTCAATACTGTTCACAGTGACCTGTCACCTTTAAGTCCACCCCTCACAATAACTAAAAAGACCTCTGCCAGATATTAATCCTCCAGTGACTAGACCCCCTGTTTCCATGGACAGGCAGTGCTTCTGAATATGCCCAAGTATTTTTGACATCCACAGTTAGATAAGCAATGAAAATAAACTGTGTTCTTCCCTAGGAAAGACATGATGTTACCAAGCTGAATGAAATTATAAACTCATTGAAAAGCTTAATGCAGTCCCCACACACACTTGCAAACCCAAGAGAGTGGTGTTTGAATGCAGGAGGAAATGTCCCCTGCTCTTTATCTTCATAAAGAGAGCTGTTCATAATGTCCCATGTTAACAGAAACCTACTACAAATTATAAAGAAGAACTAGCATAAAAGAAGTAGAAGTGTCACAATCTTTGTGCATTACTTACATTTATCTTGCAAGGAATCATGAGGGACTTCTCCCTGTGGACTTTCTTCCAAGTCTCCGTAGTGCAAGACCTTGTGATTAGGTGACAGTCGACAATACCAAAATTTGTCTGTTGAAACAAACAGATTGAGCAAGGTCACTGATATATCTTCATCAGCCTTATCAACACCAGAGGAGAAAGCTCACTCAAACAAGGTGCTGAAGAAAAAGACTGTAATTTTTTCAGAAGTGTGTAGGGTATATATAAGAAGGGTAGGGATTTTACTCAGTAATGTTACTTGATTTAATGAAGCTGGCATTAATCTATAGGGGTTTTGTTATTGACATAGTCACTGGCTTAAAAAAAATACTAGTAAGAAAAAATTGACTTAGTTTTACCAGATATTATACACCCTCATAGCCAGAAGACTGGCAAAGTAACTACTTTGAGTGGATAACTTTAATTTACCATAAAAGATTCTTTTTTAGCACCTACTTTGTGAAAATCAAGCCCTACCAGCTGTCTTGTGTGGGACACCCAAAACCTGATAAATTTGAAATATCCCATACTTTATGAAAATTATGACTCATGTATTTTTTTATAGACATAGGAGAACACCTCCATATTTATGGAGAGACTGGACCTAATAAACATGAAAGGACTTAAAAAGCAGATGTTAAGTCTCTTGTCCTGCAGACAACTCAGTGTTTGCATGGTCACAAATATATGTGTGACCATGCAGTTCACACCCCAGTTTGCATTTTAGTCCTTCCTAAGAGACGTACATTTACATCTCCTGACAAACGGTGCTTTGCAGGACATAATTCCCCCTAACAACATTTGTTAAGATCTGCTCCTGTGAAGAACATCACCTTTGAAGAGCCAGGCCAGCATGCTGCCTAGCGTGCAAGGATGGTGCTTGAAATGGCAAGAAAGAGGCTACCCTTCCTTGTCAGAGCACGTTCTATTTAATAAGTAGATCACATAATGTTAAGCTGTCAAAAATACAATCTTGTTACATCCAAACTAAATCTCCAAAAGCTCAGAGCAAGGCTGGATGTAAAAATGCCAGTGGAGGGGGGCAGAGGGCTTCTTTAGCTCTGTGCTTGTCTAGCTCTGTGCTTCTCTTATACTGGCAGTGCTGATGCTGTGCCAAGCAGCAGCCTGAGGGACAATTTAGGGGAAACGCTAGCACTGCCACAGCCATGAGGTGCTGCAGTCGCTGGGAGCCTCAGTTGGGATAAATCATTGGAGGAGCAGTAGAACCAGCATATTGAGCTCATTTGGGCTGTTAGCAGAGCAAGGGCTTCTTGGCTTTCTGAGTAAAACACTGACTTCATGGACCCAGCTCCTTCCTGAAGGACACTCCAGGCCCCTGGCCAGTTATTTAAAATGAAATGCAGTAAAACACAGGAAACTGAATGATAAAAATGGACTTCCACATGTCCCTTTAAATTTCTTGTCCCAGTGGATAAAAAGGTTTTGGGGAAAAGCCCTACACCCTTTAAACTACTTTCTGGCCGTGCAGCCCCTTCTACAGAAAGGTTTCAAAAAACCTTACAAACCTCTGGCAAAGGCTCAAAATGGCCATGGGAGAGATTCTGGTTATCAACTTCACAGGCATGAACAACACTGAAAGATTTATGGTAGACAGCCTGAGATTATGATCCTGTGATGCATACAAAAAGAGCTGCTGAAATATAAGCATCCCTGGACTGTAAGCAGAACATACAGTATGGTACAGTATGGGATTGAGAACAAGACCCACTTGCAAAACTTTTGCAGGGAATTGAAACTAGAGCAAGTAGGAGCCCTCATTCATAGACTCTCATCTGAAGAGCAACACACATGCGACTCATTAGGCAGTTTGTGTATCTCAGAAGGATGAATGTGAAAATTTTCTAGATTCATACCTTTTTACAGGGAACTCTACCAGAACCATAGCAAAGCTCAATGCTTAAAGAATGTACCCCATTGAATCTGATGGAATCTGATGAATCAGCCTAAAAAGAAGCCTCCAGTAACTGCAGCAGGAGGCTTTCATACTTAGCTTTAACTGCAACCTCATTTTTTATTGGGCTGTACTAAGTAATACAACTTTCCAACTATAAAATTAAACCAGTAATTTTTTCTTAATAAAAACCAATGTGGTTTCACTACCTTCTCACCTTCTCAGTGACCTGGGAAAAGATGTTCTAACTGAAAAAGAAATTACCATGGATTCCTTTCAGTTTATCACACATGGAGTCGGTGTTAGCAAGGGTTTGGCTCTTTTATCTCCTAGGGGTTAGTATTTTGGTAACCTTGATTCCCTCAATGCTACGCTTCAATATTAAAAGAGGGGAACACCCCTCCATGAAAATATCTTACTTTGCTTTGGGAAGTGGTGGCTTAATGGGAAGAAACCCAAGCTCTGAATATTTGAGAAGCCTTTTCAGCAATTCCCCATAACCCACAGTTAATTAAAAACTAATGGCCATAGACTATAGCTTGAAGCATGTCCAACACAACTGTCCTGTGGGCTCAGTAATAACTCTGCTCCACCACAGCCTTGCTTTCAAGGGGAAAGCCCTTAAATGAGAGCTACAAATGGAACTGATGAGGTTTCCTCAAGCACAGCCACTAAATGATTGCACCAGCCAGGCTGAGGAGGGTGCTAGCATGTTGCTAGGAGAAGGGACCCTTGTTTCTACAGCCACTTCAGCCTTACCCATTCCAGTTTTCGCTTCAGCTGTACATGATGCTACAGATAGTGTATCAGAAAATATCCCACTCCAATGAGATTTCAGTGCCTTGGAGTGGAACAGTCTGAAACTGGATGCAGCTATTTTACTGTAGTGCAAGTGTGGAACACAACTTTATTGGAAAAGTAGTGTATAGAATGATCCTCCAGTCAAAATAAAAATGATGTGAAATCACTTCCACTGAGAAAAAGGGTGAAGAAGCCTTAATTATAGAACAGCACATGGGAAGCAGGCAGTTTTTACTTTGAGCTCTAAATTGATAAATTAAAAATGTGAGCAGAAGTAAAAGCCCTTTTCTACTATGATTCAACAGTGCTGTTTATAAAACAAAGAAAAACTACTACCCAAACCCTCCAAGACTCTTAAAACAAAGTCTGCAGAGTTGAACTGTAACAAAAGACTTTACAGATAGACAGACAGACCGATCTTCCCTATTAGTGCCTGTACTCCACATCTGGTAGATCTGTATCCATGTGCCCAGCTGGACACAGGGCAACTGTGTGTTCAGGAAGGAATAGAGCTTGTTTTGCTTTTAGGCCCAGGCTTAAGAATTTTCCCCAAAGACTAGCTCCCTTCTGTGGCCTGTTTAACTACAGTAAAATCCAGTGTTACTACACCTACCTCCTGCTCAGAGCAAGAAGCCGTGGGGAGGGCAATCACTAACCACAGTCTTTTGAGATGATGTGGACTTGATATTTCATCACAATTTTCAGACACTACATTAATTACATTTTCTGGCAATCCTTATGTCTTTCAGCTCACTGACCACTGATGCAATCACATTAGGGTGCTAAAAATTCTTCTTTGGGAGACAGAATTAGTCATTTTGGTTTTTAACCGGAAAGTTTTCAAGCAAATTGTTCTTTCAGATAATTTCTAGAGCAGCCAGGGGATTAAATATATAACAGCACATTGTTGAAGATTATAGATAAGGTTAAAAGAAACCCAAATAAGAAAATCAGCTACAATTTGGCTACAAAAGTAATATTCAAAATTGTGAACAAATAGCAGAGCACAGAACATTGTGCTGATGGGTTACAAACTGCCTGGCCATTTGCACAGTGTGTTTCCAAGTGCATTAATGGCCAATGACTCATATGTCTCTAACAATACTATACCAGGTAAAGGACTGCAGTGGTTAGTACAGAAGTGCTCTATTGTTAGAATCTGGAGAGAAAATAGCTCAGATATGCATGGACAGAAGTCTGAGAATATGTATTTTTTCCAAAGATACGTTCAAGGTTACTATAGAAGGTTTTGTTCAAAGAAAAACATCCTCACAGATTTAGCACAGGAACCTGCTTTTAAATTTATCTGTGAAAACATGAATTTGTGTAAATTTTATATCTATTTATGCATGTGGGCATGTATATTTTTTTCTTTTTTCTGTCTCTATTAAAACTGTATTGACATTTTCACTCCAATGGGTCTTAACTGACTAGATCAAGCCAGGAAGTCTCGAAATAACTGAAAAATAATTGACCTGTGGCATTATTGGAGGCATATTTGGTTAACTAGCTCCTCTCAGCAAGTCACACACTCACTGAATATTAGGTTTTTTTTGGGACTGTGGAGAGTAGGATGAAGTAGCAGTAGAGAAGAACTTGGCAGAAAAAAAGTCAAAGTGTGTGTTGCTGCTCAGAACTGTGAGTTACTTATCCTAGCAAGTGATGGAAAACCCGTCTCCACTAGATTTTTTGTTTCAAGTTAAGCTTTCTCTTTCCAGGTTACTTCCATGGTGCCTTGTGTTTTTTATTTCATGGTGTGTATCACCAGGGTTTCCCTTCCTTCCAAAAATTACTGTTTGAGAAATCTCATGTTGGCTGCAAAACTGCTTCAATAACATGCAATTTTTCTACAATCTTTATAAAGGTAAAAAGGGAATTTATTTTCAAGAGTGCACCCAGCAACATATAAATTTACTGGTTGAAGCATTAGAAGTATCTATTATCCTCAATAAAATGCCTTTATCTGCTACTTAGCTCTACTGGAAATAATGACTACTGGCGTATAGAGTGCTTGGCAGGATTTTGCTTTAGTCTTCTCCCTTTTCTTTTAGGAATTATCTAAGGAAGGAGAAAGCTGAAGAGGTCTATCTGTCAGCAGATGTTCATGGCCCAGGAACAAAGCAGAGATTTGCAGAACATGAAGATCTGCTGTTGAACAGTGATCAGAAGGATAGGTTAGATTTTGCTGTTCAATTTCCAGATGATTAAGATACTTAACAAAAACCCAGGAGTTACTACTGCAGTTCTCCTATGAAAACCTTGCAAAAGAAAGGCCATGTATTTTTTGGAAGTGCTAAGGATCCTGCTAGGACAACAATGATATTTCTGAATTTCAGATACAGAGAGACCCTGCTATGATAATCCTGTGCTGAAACACAAAAAGCAGAGATCTGAATATAGACACCTCATGGCTTAATCTTCAGCATTCACCCAGTGAATCACCTGTTGGATTGGAGGTTTTCCAATGCTAAGTATATATTAAAATGTTTAATCTTCTCAAAAGGCCGTAAGAGGCTGTAAACTCCCTTCTCATTTTTTTGTAAGTCAATTTTTTCAACTTACTGTGACTAACCATGTGTGTCCTACCACATGTTCAAACAACAATCTTAACAGAAGTTTGCTCTGGAGTCTTTATCATGGGCTAATGCCTGTTAATTATCATTAAATGGGCAATTTAATGCTTTCAGCTTCTATGTAGGGCACGTTCAGGTTCTTCTTGTAAAATCTGCAGATTTGTGACATTTGTTCCAGGATTGTCTTAAGGAAAGAAAAGAATCATAGGAAAAGCAAAAAAGCATATACATACTTTAGTATAACACCTACCTGATCATGCTACTCTTACGAGTAGGTTGCCACATAGCAGGCAAATCGTGATGCCTCAGAGCAGTACTCATTTGTGTTTCAGTTCCATGTCAACCTGGATGGACCACAGCCTTTTTAGAGCCTTGGTGAAGCTCCATGACAATGGATTCAGTTGGAGCACCAGGAAGGTGACAAGGGCTCCTGAACCCCCTGAGGCAGCATTGGGCACTTGTATAGGGAGGTGGGTTGTGAGAGAGGAGATGGGGATGGGACAAAGCTAACAGAAGACACGCTCAGAATCTGGGACTTCTACTATTTTTATCAGGACATTCAGAGGAATTATCTGAAAGATTGACTGTCATAACATTTAATATCACATGCTAAACCTCAGATCCTCCATTTGTTTTACTTAATCTTCTAATTCTTGACATCACGACAGCCGTGGTTTTACAGTTTGTGCTGCTCTGGGTAATAGGAGACCCTGAAGGATAAATGCTTTCAAGAGAGCTTCTTCCACTCCCTGTCATCTGACAATATTTGCTATTTGGACTATACCAGGCACTGTACATACCTAAAAAAGGATTCCAATTGAATGGCTTATATGCCAAGCATGCTTCATTAAATATTAGGTCACGGAATCTCAGAGTAGGCTGAGTTGTTGGAAGTGATTCACAAGGATCATGGAGTCCAGCTGCTCGCCATGCACAGAACCATCTCCAAACATCACAACTATGTGCCTGAGAGCACTGTCCAAATGCTTCTTGAAGCTGTGACCACTTCCTTGGGGAGCTTGTTTCAGTGCCTGACCACACTCTGGGTGAAAAACCTTTTTCTAATATCTAGCCTAAATCTCCTCTGAACTCATCTTCATGCCATCCCCTCAGGTCCTGTCACTGGGCACCACAGAGAAGAAATCAGTGTCTTCCCCTCCTCTTATCCTCTTGAGGAAGTTGCAGACTGCAATAAGGTGTCCCCTCAGTCTCCCCTTCTCCAGGCTGAACACACCAAAAAGTGACCTCAGCTGCTCCCAATATGGCTTCACCTCATGGCCCCTCACCATCTTTGTTGCCCCCCTTTGGATGCTTTCTAACAGCTTAATGTCTTTTTTATATTGTGCCACCCAAACCGCCCCCAGCACTTGAGGTTAGGCTGCCCCAGTGCAGAGCAGAGCAGGACAGTCCCCTCCCTTGCCCGGCTGGTGGTGCTGTGCCTGATGCACCCAGGACAGGGTTGGCCGTACTGAATTTAGTCCTGTTGGCCTCATGCATTGTCATCCTCTAAATGGTTTTGTGTCTACTTCCTCCCTCACAAATGGTAATTTACCCTTCTCTTTCAGGAAGGAAGATAGGAAGTCTATCATAAAGCATACACAACTCTTAAGGGCATGTGGAAACATGACCTCCTAAATGGGCTTCCATCTGTGAAAAACAATATATTTCAGTGAAGATAATGTCCTTTGAGGCATGGTTGCATGTTTTATTTGTTTCCAAAGAATCATGAATTATTTCTGGCCCTGTATAAATATGATATCAAAGCAATTAATCTGGTGGCCTATAGAATTCATTCCGAGGCATGATAGGAAGCAACCCTCTCAACTGAGGACAAGAAGATTACATTGATTTAAAAAAAAATAATTTTTTTAGCTTCAACTATACTCTTATAAGTTGAATGAATTTATACTCCCTAAGGCTCTTGATCCTATAAATCATGAGCTAACAACAATTTAAGATAAAATAAACAGTCTATCTTTCTCTTGGACATCAGCCAAAATAAGAATATTTGCTACAAATCCTGCTCCCTCCCTTGAATTTGAGCCATTTGGATTAAGGCTTTGAGAGGAATAAAATAAACAACTCTCATTACTGGTAGCCAGACAAACTACACATTACTTTACCTACTTTCACTCCCTGAGTACAGTGATGAATAAAGAACATAAATCATGGCTCTCTATCCAGTCTGTACAGAAACTCCAGTGGAATACTGACCATCTTTCTGTGCAGCGGGCTTCACAGGTATTTGCATGCATGACAGAGAGGTTATTAATAACCTCCCTACATTAAGGAAAATTGCCTACTTGTTTCTAAGGAAGGAGGCATTGCAGGGACACTTTTCTCTGTGAAGAATGTACTTTTCCCCTTCCCTTTTGAAGGTCTCAAATACTGATCCTTGTCAGTTCTTGCTCTTAGCTTTTGTAACTTTCTAATTTGTTCTGTATTTACAGAGGAAAACAAACAGTAATCTGAATCCTCACAAAATGAGGATTTTAAAGAGAAAGTTTTGGCTATGACTTCTAACATATCTGCTGAATTTACACTATGTCCCCATTACATTATCTGGAGAAAGAAGCATGCCTATCTGAGGGAAAAAGAACCATAGGAAGTTTTATTGTATAGAATGAGCAATGACTCAGAATTGGGGAAATAATCTTCTCATATCAATTAAGTATTCATATGAAGGTACACAAATTACTGATATAAGTGCTTTCAAAAAACATGTTTAAACACTATAATATAATTATATGGCACTGTAAGACTAAGCCAAAGGACAGGCAGTACTAGAGGGAGGGGTGCAGAATGAACTTGTTGCATACATAAAAGGTGATGAAAGACTGGGAGATCCAAATTCAAATTTCATGTGCTACTCCTGCAAGGACATTGTTTTGAGATGAACAAAAAGTCTGGACATTCATGCAGAACTCAAAACATTAATTTCAGAATGTTGAGACTGCTGCTTGAGATTTTGGCAAAGGCTGAACTTGTTCCAGATCATCTGTGTGATAACTTTGAAACCAGTTTGAGCGAAACAGGAAATTCTGAAAATCTGTAACTTGGAGATGCTTTCAGATGCCTCCTGGTAAAAGCAGTCAAGACTGCTACAAGTCAAGACAGCACTACAAGGATCCTGCCAATGAAAACAGTATTCCTCAGCTCAACTTTCAGACCAAAGTATTAATCTAAAACCAGACTAGGGAGTCTGAGCTGTACCTTGCCGACGTCGACTGTTGAGTTTCCTAAAGCAGGTGCCCTCCACAAGTCGGTTGAGACGTTGCTGCTTGATCAGTTCTAAGATCTCTGGCTGAATCTTCTCCTTTAGTTCCCTTGGGAGAGAAAGCAGGCACTTGTCAAATTCAATCAAAGACCATCCTCCTTCCTCTGAAACAGAGTCTCACAATATGTTTCTGCAAGGCGTTTGAAGAATGCATCAGTCACAGACAAGCCCAGGCCAGAATCTAGTCTGCTCCAGAAAAATCCCCTTTTTCTTTTAACAAAGAATGGGAGTCAGGATATCTTTGTTGCGGACATCTCCTTGCTACAACATCAGTGTATGACTCAGGCAAGTAGCTTGTTTTTATATTTCTTTACTCATTCTAAAAATAACTCTTGCTATAATGCATCAACAAAATTTTTCCAAATGTTCTTTCATCATAGGAGCCCTGCGAAGATTATTTGAGGGTCTGTCACCTTTTGTTGTATTATCCTATGCCAGTACACTTCTCTAGCACTATTATTTAGGGCAACAGAAGGCTAGAACATTTTGAAACAACAACAAAAAGCAGGAAGCAATGCCAACGAGTGGAACTAATGCTCAGCATTCTTGTTCTTAATTTAATATAATTTGATTACTTTATTATTATCAGAATTTGTGGAAGACTAACTCATGACTAGGGATCACCCAAGGATACAAATTCCCCTTTGCCCAGCAGTGCAGAGACACACAATATATCTAGAAATAATCTTATATATTCTTCAGAAAATCCATTTTCTCCATCTTACTTTGATAAGAGTTCAACATGTCAAGAACTAGGCAGAAAACATATGCACATGATATTTAAAGCTTAATTTCATACACCATCACATGGATTCACAGATGTCTGAATTCATCAGTTATATCCTCACTTAGATTCATTAAGAATACATAAAAGACAGGTTTAAACATCAACTCGACAGCAAGTCTAGTAAGATTAAAAAAAATAACTGAACATGTAGAGGATTTATAAAGTATGAAGTTTGTCAGAACCATAATTTTGCATTGCTGTGCAAATTGAGTAATACCAAAAATCATTCTGTCTGGTAGCATGTTCCAGCAATCATTATCAAAAGGAAGCTAAGCTGTGATATCCCATAGAGACAACAAAAAATTTTCTCTCTTGAAAACTTAGGAAACCCATTCTCTGCTGATTTCCACACTCATTTTGATCCTATGCCTTTGATCTGCCAGACCTCCACTGAAATCACTGCAAATCCTCTGCTACAAAGATCAGGCCTTTAAAATAAAATGCCCTCTTTCCCCTAGGTGTCAATGAAATGATTGGATGCATAACCCACTGCATATTTACAAGCTGTGAAAATCTAGCTGGTCAAAAACCCAAGGAAGCATTGTAACTATAGAAACAGGCCATCTTTCGGAAATGTGTTATTAGTCCTTTAGGACTTGAATTTTTAAGCACTGTTGTTTTCTCATTGGGATCTAAGATATAAATATGTTGAATGGTTAAATACTGTGATTAAAGTAATTTTGTGCTTGAATAAATGTCTTGCCTTTACTGAGCTGATGAGCTTCCCTATTCCTCTGGTAAAACCTGAGAGCAGGGGCTGCGGATAAGTGTTAAAACACAAGTGTGGATTACTCAGCAGTCCAGGCTGCTGACTAAATCTCCAGCTGGATTAATTTCAAACATACAAGACTGGTATAAACATCAGCTGGATATTTAGGTAGTTTAACTCAAACTTGTCGCTGTTGCGTCCACAGTAACATGAAATGACTCCAATACAACAGCTTAGTGAATCAGGAAAAAAGGCCTTTATTGAAGAGAGCTGATCCTTTTTATAGAAAGGATCACAAGGTGAAACCACATTGGTCAAGTAAAGGAAAACAAAGGCTGATTGGTGAAAGGACGGAAGCAATCCTCTGAAAGTGAAACATTATGTACAACTGCAGGTGCAAAGCATTGTTGACCATTGTTTTTCATTCCTTAGGAAGTTTCTCACACAACACAGTCTGAGAGAAGTGGCCTTTCTCAGGCTTCTGCAACTCGCCCCAGGCCAAGCTGGAAAGAGCTGCAGGCCTCTCAGGCTGTCTCAGCCTGTGTTCGATCACAGAAACTGGTTGGTTATCATTAAGTAGGTGTTAAAGATATCATAACATTGTATTTGTAAGACACTACCAAAAAACCCAAAAATGAATGGTCATAAAGCATGCTTACATCTGCATGTTTATTCATAACATTCTGTCTTCTGGCCTCTAATGCCCCACCTGCTCTTTACAAACCAGAGGAACAGAAGGATTTTTTTAACCAATCCAAAGTGAAACAGGTAATCCTCTCTAAAATACTTCGGTGCCTAAGGCAGACTGCCTGGGAAAAGGGGAAGTAAGAAGGAAGGGACCTCTTGTCTCTTTGGTTATGTTCTGGAGGCTCTCTGCATGCACATTTTTGCTCTCACAGTCATGAAGCTTGGTGTGCTACTCTCTTCTGTTTGCCCCACCTTGAACTTGATCACACAGAGGTGGTGGAGACAACTCATTCCATGGAGAAACAGTCTCTGGTAACTCTGGACATAGTGAAAACCTGAAAGACCATCAAGCCCTGGCCATAGTGACTTACTGCACTTACTATCCTCAGCAGCTCATGCCTACACTGACTTGTGGTTACTCTGCTCATGGTTACTCTGACTTGTATGGTTCTCAGCCATTTTTCTGACATCATGATTCCAGATACATTTCTGCAAGGTGATCCTGCCACTCAGTGCTCCTCACTGTCAAGGTTTCTGTTGCACCATTTTGAGGTGACAGAAATGGGTCAGAACAATTAAACCACAGCATGCAAACAAAATATGTGCTTCTTTGAAACTCTGTATTTCCTTTGGAAAGCCATCTGAAGGCAATAGAATTCGGTCCTCACAAACAGTGTCTAAAGATAGGAGGGTTAGGAAAAAACATTTGTGCAAGACATATGTCCTCCTGCCTAATTTTAGAATCCATCAGGAACAATGAGCTAAAGGAAGTTCATAAATGCAAATACATTTTGTGAATATTTAATTTTTGTCCCTCAGATGACATTTGCTTAACAGTTTGTGCTTTGTGAAGAGGGAGAACAGACCAAGTCTAAGGAGACGGTGACTTTAAGAACTACTTAGTAGAACTTAGTCACTTAGACAGTGAATTTAAGAACTACTAAGACTTTAAGTGACTTTAGTTTCCTACTGTCCCATACGAATGTAAAAAGTTAGTGTGCTTGTGAGACAGCGGTTGAGGAAAACACACAATATATATTATGATTGCTAATTTTGTGATCTCATTGGCCTTAACACTGGAGGCAATACTAACAGCAGTTACTTGTTTTTAAAATATCTGAAAATCATTAGAAATTATTTTCAAGTTTTTCATATTACACAAATTATTCTTCAGCACCAGTTAAAACTGTCTCCAGCTTTTACCTTTCCAGCTTAGAGTAAAGACTCACTCAATAGTGGTTTTCTTTCCAGGATGTGGCATATTACAGACATTTCAATTATTACAACACAATGGGAGAGTAATCCCAGAACTGGTTTAATGTGTTTTGTCCTTTTGTGTTTCTGGCATCTAGCTGTGCTCCCTCTCCTGATCATGCATTCAGAGCAGGCAGTAGTGACTAACATTGCAGAGAAATATGCAAGATAAAAAGCAGAAAAGCATCCAGACACTTTCCTCTCTTTCCCTGTATGTTGCTGACTTTCACACAGATGTTACTTAGTAATGGCTCCCTAAGTTGCCATTTACTCTCCTTTAACCAGCAAGTCCCCAATTGGACGCCAAATTTTTATCTAGCATTAACCCATCTCTGTTGCCATTTAATTTGTCAAGGAGACCTCTGGTCTTCTATAGGCCCACAGGATTCCTAGACAACTTCTTCTACAGCCATTCAAAATGACACTGGGATACTTTATCATTCCACTATGGAAGAGAAGTTTGGATGATCAATAACGATCCCAAATCCCTGAATCTATTCTGAAGGACTTTTTATTTTTCCTTATCTAAAGTAGGTATTGATAAAGCTTTACTTCATATGACACAACAACACTCATATAAAAGAAACAATTTATCCTTGCAGAACCAAGGTTGCTGTAGTTATGAGAATCTAAGGCAACACTTTCCAGTTTGCATTCAAACACAACTTCACTGAAGCTTCACTTATCCAGCAGCTTGAACGCTTAAAACTACAGTGCTTCATACAATGAATAGAAAATGAAAGATTTCTATCATGTTCAAGGCAGGAAAAAACATTCCCTGACTGCCATATTCTTAAGCAGAATCAAACAAGGTCTGCTGATGTTGCAGTCACCATTGTGCACAATCTCTTTTAGCATATCTGCAGGGCTTTAAAATATACAGCACAGCCACAACTGTTCTTTTCACTCACAGTCTCTTTCCCTACAATGGGGCCAGATTCTGTACTTCTATCAACTGTGCCATCTATGCAATTTGAGAGAGTTCAGTACAGGGTATCAAATCAAAGCACAAAATGAAAGGGCTGTTTCTTTTCACAGTCAAGAACAAGTGATCACGGATATAATCAAAATGCAAATGCATGGAGTTAAATCTCTGCAAATGCAGTTGTGATTGCTTAAACACCTTATCGATTTACTTAGCCTTTATAGCCTTTAGGCTTAGCCTTTATCCTGAATTTGAAATTATTCTCTGGTAACACTTCAGTTGCTTTTAACTATCTGTGTTGGCAGTTTCACTTGTTCCATGATGGGGAAGGAGACTCTGCACTGTGGCAGCAACTAGCCAGAATGACACTGGAAATTAAGAGCTTGCACAAGGCATTGGCAAGTCTTTCAATGCTAGGTGATGGTGCAAGAGAATATAAATAATTGACCTGTATTATACTTAAGCTGTTGAGTCATAGGGAAAGCAGGGGAGATGAGGAACTTTAGTGACAAACTTCGCAGTTCTGAGCGGCTTTGAACTGCTAAATGTTGCAAGGGATTTGCAGGGGCTTTCTGAGCAGTGTAACAATACAAAACTAATTGGAATAATTTGTAGATTTTTAATTGATGCATTACTACGAGTGACATCAGTTCTAATTGGGCATTAGGTTGTATTTTCTAACACACTGGAAACATAAAAGAAGCAGTCTCTCTTTGATCCACAGTGGTATGGTTAAAATTAAGTTTGTAATTCTATTTTGCTTATGCTTCCCCTGTTGCCCTGCTGCCCCTGAAGGAATGTGTCCCTAGAGCCTTTACTTAGATGTCTGTATCCTACAGAAACAAATCAAAATTAATATCCTGCTTCTGAATCCTGCAATGCTCTGGTCCAAATACATTTCTATACTTTTGCCTTGGGAAAGGAGATTTAGAGTATCATGAGCTATTCCACTTTCAACAGTCAAGATCTCATGACATTTCAGCTGACACTTCTGAAGTCCTTTACCATTTCTTAGCTAATCTCAAAAGGTTCCTGCTACTCTCAGTACAACTTTTGCACAGCACAGTCTGCATCTGTCCTGTGCCATCAGTTCAGCCACCAGCCCAGACCTGGTCCAGAGTCAAGTGCGGCCTCCATTCTTCATATAACAGAACAAAGAGTATTCCGAAAAATGAGAAGGGGCAATATTAGCCTTCCATACTTTGCAGTAAACAACAAGCAAAGAATTGGCTAGCTGCCAGAATGTTGCTCATTACAAATAAGTAAATTAATGCTTATCATTAACACCAATTTATAATGTTATGTACAAGGACAACTCTTCTGGAAAGTCAGTGTGTATTGGCTCTTCTTCTGGGTTTCTCCCTCTTTCTCAGAGAGGCCTTGAACAGAAGACCAAGTTGTGGTGTTAGATTAGTTGGATATTTTTTTTTTGAAAGTCACTACCAGCACCAAAATCAGGCTCACAATCATGCAGAGCTAGGAAATGTCAAAGCACTGTTTCATATAAATAAGCCATGTGAAATCCTGTTGGGATTTGCCAAATCTAGTTTCACTGAACACAAGGAAAAAGTTATGATTCCCAGCAGAAGAAAACATAATGTACTTTTAGCAGATGCTTCACTACTGCTTTTCAGCACAGCTCCCTGGACAGCTTTTCTCCCTGGGATTCCCCAGAAGAGCGCACAAATGTCATCCTCCCTTGTTAAATATTCCATGAAAAAATACGTGGGGAGAGAAGACAATACTTACAGAATTGGACGAGACTGGAAATCTTCCTGGTTCATTCTTTCAGACTGGCGTATTTTCAGTATTTCTGTGTAACTGAGATTCTGAAGTTTGCTCTTGAATTGATCCAGAGAGCTAGGCTTGGTAGTGAGTGCTCTCATTATCTGTTCTTTCACTACCTGCATTACCTGCAGTTAACAAAGAAAGAAAAAGAAGCTGTGTTAACGCTTTCTGTGTTTTTGTTTCAGATCTTATTCTGGGTCACACTAAGGTTTCTAGGTACACAAGATGATTAGTACTATGTGGTCTCTTAAGACAACTTTACAGCAACATAACCAGAAAATAAGCCCCCTTTTGACAGGACAGAAGCCTACATCAAAAGCTCATCTTCTCTGTGACAAAACAGGGGTTTTTGACGGTGGAGGGGAGCTGCTAAGTGGCCCATTGCTTCCTTTTATCCCTTACATCCAGAGGCAATGGACACACACTGGAACACAGGAAAGACTTTGAACACCCTTTAAACCATTTTAAACACCAACACTTTTTCACTGTAAGGGTCACCAAGCACTTGCACAGGTTGCCTAGGGAGGTAGGTGATGGATTCTCTATCACCGTAGGGGACAGCAAAAAACTGTCTGGACATGGGCCTAGGCTCTGTGTGGTCCTGCTTGAGGGAAGGCTGATAAGATGACTTCCAGGGGTTGCTTCCAACCTCAATTACTTTGAGATTCCATGAGAGCATTATACTGCAGGCACGTTGTAGCCATACATAGTGAAGGAAAGAGAACCTGCTAAAAGAGATCATTAATCAGGGAAAGAGAGAGATCCCTTTGCCAAGGAAATTACAGGATTGCTTTTGAATAAATGCCATAAACAATGCAAACAAAAACATGAGAATGAAGGATGGCTAGGCAACAGCCATCTATTTTGCATAATAATTATTTTCTCAGGACAAAACTGCTGAGACACAGATAACTAAGGAGAATTGCTTGGATCTAGTTCAGATACATACATATGAGAGATTACTCTCTCTCTCTCCATAATCCTAGACTCTTGGTGATGGTGCAAGTCACATATTTTGAAATATTTATCTGATGATGTGCTTAAATTGGCTGAAAGAACTATTTATCATACTCAGAAACATCCATCTCACCCAAATGCCAAAGCTAAAAACCAGTAGGAAATGGTAACAGCCCTGTGGTATCAAAATGGTTAATGGTGGAAATCAATAGTTACACAAACAGAAGGCAGAGCATTATCCATGCTGTTAATTTTCCTTTATTCTTTCATCTTCACAACGCATCTTAAAACAGAAACTCAACCCCTCAGAGGTTCCCTAATAATTCCAAAGCCTTCTCTTTTCATATAAATATTTAATTGTTTCACATGTGTTCCCTCAATCTTCTCATTGCCTGCACTGTTTTCTATTTTTGCTTCCTGACATGTACCTTCTTTCTCAGATGCGATCTAAGCACTCATTTTAGTTGTGTCCAGCAGGTGAAACTAAGCAACTAAAGAACTGAAGAATTACTTAGCTGGTCTACGAGTGAGATTTAGCTACTTCCCTATTAAAAGATGAACTCCTGACTGGCACCTGACTGCTCAGAGGAATTAACACCTCTTCGCCTGCATTCAGAGCACACTCACTAGTCCACACCAGTCCAAGAAAGAAAGGTGCTGTCACACCTCAGAAATGACAAACCACTGTAAGACCCAAACAACCTGAAAGTTGATGGATCATGCCCAAAAAGGTGAGTGGCATAATCCTACTGAGTTCACTGGGTCTCGGTCTAACAACTTAAAGGGCTTACGTAATGAAGAGCATGTCCGCAAAGGAAACATCCTCTAAGGAGCAGTAGCAAAGAGTGAAACACCAAAGAGTGAAACAGATAATTCTAGTGCCAAGTTGGATGTTTAAAAATATGTTCTGTCTTCCTCTTTCTGCCTTCTTGACAATGACTACCTATTGCTGCTAATTAATTTTAAATATGAATATAATTCTGCAATCACTTACGCATGCATGTAATTTTAGTTTAATGAGTTTCTTCAAATATCTATGCAGATCTGATTTTTTGTTGCCTACATATAGATTTAGTTTCCTAAATTCAGGGACTCAAAATAGGGAAGCTGTTTACAAGCACTTTTTCTCATAAAACAAATTAATAAATACTGTATTTTAGGGAATTGCATGCATGAGGATCTTTCCAGTCTGATCTCTAAACCATCCACATGAAGCAGTGTTCATTCTTGGCTAAACTCTGCAAAGGAGGTTCAAAATCAGTAGATTTGGAGCTCTATCACTCATGCTTATTTGCAACACCCTTCTCTGTAATTAATTTTTCGGGTTAACATGCAAACAATGAAAATTCCTCTTCTTTGCTGCTGTGTGGAAAGTCATTCACAGGGTATCATGAAAGAGCCCCTGGGTCCAGGGACTGCCCTTGCTCCAGAGTGAAAGCGGGAAGCGTATGCCCCAGGGCCAGCACATAAGGGGGCCGTCACTTGCCTTGTAATGTTTATAGCCAACACCATTTAACTAGCTGGCCGAAGTGTCACAGCTGCTGACTGTAGAGTCTCCTGAGCATTTGGGAATCACTGCCAAGGACTTCTAATCTGTTCAATTTCCAATGTTCATTTGCCAGCCTTTGATTACTGCTCACTGAGAGACAGCATCAACCTTTTCTCCTCATGTATCTGACCTTACAATGAAATTAAAGGTATTCTCCATTCAGTGTGATTGTACATCGACAATGTAGCCAGTTGTTTTATTTACATTATGCTTTGCTACTCTTACTGAGAAATGAGTGTTTCAGAGGACGCATTTGCTTTAAACATGTGCTTTTTATCTGAAGACCTCTTGTACGGGTAAGAGAATCCAAGTTCTGTGTTGCAACTAAGATAGGTAAATTCACTGAAGACATGAAGAGAAAGACAGTAGGAAGAAAACAACAATTTTTTTTTTCCAATTAAACACATAGGACCTTTTCCCCAGATTTTGTATCCGTTTAACATATTTCAATAGCTAATATCCTGCCATTACATGTTTTTCATTAAGCTGTTTCAGGTCTAGTTTGTTGTGTGTTTTGCTTATTTGACCTCATATTTGGCATATCATATTTTGACTACTTTGGCTTTCCAATATTTACCCCCCTCTCTCCTCTCTCTCTTGCCATGACAGCTGTTGCCTGTGCAAATAAAGTCCAGTCTTTCTGGATGGAGCAGAGGTCTGAACTTGGGCTCTACAACAAGGGGTCAAAATAAAAAAAAAGAGTGACAAATTTTTAATACCAAAAGGAGCCATTTATCAGGGCCAAACTCTACAGCAAGCTTCCCACTGATCGTATTTCAGCTGCTTGCTTGCAGCTACAGAAAGCACAAACCTCTCTACTCTACTCACCCCATACTGATGCAAAGTTTACTCTTGGTACTGACGAGAGAAGCCAGGCAGCCCTCTCAGACATCAACCATTAGCCTGCAGCATTCTGGAAATTTAAGTCTGAGCCTTCTACTCACCAGATACATTCCTTCTACAAACTCCCAGCATCAATCACATCAGAAACCTCCCCCAGAACAACCTGAAGGCCCAGATTACTGTTCACAACAACACATCTGGGGTGGTACCCAAGGGGTAGTGGCTTTGCACTGAAAAAGGGTAGGTTTAGATGAGGTACGAAGAAGAAATTCTTACTGTGAGAGTAACAAACTGCCCAGAGAAGTTGTGGATGCCCCACCCCTGGGAAGTGTTCAAGGCCCAGGTGGGTGGGGCTTTGAGTAGCATGGCTAAGTGGAAAGTGTCCCTGTCCATGGTGGTAGGCCTTGAACTCGATGATCTTTAAGGCCCCAAATCATGCTATGATTCTCTGATCTCTGGAGCACCAGACAGAAGATGAACCCTTCTCATAATTCCCCCACAGTATCAGTTTCACTTGGATAAACATGCCCTTTGATGCGCAATGACAGCAGCAGGAAAACGTGTGGATGCCATTGGAGAAGCCTCTAGGTTGTACCTCTTGTATTTTGGGGCACTTGTTACACTGCCTGCTGCTTGGATGGGTGACTCAGGGGCTTGGGTGTAATGCTGACCAACTACTATGAATTTTGGCAGTTCACCTTCCTTCTGCACAGACAAGACTTAGACATAAATAACCCACATTATAATGCTGTGCTTAGTTCAGTGCTTTCCTGATTTGGCTCAACATTATCAAGTACTGCAAAGTGTGATTCCTCTACCTCACTGCAGCACATGATAAAAGTGCAGCCACTGAACTGCCCTTCATCTGGTTACTACTCTCTACAACTAGACTTGAAGAACCTGAGATATGAGAAGTTTTAGGCCCTCATTCACTAGCTTTTTCAAGTGACCATTTAAAAATTATCCAGCCAACAAACAGAGAACTGGAGGAAAAACATCTCTTTGCAAGTTGGTTGTAAAAAATTCGTACATAGCTTCCTTCCTATCTAAATGTTCCTGAAAAAGGTAGCTTGGTTAATACAAATTAAAGAATGTAAGTAGAAACATCATTTGCTGATTAATATCCAGCTTAATAATTTCAGTGTCACAAAGAGATTTATTTCAGTTAAATCCACAAGGCAGGCAAAAACAAGGGTGTAGAATGAAATAGCCAAATCTCTCTTAATGAACAGTGCTTACTGACAAAGGAGGCTGTAAAGAAAATTTAATTCTGAAGGGAAAGGAAATGACTTCAGTTTACCATCAGCCTGTCAACTCCTTTAATGAAAACTTTACATGTTTAATGTGTGCACCAAGTAATTTGAGGCATTTTTTTTAGACTGTTCCAAAGGATAAATTGTTATAACTAGATCAATGGTAATGTTTTCAGAGTACTCAGAAGGGTCATCCTGAGAGGCTTCAAGGTCCTTGGAAGATAATTTAATGGTGATTCCCCCCACCCCAGTCTCCACATATTGCAGTCTGTTAATTCACTACACTAGTCTCTCAGTCACAGCCTGTACCAAACATTCACTCCACATTACTTCAGCATATTAATCTAAATATGCCCTCCTACACAAGCAAATTTAAACTCAGTGCTGGCACAATCTAAGCATTGACAAGAGACTCCAAAATTCCAGACCATTACTTCTATTACAGTCTGTCTGCTCTGGAATTACAGAAACCCCCCACTTTTCGATCTTCTTAGCTATTCCAGAACACAAGGACAGTTACTGTAGCCAGCAATAAAGAGGCAACTCTAAGTCGTCTGGATGTATGTAGCCACAGGAATAATTAAGTTGATTCATTTTCAGGAAGCAGGATGAGAAAGCAGCTGTCAGAGGATTTAGCAGATATAAGCTCTGATACATTTTATCTCTTCATTTTTCTGCAGAATTTAAAACCAATTGCAAAAAAATTTGCATTGCTGCGGTTTTGGCTTGTCCTTCTTTCTTTCTTTTACTTTCTTTCCTTTTTGGTTGTGACTGTAATTTTCTAGTATGAACAAAGATATTTTTCAGTCTGCAGAAAAAAGACTTGAAACAATGCAATGGTTTTATCAAGCTGAGCAGTCTGTTTCCATGCAGGATCAGTATCAATATCCAGTTCGGCAGTGACTACCATTTTGCAGAACAAATGAGCACACCTAGCAGATGTGACGATGGTGCTGAGAGATAGGAGATGTGACAGCAGTTCCATACAAGGTGTTTAACAGTTCTATAGCAGGAGTCAGAAAACCTGATGCTGCAGCAATAGATCAAAGTGAAATCTTGTTCAGAGCCTCAGGATCCAAATAATTGCCTGCCCTCTGCTGAGGAAAAGAGGGAAGAGAACTTTAAGAGCCTGACCTTACACTGGATTCCAAGATACAGAAGGTCAAGTAGTAAAGAAAGAAAAGGCTGAAGACTGAGTGATCACAACTGCTTTACATTTCAGAGAATTTGATTTTTCTGATTTTTATTTTTCCTTGACTAATGAATCCCAGGTATGGGAAAATAGACTGGGAACTGATGGGCTGAGACTACTCTTAATCCAAGACTATGGAAGAGGAGATAGAGGACTCTTTACATTCTTGTAAGAAAAAATGGAATAAGAGCATCAGGGTCATAAGCACAAGACTAGTGAGCACCATGAAACAGGGTGTGAAAGGGAGGCTAAGAAAAAAAAAAGGATGTTGTCTGATAAGAGTGCCTCCATCTGAAGAAGCTGTCGCAAAAGAGTTCAGTTCCCTGCAAGAGATTCCCAGCGTACTGTGCTATTGCATATGAGCACCTCGTAAATCATGTTCAGAGGAAATGGACCACTTATCGCTGAACTCTACCATATTACATCCCTGGGCAACTCCACCTCTACAGGAAGAGTCTGTGGCCACAGCTTGACTTGGCACTTTCCAAAAGCTCCCAGAGTTCCATTAGCTGCACTGATTATTTTTCTATTGGATACACAGATCCTGATGGGGAACCACTGGATAACCATGGAGACCTTCAATTTGTTTTTAACATTGCTATTTATTTTCTCAATTAAACTCAATAACAGTGGCAGAGGATTTGGTGGGGAGCAAAAACCATCTTGAACTTAATTGAAAAAAAGACAAAGAGCTGTCACAAAATTCCACTGAAGGGTAATATGGTTAAAAGAATGGGTAAGAAGATGATTTTTACAAGGAATGGGAACAGACTGGAGTACACAAAGGAAAATGAAAGCAAGCTAGTAGGACGAGTGTTATAAATATGGAAAAGTGACCAGAGCAGAAACAAAGGTTCCAGTGGGAACTATCAGCATGAGAAGGAAAACATCTGGAGGATGGCTTGCAACAAAATAAATAAAAATGGGGACAAGTCTAAGGAAGAAAAAAGAGGATATCATAGATGTTGTATTTCAACAAAATGAAGGCTAAAGAAAAAGAAGTGAGATTTTACTAGAATTTCAGTTAAATGGAAATAGGAAAAGAGAGGGTAAAATATGGGGGAAATTATATATTTCTAAAATTATGGCTCAAGATGCAGCTGATTGAAAGGAAATCTTCCTTAAGGACTGGCCTGAGGAAGTTGAGAATAAAATCAACAGAAACAGAAGGGGAAGTGAACACCAGTCCTTTACAAACTTGAAATGTGAGTGGGTTTAGAATTATCATCAAAATACATGCAAACACTCTCCATAATTTCTTCATTTTGATAAAAGACAATATGTAAGAAATTCACTGTCTTCTTCCAGAACTAAAATCAGATGCCACACACAAATGCAAGGCTTCCAAACAGCGCTAATCTAAACACACAGGTCAAATACCATTTGCTTGGGTAATACTGGGCTGAAACAGGAATGACTGATAGGCAGGAAACCTCTTCCTCACATTAAATATTTATAGAAAACTATTTGCATCAGAAATAAGGAATAATCTTTTTTCCTGTTTGTGCTTTGTGCCTTGAGGTAGACAAAGCAGGAAATAAGTGCTGTGTGACAATGTTTCTGCCCCAGTAAAATGATGTGCAGAGTTAATATGACAGTTTTTGTAAACTTTCTTGTTAGTTAATTGAAGTCTTAGGTCAGACAATATTACATTATTTCCCCCAATGTCTGACAACCTCCTTGGGCAAAATAAAACATGCACAAAATCATTTGTGGGTTGTTGCAGTCACAGAGCCTGCTGCTAGGCCTCCTTGGAGGTAAAAAAATGCCTAGTCGTGGACTAGGCTCTGCTTCCTACTTTGAGACCCTCTCTTATCTCTCTGTAATACTATTGGCTACATTCCAGATATCCTAAGACTATAGGTTAGCTCATCTGACCCTAAACCATTGGTTAGTTTACCAATCCTAACTAACCCTACAAAAACCCCTACTTCTGCCCATTTCAGTGGAAGACGCCGTCACTGGACACCCCTTCACGGAACCTGCATTAAACTATTCTGTGGAATCTCTACATGTCCTTCTCGTCTCTTTTCCCTGAGCAAATCCTAGCAGGCTAAGAGCTGAAATCACTAAGAGCTGAAACCCCTGATTGTCTCAGGCTGAGCTTGCTAGGATAGCCTGGTGGCCAGAGTCTTTGCTGAGGATCTCCAGGACAAGGCAGACCCTCTCAGGACCCCGCTGTCCGGGCCATCTGTGGCAGCAGGGGGTCTGTCTGACCCCCTGGACCTCGCCCACATTAGTGGGTGGCATTTAATCCAGGGCTTTTCACAGACAAAATGTACTGATCATCTCAAAGAAAATGCTAAGTGAGGGGAGGGGGGAAATGAGGAGGTATTTGCATCCTCAATCATATACTAACATAATAATTAACATGCCAAATAATATGCTTGTAAATTGTAATGAAAAACAATATGAGAGTTACCCATGATTAGGAACATACATTTGGGTGCCGCTTCCCTTAATTACATTAAATGGCATACACTAAATGAAAATTAACTTAATATATTGGCAAACTGCTGGTTCTACAGGAGGAAAAGAAGAACAGGATTCTAAGAGATAGCTTTTTCCCCTAGAAAAACATAAAAATCAAAGAACTCAAGTCCTATATATTAATGATTGATAAAAACAGGCTCTTTAAATGGGTAAAAACCAGGAAAAGTGGCAGAGCAAATTTTCTTAAACAGTCAAACAGAAGGGTATGGAATCATTGTTCAGTACATCTGATAAATGGATAAAACTGTAAAAACAACTTTACAGCTTCATATTTTCCTATCTCCTTTAGCTGAGACAAAAACATATAAAGGTGTGGCCAGCTGCATTGCTGGAAAGATCTCTAGGCTCTTTCACTGGTTTCAGGCTGAAACCACTGTGTTAAGGTCCCTCCTGTCGGAGGTATGGATGGCCACATGGGATTGCATGTGGTGCAAGCCTGCCACTGTCCCTGCTTGTGTTGTCCCCTCTCCTTGTCTCCAGTCAACAGGGACTGGACCAGCCTAATTTCTAAATGGAAGGGAAGCTAGTGCACCAGGTTCATGTCTTTTTAATACCAAGAGAAATGGAGTTCCTTAGTCATCTAAGTGACCAACAAATACACCAGCTAGAACAAAGCACCAGGCAGTATGGGTACAGCTTCTCCACCTTTCAACTTCATACCTCTCCTCCTTGCTAACCTTCTCCCTAACCTGATAGACCTGGAAAATCCATCCAGTGTGTCCATTAATTCCACTTGTTTTCAGTAGTAAATTCAGCCAAAATTCTCCATTAACATTTTTCACAGAGAAGAAGATTTGCCTGCAAAAAATGTTCAACGATTAAACACTCTATATGCAAAAGCTCTGCCATTTTGACAAGCTTTGCTAATACTCATGTAGTACTTATGTACTACTTGCTGTTCCTTCAGCAAGTCCAAAAGTTGGCTCACCACTCAAACACTAAAATTTCTTATTTAGTTAAAAGTATCCCCTCACATTTATTCTGGTACTTACATGAACAAAGAAAAAGAAAATATAAACAGAAGCTGGAAGTTTAAACTTTTGGTTTCTGGACCTCACATAAGTAACTTTCACCATTTCACTGCTACCCTTTTATTTGCTTTATTGATTGCTTGGTTTGTTTTGGGCATTGCATTTTATTAGAAAAGTGAAACTTCCAAAATTTCTACCTAACAAAACAATGAAAGACTGAAAATGTGGTTTTGGATTCAATTATTTGAATTAGAAAGCTAAATTACATATTAAGGCTTTTCTGAAGACTGCATAAACCCAATGTTTGGTATGCTTGTGTTGGACTATTTCATTCACTCCCATTATTTGCATGCCCTTACAGTTAAGGTAAACAATCTGCAATGATCATCTAGGAATTATGAAAAGTCAGTTGCTCAGATGTGCCATGCTCTGAATGAGCCTACACGTTATTCTACATCATAATTTATAACAAAATAAGCTGTAATAATTTTTAGGTAAAGTCTTGTTTTCATATTCATGTCCCTGAAGAAAAGTGAGCTGAAAAAACATGCCTACAGAACTCCAATTCTGTAGGCACATATCATATCAATAACTGTTTCAAGTGATAATTGCATTGTTATCAGAGATTCCAGTCTGTGCCACAATAATAAAAATAGCTGCATGAAATAGCTGCATGATTCACAGAAATACACAAAGCAATGAAGAGGTTGAACCCATTGCAACTTGTGAGATGCCAGCAATAGATATTATTCTGTAAATCTGCTGCTCACAAATTACTGACTTGACAGATAATAATAAGTGCTGTCAGGACTATTACAAACTAAGATCTGCTTGGAACTGCCAAACATACACAAAATGTGTATGTCCAAGAGAAAGGAAATAAGTGTTTTCATTGCCATTTTAAAATGTTCTGAAATAACTGAATAATATCTTTGTTAAATTCTGAATTTTTGCAGTCTAGTCCAATGAGATTTCTGCTTCAGGTAGTTATATCATTACTGTGGTGGTCATATAAATAAGAACACCACATATCATTTTTCCTCCTGAGCTGTGGCATGTAACCAAGAATATAAGGAATTCAACCAGACTATTCTTAGAAGAAGAAAATGCACAGATGACTTGTTTTGCATACCTCATTTTAAGAACTGCAGAAGAATGGCTTATGGCTTCAGAAACCTGTATTTTTCATTGCTGCAAAGGACCAATCTTTTCTCCCCACAGATCAAAGGAAAGCAGTTTTGGGATCTACATGCAGTACTGGAAAATAAACTACTCTCCTGGACAGAGAGCAGTGATTAATGTGACACCTAATACTAACACCAACAATTCAAAAGCATTCAGTCACCTCACTGTGACTACAAAACCGATCTGCTAGCTCGAGAAGTTCGGAATGGAACAAACTACTTAGGTTACCCAGTGCTTTGGGAATATGATAGACTTCCACAGGCAGAGAAAAAGGCAATCACAGTTATTTGAAATCTTAACTAAAGATATATTAGTAACCATCAGGACTGGTCCCATTGCTCCATCCCCTTCAATAGGTGGCCAGGAAACATCGAAAAAAACCCCACACTTTCTTCACCTCCAGTGAATACTATGTCAATACCACATTCTCAGTTTATTTTTTCCCTCTCTTCCTTTCAGTAATATTAAATCAGAGCCAAAGGTGGTTTTTTTTTCTCACAAAAGGATTAAAACAAGATTGGCTTCAAGTTTACTTCTCACTATTGATTTGAAACTACCAATGACATACACAGAAACACATCGATCCTGCCTAGGAGGCTAAATAATGTCTTAAAATAGTGTTATTTCTAGTAACCAACTAGTGAGTTATGGGTGGATAAAGGCTTACAATCTTCCAGTAATGAAAGATCCTTTCTCTGATAACTTGAATGCTATCATTGCACTTTTTTCCACACTGTCACAAATCAGTGCACTTCTTTCCATATTGTCATTAATCCACATTTCTAATCAGCCAGCAGACTCCTTCTTTCCTATAAATCTCTAATTATTTACTTTATGTTTTTAGGCAGGAGATAAATTTAGAAGTAAATGCAAGATATTTGTTCTCCCTTGAAAGGTTAGATTCAGATTTTGTGCACTCCAGACTGCAGCAGTCACCAAAAAAAAAAAAAAGAAAAAAAAGGCATCACACTCATTCTGCAATTTTTCTACTGTCTCCTATATGACTATGCAAAGGATTTGCTTTGGTAAGTTTGCTCAGGTCCAGGAAGAAGCCAAATGGGAGTTGTCATGCTAGAGTGAACATGGTCCAAGGGCACAGACATGGTGTGTTTCACACATTCACATTTGTTTCACATGTTGGTGACAAGGAGTCTAGAACTGAGGTTACAGATATAAGGAGGTTAATTCCCCCCATTGATTCTTTAGCTCTATGGAGTAATTAGAGTGCAGAATGGCATGTGAAGCAATGACAACAAAAGTTTTTGTAAAACTTTACTACTATTTTATCCTAGTGGAAGTCAGGCAGGAAGGGGAAGGAAACTCCTGTAAGGGAAAGATTGGTGAGAATGATGGAACCTGTGTTTCTGTGTATGAAGGGTTCACAGACACAATAGGGAGAGGCAAGGGGAAATCACTGTGTAGAGGCAAGGCACACCAGGTGGGAGAGAGCTGGTATTATCGGGGCTGTAAAGTCAGAGGAAAGGAATATTAAGGGAGGGAAAGGTGATGATGGCCTAACTCAGAACTGACTATGTGGAACACATCTGGAATAAAATTCTGCCTGATTTTTAGGATAAAGGATGTAAACATGGATGAAGTTGGCATCAACACAAAGCGGATATTTTCTGTAAAACAACATACACCCCATATTTAAACACCTGATTCTCTTGGAGACTCCTACACCTTTTGTCACATCAAAAATGCATCAAGTCCAAAGGCTGTTAAGAACAATCAGCCATCTCTGGCATTTTCTCTAAACAACCTACCCTTATCGCTGACTTCCCACTGAAAAATGAGGATTGGCCAATGTTTCCTGAGCAATCCCGAGTCTGCCCAGCAAATGACTGCAGTGTCATTGCCCCACATGGCCACACAGCCAGTTCAGCAAGAGCAATATTCTTATACAAAACCATTTTGTGTTTTTATCTTCTCCTACTGCCTGCCACAGGCTAGGATTTCCCTGACCTTCCTGGCTTTTTTCCTTCCTTTTTTTTTAATCTCTTTCTTGAGTTCAGATGCACTCCCAGGAGCATACTAAATGAACCCAAATATCACTGCACAAGCCACATGCAGAAACATGCAACCTTCTTTTTGAGAGGAGGGCCGGGGGAAGCCTCATAAGGATGCTATTATAGTGGGAGAGAGGAAAACAGCAGCTCCCCACGGCAGCTGTGAGGCGGGCGGAGTGCCCAGGGGCCCCGTGGCAAGGGGCAGGGAGTGCAGGATGGCTGGTTTCCATGGAGGAGTGAGCCAGGGAGGCAGGGGAGAGGCTCGCAGGAGGCGCTGCTGCCGGCCGCTGGCATGAGGAGGAGCGATACCTCCTGTTATTTCACCTATCATCAACACCCACGGCTCCAGGGGGCTCAGTTCAAATCCACTTACAGCTTCTGCTTCCTCGGTTGCATCTCCTCTGGGGGAGGACCATGACTCAGAATACATCGTGCTGTGCCTGCTTCGATGGGTAGCAGCGATTTAAAGGAACACAAACTACTAGGCCTGAGCTTTAAAATAAATAAATAAAAATTTTTAAAATCTAGCAAGGCAATACAAGCCCAAAGTTGACTGACCGGTGGGTTTTGGCATCCTCCCTCTCTTTTGCATGAAGGCCCTGCAAATGTCTTGCACATCATTAGTCTTTGCCAAACTAGACATCATCTTAGCAGAGCTGGTATCGCAACTCACAGGCCATTACCTACCAAGCAACAAAAGTGATGGCTGCTGGAGAGACAGCCTAGTCACAGTACGGTTCTGCCAACTACCAGTATTTTTCATAGAGATAAAAATAAAAATCTTCAGTGCTGATCCAGTACTGATCAGCATCACTGTATCTGAACCCTGCATCTACATTTAGCTGGGGCGTGTATTTTCTACACATTGGGATATTACTGAATTAAAGTGGTAGTAAATGTGACCCCCACAATGTTCCCTTGCACCATATAAACAATTTTTCTCGTGAAAACAGCATGTACCTGCCTTGTGTCAGGTTTTCTCTGCTGTGGAGTGGGTAGAAAAGTTTTTATTGCATTTAGTTCATGGTAAGACCACAAGATCCTTCCAACATCTATAATGCACACCTGAGTTCACTAGATAGTATGTGCAAAGCCCTATTAAAGCTTTGTTCTCATTTTTGTCAAAAGGAAACAGCGGGGAAAGTGCTTCCTCTTAGAGCTTCTTGGAAGGGCAGCAAACCATACCAGTAGAAATCTCAGCTAAGTAGCATTCTCTTTAAGACAAAAGAACTCTGAAGTGAAAGGATGAAAGTTTGAAGAAAGTAAATGTCTTGTTGCCACGTACATAAACCCGAGTCCTCAAAATTGCTGCATGACACAGCCACCTCCACAACCAGCCGGACAGGATTCAAGATAGTAAATATTTCCTGTGGGAAACAAAATTCTAGTTTTCTTATAGAGTGTTCCCAGCAAACACTGCTTTTGATCTAAGTTCAGGCCTGTACTGCAACAAGGATGTTTGGTGGGGAGTCCTTGAGCTGCTGAGTACAGTGCCAAGGTCCTTCCTATCGCAGTGACAGCCTCCTGCTCTCCCTGAAGCCAGGCTCTTCACGCATCTGCAGAAGACTGCTCATAAAATTCACCAATTCTGAGTCTCTGATACCCACGTAAGGACACAAGTGGTAGCTAAATGTCTCCCATAACTATCTGCTGGCACTACTGACAGAGATAACACTGCACGTTTGAATGCGAGCACTTCCTGATAGTTAAAATTGTTAAAAATACAACCAATTGAGCAGAGCTACGAATTCTATTAACCAAGATACAGCATTTTCTGTTGAGGAAGGTACTGAGGGGAAAACAAGACAGCAAATCCCCTGATAGCACACTGCCCCCAGAGCTCCTGGGCACTTGGATGTTGGTGGGATCCTGGTCCTGGGTGCCCTACACAGTTGGTGGTCATGGGAGCCAAGGCAGTAGAGAAAACTGCTTGCCCAAATCAGTGCAGCCTTTCTCAACATGCATGATTGCCTCCAATAGCTGCAAAGGAGAAAGATAAGAGGGCTTGAATGAAGATCGGGGAAATGCTGCCACTCTAACACATTTTGCTCAGGCAGCAATGCAAGCCTAACTTCACCAACACAGAGAAAGGCAATGCAGTTACCTGTGGATGTGGAGAGTCTTCACCTAAGCACAATTTCACAACAAAATAATCCCTGGTTTCCACTGGTTTCTACTGGCATGGGTTGCTTATGAAAATGAGATAACAAGAAGAGAAATCAGCAGGCCAGACTGACCCTTGGAGTTACTTTAATCAACATAATGATTGGGAAACCATTCATGTTCCTTTAGATTTATGTTCTTTTTGCTTCCTCCACGAAGTGATATAAAATGAGGAGAGAGAAACAAACCAAAGGATGGAAAAGAAATATTTATGTCTGAAGAAACATCTGAGAGGTCCCACTGACACTGGACTTAAGAACCTGGTGAATGTTTTGCTCAAAAATCAGCACATTTGAAGAGACAGCAGGCGGTTGCTGAGAACTCATCAATCAGCAACAATCCTTTCTATGTGTATGTATAGCTTTGGCATACAACAGGCTTCAATCTAGATGGCTACTGCAATACTTCAGTTAATTTGGATGGGTTTTTTCATTACCTCAAATTCTTTTCCACAAAAACAGTCCTATTTTGAAGGGCTTTTGTTATCATAAGTTAGTTTTTAGGGCACTTTATCTTAAAAAGTTGGATATTTCACTGAAAAAAATAAAAATATAAAATTATAATCAACCTCCCCCTCAAAGCACTTTAAAAGAAGCCTTATTTATTCTTAGATTTTGGGAAGACTGCAGCCTACATATTATTTGTCATTTTAATCTCTTTGGCTGATTTGATAATTTTAATATTTTTTCTTTTCCTGCTTGTGCCTCCAGAATGACTTCTTAAAATAAGGAAGCCACAAACCAGGAATCATCAGTAAAAGAAGGCATCAGGAATAGTACTTCATTTTAAGACCAAACCTACTTAGAGAATCAGTAACAAATTAGGGAAAGAACATCAGATATAGGTTGGCCTGGAAAAAAAAAATTAATAATCCAAATAATCAGCTTCTAATGGGTTTTTATATGCCATTCATCCGTGAGCTGCCAGTGACAACACTTCCATGCATACCCAATTTGCTATTAATTACAGCAAGTAAAAGAGGTGAAACTGAGCACTGAAGTCTGTGTGCGGGTAAGAGATCCCCTATGGTGGGAGACCTCCTATGTCTCCAGAGTGGTGGGTGATACCAATTGAACATATTCACAACATACAAACCTTTGAGGTTAAAATGCCCTCAGATTTTGGGGAACGGAAAGCATTCAGGTGTCGTTCAGACTACATGAGTACAGGATGACCACCCAAGGACAATCTGTCAGGAAAGTGGATGTGACTCCTGGGACAGGGGGCAGAGACCACTGAATGTGCAAACTTCTCACCCTACTAAGAAGCTCCTGCCTTCAGCTTCGCTCTGTGTTTAGGTATCACTTGCTGCCCCAAACTGGGACTTGGGTGTTGAGCAGGTAGCACAAATCACAGCCAAATACAGGGTTTTTTTCCTCCTTTCATTTAGCTATCTCAACAGACAGCTTAAAAACCAACTCCCCGAGCCCAGCAACCAGAGCAGGCTGCACATGGAAGCAGCAGCAGCAGCTGAAACTCTGGTGAGGAGACTCGTATGGGAGTTGTGCTTGCACTCATGGAAGGGCTGTGGGCAGGTGGGAGGAAAACGTCGCTTTGCTTGGGGAAAGGAAGGCAAGGAGAAGGAACAGGAGCCCTATTGTGATGTGCCTATGCTGGGGAACATAGAGGATGTAAATTAACATACTTTTCACTCTACATCCTTCATGATGATTTAAGGAGCCTGACGATGGGTAGTAAGTATTGCTGGGGCATACTGGGGCAGTATTACTGGGGCAGACTAATCTCAGGCTCTTGAGGACATGGTGCTGTCTGAGGAACAGCAATATCAGGGCACGCTGCCTCTTCAGGTCAGGAAGCAAATCTGCGAGGGTTGGGGTATCACAGGGGCAGTTGCAATGCCTTGCCTGCCCCTGGATCTTTTACATCCAAACAGGGCAGGCAACAGCAGAGCCACCAGGAGCCTTCCATTATTTCTTCCCAGCACTGTGACTGTCAGCATACCTAAAGGGTACAACCACTTACCCTCAGAGATAAAACTTAGGATCAACCCCTCTTGCCTCAATCTCAGCCTGACCAGTCCAGCTGCCTACTGAGCACTATTCACTGCTTCTCTTGCTGTCCCAATTCCCTCCTCCCACTCCAAGGATTTGAGGTATTATAGGAAGCACCTTCAGCACCTCTGACAACCTCACTCTTCCCAGACTGCTGCTGTTACTGCACCTGCCTAACAAATTCCCCCAACACATTCCCCTACTTGGAAAAAGAGGGAGAAGGATTCTCCACTGTTCACAAGATGCTGAAGGCTTGTGCACTGGAAGGAATGGATGTCAGCTGAAGCAAAAAGACCACACATGTTCCCCATTGCAATGGAGGCTCTGGCTCAAAGGAATGGAAAAGCACCCATGCACTCATAAGCAGCAAGTGCTTCTTGCAGAGCAGCAGGTTTTTGGGGCACAGAGGGACAACCTCTGCTACTGGGCCAAGGCAGAGCCTTTTAATTGTGGGCTCCCACAAGCAGCCCTCCCTTACTAAGGCCAAACTAACAGGAGCATTTATCTAAAGCTGGGTGTGTTTGTTGAGCCCTTTTACTTGCCTTGTCCACCTCTGGCACTATGCTTTCCAGAGGTAGTTTGCTTGTCTTTGAGTAAGAGCCACACTTGAAACCTGGCACATATACATAATGGCACTCCTGTAATTCTCCTTCCTGGTGTTCTTTTCTCCTTTAACATCAGAAGAGGCTAGCTGGGATTCTGAATTACTGTAGCACAAATTAGTGTGAGAAAGATGTGTAATTTTTTTCCTTCTAAACCATCAGGAATCACATTTTCAAATACAAACCCCAGTATTTGGTGCTGACATCAGTTGTACAGAACAAATGTGGCTTCAGCACTTAGACCTCTGATGCACACGCTCCCCTGCTGGGGAAGTCCTGTCTGAAAAGGAGGTATACAGTGAAAATATAATTCCCAAGAGCTGTACAATGTCTTGTCTTACCAAATGAGCTCAGCAGAGTGTGCTGCAGAATTTTCCTCTTAATTTTACATCTTCTTCATGGAGTAAAGCAAGTTTGAGGCTCCACTGGATAGAAGGTAGCATGATAGACAGGACAGACAGCTCTCCATCTCAAACAGCTGATAAACCTGCATCTCCTTCAGACTTACTAAATTCACTCATTGAAAAGAGCAGATGTTAATTTTCCAGTTTCCATCTAATCAAAAGCGAGAAAGGGAGAAAGCTTTTCCACACCTGAGATGCTCAAAAATTTGGCCAGCTGAGGCAACTTCTTTAAACTTTAGAGTACAATGCAAATGTGTCTGAGTACAGTTGAGAGGAAAAGCTGTTCTGAGGAAGCACATTTCTCTCTGTATTTGCAGCTATGCCACACAGAAGTCAAGATGGCACCTAAGTGAGAGGCTCAAGAAGAACCAGCTTTGATGGTATCACTTGTCCCTATACTCAATGATCTCTCTGACTTTATCCATCCATTGCAATTCCACAGACACTGCAGCAAGTAACTCCTGTTTTATCCTACTAGGACAACTGAGGAAGCAATATTCCCAGTATCTTTACTGAAACAATAAACAATGGCATTTTATTTCATTTCCACTACAAAGGATGAAACCCACAAAAAATCAAAATTGGACATGAAGACATCTCAAGAGAGGCAAAGGCTTGTAAAAAGGTTTCCCAGAAAACAGAAGATGAGAGCTTTAAGGTCCCCTCTTATCTCATAACTCCCCAGGCTAGAAACAAAGTCAAGGACATTGCAAGAGTGAGATTCCTACCTTTAAGGGCTGACAGTGCTTACCTCAAGTCATGCAGAGTCAAAAGGTGTTAAAATGACATTTTCACCAATGGGAACGTTAAATTATTCTTGTAGCTGTTTTACATCAGTTAGAATTAATCTTTCTATCCCTATGAGCCCTGGATTTTTTGACTAAAGGTTAATCAGGCAGACTGCCTTTTAGTTGCAGGAATGTATTTTTATACTTCCTAATTCACTGCAGAAATAAGATTTTTATAACACTGCCGACCTTCACAGAGTGGTATTAAGATTTTATAATCACTCTCATGAGTGGCCTGCAAAATTAAACTGTGCCTTCATCTCTCCTGGACAGTGGGGCCACTGCATGTTCATACAGACCACTTATTTACTGTACTTTTATGCCCACAACACACAAAGAGTAGGAGGTAGATTTACAATGAATACGCGAGAGAAGAAGAGATGAAAGGACAAGGGCGAAGTGAGTTCAGCTAACTTAGGTGCCGATGGCAAACATTTGAAACAGAAACTTCCTTACCTCCATATAATACAGGTATGTCTGTGCTGGTTACCCAGTTCCCACCTTGCTCATGCTCAGACACTGTGCACTATTCTTGAATCTTTTCTTCTTTGCTTCTTGGTGCCTTCTGCTCCCGTTTATGCATGGCAGCACCAGCAGTGAAATAACTTCCCCATTCATTCATGGGTCCCAGCCTAACCTCTTCCAGCACCATTTAGTTCTGAGGAAAGCGGTCCCAAGGGTCATTCGCTCCTTTGGCCTTCTCCCTGGTAATTACTAGGGCTCCATAATACACTTAACCATGGTCGTACATCATTGTTTGCGAGCATTGTTTTCCCTACCCAGGTCCATCAATACTGAATTGCCATCCTTAGGAAACCTGGTCGCATTATTCTGGGCACAGAAGGAGGCTTGGCAAATATGGCTGCTCCCAAGAAACTCAGAAAAAAATCTCCATCGAGACAGTGCCATCAAGCCAACCCTGATCATCACAGCAGACAAATTACCTCCTGATTTATTCTGTCCCAACAAATGTCTGCAAGGGCTGCCAGGAAGCAGAAACATTTGTTTAATCAGAGCGTCTGGAAAATTAAACACTTTTGATGCCTGTGATAGGTATCACCTTCCTCCCCCTCTCTTGCTCTGTTCCCCAACCACAGTGCTAGAGATGCTCTCCTCCTCTGCAGCACAGTGAAGAATGGAATACAGATGAACAATTCAGAGCCGATAAATCCATCTTGTTCTACTTATTCTTGCTTCCTCCTCAGCTTTCCTCCCACTGCTGTCCCCTGCCACACAAATACACATACATACAAGTACTGTCTTAGCTGGGTCAGCATGATTTTTTTTCTCCTTTTGTCCCACAGTACATAACAAATTAACCTCATCAATATCAAGACTCCCACCATGCCTTCTGCACTCTGGCTGCTGCTACATCATCTGGGTTCATACTGGCCTCTTGTGAACTGAACACCCACTGCAAAGGATGCAAAGGACAGTTACGAATTCTAGAGCATATTCTTGCCCCTTTCCAAACAGCTTTTTCTTTCTAAAACATGATGTTCAGGTAAGATTAATCAAGGAAGACCTACTCAAGGAAGAGCTAATGAAAAGGTTTTTCCCCACACTCTTTGGCAAGAGACCTGGGGAGTGACAACTGGTTGCAGAAAACTCCCTGCATGGTGCTGGTACACAAAATTATTACAGTGAGACTGGTTATGAATTCTGCTTGACTTCTAGATGAAGACTAAGTAGTTACTTGCTGTTAAATAGTCTTTTGATCTTCCTTGGGTGTTAAGAAAGTATTAGCAAAAAGAAGTATCCCTTTAAATCCTCCCAGAAAGAATCTGTGTCTGGGCGGAGAGATTCACAGTACACACACTGATCAGACAGGAAGAGTTCTTTTGCTGCTTTTTTGCTCTTTGAAGTGAGGAAGATGAGATTGATCAGGATTCACAACTTGCTACAGAGCTGCTCACAGCTGCTGATGGGAATAGAGATGGTTTCTTTTCTGTCAATAAAGAACCCATCCTGTGGGCTTTTACAATGTTCATCTGCTGTTTTGCTGTGCCTATATCTTTGCTTTTTTAAAAAAGGGCATACGTAAATTGCTATTATCTTCCACACAACTATAATTTAAATAAAAATGAGGTAGTTTTCATAAAGTCCAGAGCACTCTAATTCAGAAAAGATTTTACAGCCATTTTTACTGTGAGAAAGCTAAGAGTTTGTCAGAAAGGAAAGAAACACATGGATCCATTCTTTCTGTGCAACCTCAAATGTGTCAGAGCAGTGAAATAAATGATGCTATTTCAGGCATATCATGTTGTGTTATTTTTGGTAGCTCCCAGCAGTTTGGTAAAATGGGAAATGCAAACCACCACTATGAAAGATTCTGTTATGCTTTCTTTAGCCAGTAGCACACATGGATTTTTGCCCAGTGATGACAGTATTTAACATCACAGGTGTTTGGTAGCCATGCTGATTTTATTGTGGTCACCAGAAATATCTGCAGTAGCAAAATGCTTCCATTTCAAAGACTGTCCAATGTGGAACTTGTGAATGTGACTTTTAAAATATGACAGAGAGCACAGAAGTCTGTATATTTGGAGTTGTAGAAGTCATATTAACAAACATATCAGTGAGCACTGTTGGGGCACTTAACTCTGGTTGGTTCCCTTGCTTTCATGTTCTGGAATCTCTCCTAAGTGGATCAGGACTTGCTTCTGATCCAGAAGTTCCAAAAGCTGATGCTCACTAGCAATTATATACATTACAAATGAACCAGAACTGTGCAGTATTCCTAGCCATAAGTACAGTAGCAGGAGTAAAGAGTAAAGGAAAATCATATTAGCAAGAAGTACAAACAGCACAGATAGTATTACTGGGTAATATAATGCAATCTTAATGGAAATTTTAGAGCAGGACTGCCTTATTTGCTAATGTTTTCTGCTGCAACTGCTATAATACATCTGGCAAAACTCCCTTTTGGAGTAAATAAGCTCAGCTCCATTGAGAACAAACAATAGCATTAATTTATTCCAACAAAGTTTTGTCCAGCTTATATTAGGATGAGCTGGAAGTTACATGTGATCCACTTTGTAGAGGTTTTGTTACATTATGAGCAACCATGCTGAAGGATAACTTTAGGGAATAGGCCTCAAAATGATGTTTTATGTTTATGCTGTTAACAGGAATGCTGCATCAAATATAGCTTATCATAAGAGTTCTTTTTTTCCCTGTCCTTATCTGAACTGAGATTGTTCCTGACAGATGAATGAGGTGAGCATCTCCTTTTGAAGCCACTATTTCTGTCCAGCTATGGCTAATATTGCAGACTGCTGTGGCCAAATGACTATTATAGGACAGTGTTCAAATTTTGCTCTCTAGTTTAAAACAACAAAGCAGAGTGCAGTGCATAACAAACCTTTTTACTTCATTTTTTAAAATGTATTGTAGCAGCTGCAATGACCTCATTTCACTTTTTTTCAGTCTTGGTAATTTGACATGGAAGGTTCAGAGCCTTTCAGTTCAGACAGACCCATCAGATCATCTAGTCTGGACCATCTCAGACTACCATCTGGCTTAGATAGGAAGACACAGAAAGGTGTCAGGGAAACTATTTTATCAGTGTTTATATCTCCATTAATTTGATTTTAGAAATAACACTTAACGACCCATAATGGGCCTTCTGCAGCTGTATTCAACAGACACAAAACTGGCAAGAATGCATGAAAATTGGGGAAATTACAACAGAATAGAACAAGCTTCACATTCTTGCTAACAGCCTGGAGGAGATATCTAATGCTCTTCAAATTTCCCTCTTTCTCTGTTCAAGGTCTGTATGTATCTACGAATGAACACATATCTTCCACTGGACAAGGTCAAGACAACAGCCATTGTAGCTTACAGCTGGCTTCATGGCCTAGATTGTACAGGAGGCAATTTCTGAAGAGTTCCCTACTTCCTAGTTATAATTCTCTGCAAGAACAGAGTTCACCTTCTATGAGAAAAGGAGCATCATTTTGTGGTTACATTTTTGCAACAGGCCTTCTTTATAATATGACTTTCCCATGTATAATAGGATTGTACTAACCTGAAATCAACTTAATAGTGCTAATTGTGCTAACATTTTTGTTTTCTTCTTAAAAAAATGACAATTAAATGACAGGTTGTACTGTTGGTTACTGACGGTCATTATTTATTATTGTGAATGCAGGAAATACATTCAGATATTTACCTATAGTACAAACTATAGAAATGATAATCAGAAAGGAAGTAATGCATACCTAAACAAATGCATATACAATATACAGGGCTCAATTTAGATGCTTTTAAGTCTTAGCCATAGGTGGGAGTGCATTCATGCTGAAAGCGTGGTATTACAGTGGGAACATATTGAAGATGCAGATGCTGCCTAGGCAGCCCTTCTTCCCACGCAAATCCTCCTTTGCCAACACTTGGATTAGTCTGCGTGGATGTAAGGCACTGCGATAGAGTAATGCAGGCTCACACATACCTCTTATGCCTGCTTCAAGCCTGCCCTGCAACACTCTTCTCCCTAGTTTTTGCCACCAAAGTTGCAAGGTATGCTTTCTCAGGTTGGCAAGTTACTGGGGTTTCGAAGGACTGTAAAATCAAGTTCAAAATCCAAAACTCAGCTAGCTGCAATTTTTCTCTACGCATCTGCAAATGCATTAAGTGGTGGCGTAAGCTAAGGCAGAGAATATCATTAACATGAGAGGCAGAGCACATTTGAAATTGCACATAAAAGAATTTAGGTCCTGAGCTTGATGGCATAATGATGTGCTTCAACTGTGGTGCTCTGACAAGAACAGGACAACAAAACAGCAAATGCTCTGGCAAATTCCCAGCCATGACTTGTTAAATGCTAAAAATGACCAGAAACAAGAAAAGTGCATACATATTTTCTGAGGTAGGTATGATGTCCAATCTGCCACATTAAAATAGGCTATCTCTGCAACTACCTTTGTCATCCCTTGTCATACATGCTCTAGCTATCTTCTTTTTGGTCTTTTTTCCTAGTATTAGTTTTGCAATGTGAATTTCACTCTTCAGATATCAAACCTACTGTTTATAATCTTACCCCTTCTTTCTCAACTGAGCTTTCCAAGAACATTTCTGCAGTTGGTGGAATCCAAGAAAGAATGCTCCCTGAAATTTTCACCCATGTATTGTATCTAACACTTCAAAGTCTATTCCATCAGTCTTCCAGGAAAATGAGTGCATAACCTCTCTTCCTACCCCATTATGCCACAGTTCTGTTTCTGCCAACCACACAGAATGCATGAGAGAAAACTCTCCAAGGCGTCATCTTGTTTCTTTATACATGTGCTGATCACCTTGTAAGCAAGCAAGATACTTCCACACTGCAAAAACTTGTAGTTTAGATCAGGCAAACAATGTAATGCAACAACACTCATGAGGAAAGAGAAATCACAAGGCTATGCAGCACCTCCCTTTGCCCCTAAGACAGAGTTCTTGGTCCTCACTTATTAATTCATATCAATCTCCCTCTACACCTGGGCTGTTCTAAAAGCTGCTGGGTTTTTGTAGAGAAAGTGGAGCCCAGCAAATGTTGAACGTTTCAGAAGGCTGAACTGTATGGAATTCTGCTTGTTCTGACCATAAACTCATTACAAATATTAAAGAGAATAGGTTTAATTTTATGAAAATATGGAAAATACAGAATACCAGTTATTAAAAAGTGTGCATTTGGGAAAACAGATGAGGAGAACTCTTGAACCACTGTTCTTGCTCACATTCAGTGTAGTACACACTGTTACCACCAGTCACCAGAGTACACCTTTGCCTCCACTGAATCACCTCTCAAAGACAACTACTAGCCTTTCAAATGGTCAACTTCCCAGATGGCAATGAAGCATTAAAATTCAGTTTGGGCAGAGGATGAGATGCAAATAAATCTTTCCTATTGTTTTATCTTTAAGAATTTTTGCTTACTAAACTTGTAGAGTTTCACTAGGGAAGATACCTACTGTCACATTACAGAAGTCAACTAAATATCACTGCGTTTTTGCTACTCTTGAAAACATTTTGAGGATTGAGCTTACGATTGACATGGATTGCATACAGTGTCTTTCCATGGCGTCCTAGGATCCCTGGGAATAATTGTTTGACTTCTCCTCAGACAGCATGAATGGAAAGCACATATTGGTTCTGTCACTGATAGCTGTTTCTTTCTTAGTGATTAGGGTACAAGTGCCTTGAAAACATTTACCTTTCCTCACAGAGAGTGAATCTTCTATTAAGAGTCCTTTACCCATTAGGACATGGCTCAGACTAGCCTACACCCACTCTAGTGCTCCACAATGCTCCATCTGGCATATGAGGCAGATTAGCAAACACTCCTTATTTGCCATTTTTGTGACTTCTGTCTTGCAGCTCTCTGGTCCCTAAGCATCATGTAATGACTTTGTGTAGTTTCCCACAGCTGCATAGCCTGAACTGAAACATGGGAGCGCATTTCAAAGCTGTTAGCTAACAAAACCACATCAACAGAACTTGGGGGAAGCTAAACCTCTGCCCCTAAAAGCATCATCATTACAATTCACCCTGTTAGTACATGAATTATAATCAAGACTGGCCTGCTGGGAAATGGAGTGCTTTTCATGTCCAGGTTAGTTTAGACACTGATCTATTTTAAATGTCACTGACCACTAAAAACATCCTGATGAAGGGCAGCCTTTCCCTTTGCAGAAGACCTGTTTTCTTTTTCTTCTCCCAGTGAGTGCTCTCATACCTGAAATGAGAGTAGGGGCCTGTGCTACTCCTGGATGCTACCAGCATAAAGAGCTGCCATAGAACAGAGGGAGCATACAACCTGGAACAAGCAACTAAAGCCTGTAATGATCGAAGGGGCAAATTTTGCAATCTAATTCGTCCAGCCATTGCTGTTTGTAAGATTACCAAGAAAGTTAAAGGACTAAGACTATAAAAAAAAAAAAAAAGGCGTTTATTGGAAGGGATGGGTGTCTAAATGCTTTTGGCATGTAAACAGCCTGTGAGAAGAATAACTGGGAAGATATAAATGAGAACAAGTAACATTTCAGCTAAACATTAGAAAATAGTGTCAGGCTGTAGAATTACCTTCCAATATAAATAGAAGAAATAGACTTGGTTATTTAAAAGTTAGCTGGACAAATCACTTGCTAATAAGTTCCAGGCTCACTGAGAACCCAAAAAGTCTTTTGTTATCCACAGTGGACATAATTCTATCCTGATTACAGATGTAAAAGATATTCAGCATAAGTAAAATTGTAATTTGTTATATTCAACTTTGGGTGCATCACTTATCTAATGGAATGTCTCCTAGGAAAGCAATTTAGTAGTGCAGCCAATAATGCTGTCTGCAGTTTAAATGGGACAGAATTAGCATAAATCCAACTTAATAGGGACACATTCAGCTAAGACCAATTGTGCTACATCACAGCAAAATTCTACAACCCTGAAGTTTTATAACCACTACATGACACTATACAACAAGAGCATATATGAAGTACTTGACTAACAGAATGGGTGGTTTTAAGTGCAGTGGTGCATTTTTTCATTGCTGTCACATTTTTTTGCTTTCTGAGGTCATTTAAAATTTTGTTTTTAATGGCCTCTTCAGTTAGTTGGTATGGGCACTTAACAGAATGAGCAACTCACCAAGTACTTGTACGTACTGTTCTACGGTAACCCATGCCTGCACAAGCAAAGAGGTGGTGGACGGTTGCTGCACTTCAGCAATTCTCCCAAAAGCATTTAGATTCTGAAACAATTGCTTCTAGTAATTCTCACTATATTGCAGAAAATGACCTTTCCACATATTTCAGATTTTCCTCCTCCTCAGCAAGATGAAAGAGTCAACCAAAACTCAATCTGCCAGCCTGGAGACCCAGACAAATGCTATTGGTTTTTGTAGGTGAAAGAAGAGGTCTTTGCTTTGCTAAAGGGTATGAGTAACTTGTTAAGAATAGGTGATGTAGAACCCACAGAAGTACATTACTGCAAGAAAGACTCAGGCAGTAATCATCACAAAAAGCTTATAAATAGTAGAGAAAAGTATTAATTCAAAATGACTTCTCACCTCATAAAGTCATGGTACAGAGCAAGTCATGTTACCAGGGAGTTTGTTTAGTCTGTTACATGTCTACCATGCCAATTCTTGATGAAAAACTTCCTCATGTTCTAGGTAATTAAAGGAAATTTTTCTTCTAATGTTAAATGTGGACAGGCTGCCAGTGGCAGATTCCCTATGGATAATTTTCAGTTGTCAGATAGTCAGTTAGTTTAATTTTTGTTCCTCTTCCTCAAGAACATGACAGCCATTAGGTTACTTCATGAATAACTAGAGGAGACAACAATGTATTATCTCTGGGGCTTACTATTGAATAAACCTGTCCACCAGATAAATACCTGATATCCACCAAACAGAATAATATTTAAAGCACTTCCTTGCTCTGAGATGATCAAAAAGACATTTCATCATCTACCCTGGTTATCCATAGACTGGATGGTTGGCTGCCATACTCCTGAAGAAGAGGAGGTATAATAAGTAGGTTAAATGAGTGAGGGGGAAGGTATGCAGTTATAAAAGGGATCTCTAGCAGCAACTTAATACCTTCCCACACGGAACAAGAAAATTGTAGCATCAGTGCATAACATTTAAAAATTCAGAGTAGTAACTGGAACCATTTAACTGAATCACTAGAAAAATCACAGCAACTAAATAATCAGTTATTCAAAAATGTGTATAGACTCCATCCCAACAAGTTTCCCCTGGTTGTAACGAGCTATGGTAAAGTATTGTAATCTGTATTCACCTGTTTTTTCCCATGAGTGAAAATTATAACTCAAAGCACACAGGAATAGGTCAGAGGCAACAGATGTCAAATGCCAAAGACCCTGTTCCCCAGTCAATTTTTGGGCTATATAAACTATCCACCAACTCTGCATTTTTACCATTTAAACCCTGATGGGTTTCCATCTGGTGAGTTTCTATTATCACTTCAGCACTTGGTTTTTCATAATTATTTTCCAAAGTAAGGAGATCAATATTTAATAGTATATTTGTATAAAAATTTAATCAGCTCATGATACTTAGATTATGCCATTTAGGACATAATATATGGTGGGGATTTAATTCTTTAAAATCGCTAAAATCTAATTAAATTTTAATTAAAGGTTATGTTTGAAAAATCAGGGGTTCAGCCAGATATGATTAGAAATACCCTGAAAGGAGCTACTTTTAAAATTGTAATAAGGAAACACTTTCACAATTACTTGGTAGGGAGGGAGAAAACAAAGTGTGCATGTGCACATCTGTATGTGTGGCCATACTTGTGTGAAATGAGAGAATCTTTAAGCCCCCTGCCATGAGAATTCTGATAATATAATTTACTCATCCCTCAAAAAAAATCACATATCCTGGTAAATAGGACGTTAGACATTCTGGAGAGGAACATGAGGTACCATACTGTGAACTGTATTTAAAATAAAGTATTTTCAACTGGTTCTATTATAAACCTCTTGCCATTATAGTCCTATCAGTACCTTTGGTAAAAGTAATTTAACTGGGTGAAGCAGAACTGGAAACAGCACTTAGAATTATTATTTGAAATACATTCATTTAACCTGCCTGATGGCTTTGTTCATGACTGCTACTTGAACTTTGAGTAAAATCAAAAATATGTATTTTTCCTCTCAAAAGTATTATGAAGAGTTACCTCCACCCAGGTTTCTTTCAGGCTTCAACCAATTACAGGGAACACAGAAATAGGGTATATCCTTGTGAAAATTCCACTCCCCTTTGCCTTGAAATTTCAAGCATGCCAAGTTCCACTATGAAAATTAAGAGAATGATTTTTCCATTTCCAATTAATTCTTCAAAAAGAAGTAGTGTGAAAAATAAAGGGGAAGTGGGATGATCTCTGCTCTCAGAGGTGCAAGGTCTGCTGACTGCAGCAGGAAAAACCGAATATTAAAGCTGAGCTCCATTCATTTAGCTTCTCATAGAAGCTGGTACACAAGAATCAGCTGAATTGTCTCAGCTCATGATTTAAATAAAGCTTCACCTATCTGAAATCCTGGTCCTGGCAGTTAAAGCTCTCTAGAAGTTAGGACCTGGATTCTGACAACACACAAATCTAAAAGACCACCTCCCATGCCTCAGAAAGAATAAGATCAAGAGATAAAGTGAGGCCAGAGGACACTGATTGCAGTCATCCATCTGGAGAGGTTATTGAAAACAGTAGTTTTTTCAGGATGTCCTAAAAATTTGTGTACTAGCACCTCAATGCTTTGAAAAAAAAGCTGTACTCTAAACAAAGAGGAAAAGAAAACACCCAGTTGACCTCTCCATGCGGCAGCACAGAAGAAAATCTTTGTGACTTATGTATGGCTATATAATTTACTGTTTGAGGAGTTCTGCAATCATACTTAGAATGGAAAGAAAAAAACCTGAGCTGCATATTTTCCTGTGAACAAAGGAACAAAAGTTTTCTGCACCTTAGTGATAACTTACATTGGTTAACAGCCATGCTAAAATTCCTATTAGATGTCTCTCACCTGAACTTTTTATTTACAACGTTTCCTAAGGCCCCATATTGCTGTCCAAATATATTTTTCCTACTGACTTTCCTAATGTTTTCAGTCTTTAATTGAAGGCCTTCAAGTCACTGTCTTCTTGCAGAAAAAAATGCCTCCCTGAAAGCCTTCAAATGCTGCACCCAGGATAAAAATAAGTACAGCAGCTGAACATACCTATCAAATCCATGCCATGCAAATTTAAACAAACCTAAACTTAAGCAGAAAAACAAATGCATGCCAATCTGCGTGAAACACTCTCTGGATTGTTCAGATGGTACCTTTACACTAGAGAATATTGCCCCCCATATTTCAGACAGAAAAAGGAAAGCCATTAAAAATTCAAAGGAAAGCTAGGTTTGCTTTTCCCAGCTGATAAATTTGTTGAAAAAGTGACCTTTTAGCTCAGTTTCCCAGAGCTGTCAATGTTTTTTTATGCTGTTGATATATGTGCGAATTTAAAGTAAGTTATACACAGTAGGTGTTTCTAGAAATATTAAAATCTCAGAGCTTGCTTGGACAGCCATTTCAAAACAGATTGGTGAAAGAGAAAGAGACATTGCTAGCTTCTCCCCTAGAAAGGCACTCTCTAAATTTTTTTTTCTAATTATATATCACTATCAATATCAGACTTCCTAAGAGATAATGACATTAAACTATCATATCAGTTTCAATATTAAATATCTCAAATAATTCCTTTGTTTCATGTTATGCTTCCAGTAAAAGTGTCTAGAAAAGCTGTGTAACAAACTACTTTGAAACAAGGAGAAGAGATTTGTCTTAGTTTAGATAAGCTTCCTCAAAAAAATCTGTTTACCTTGGAAGTAATTTTCAGTGAGACAAACTATCACACTGAGTCCTACAGGCTTATATTCACCTATTGAACTGCAAAGAGCATTAGTATTAATAGAGGCCACATATGTACATTTCCCTCAATATATCAAAACAGCACTGCTGTCATGGAGAGAAAGAAAGGCCATCATGAAGGAAGCCTTTTTTTTTTTTTNATTTCTGGGAAGTCAGAATCTTCAGAAGAACACTAAGAGTCCGAAGATAGATTCATAAAGATTCACTCGACTTTCTGGAGCATCCAGAGAAAGTCAACTTCTGAGCATGATTTGTTAACTGCCCAAATTTCTTAGAAAACAACCCTTTTGAAACAGAAAGAGACTGTAGGATGCAAATTCTAGTTGCATAATCTTGTCCATGAGCATCTATATCAAAACCTAGAAGATTTAACAGCAGACACCATATTTGCCCTTTGCGTACTTTCCAAATAACTTGATGTATAAAGGCATTGTGACTAAGTATTTTCTTCTTTTCTCTGCTGAAAGAAGTGTTTTTCTTCTTTGGGATTTTGTTAGGATTCAACTGAAGATTTGTATCTCAGTGTTTTCCTTATGTATATAAAAAGAGCAAAAACTATGTGAAAAAGAGATCAATCCACATCACTGTTCCTGTCATTCACTATCCAAATATAGGGCAAGAGCACACTACACACAAGGAATGTAGGTCAAAGATTCATCACTGCACATGCTAACAAAATAAACCGTAATCATGTTCCATTTACATAGTTTAATCTTCTTTCTTTCAGGAAAAAATGCCACAAATAGGGGACAAGAGTCAGTCTGGGATTTTAATCTGCACAACTAAGTAATTTATTATGCACCATTGTGGCAGCATGGAGTACTTGAGGGAAGGAATTAAGTTTCAAACAATGGGACTGAGCAATATCCAAAATGGTTGTTTTTTATGTTGGCATGTAAAAGGGATAAGATTCCTCCTTGCTGATGATATGCAGGATACTGCACTTAGTAAAACAATCTGGCAAATATGAAGCCAAACAAAAACAAGAGCATTGTTAATCAACATAAAGTAAATATTACCTGCATATTGAAAAGTACATATGAAAAATGTTTCTATAATTAAATTTTAAAAAGGCAGTAAAACATGCTTCTTTACCCTCTTATTCTTATTTGTGATTGGGCAAATAAGTATAAAAAGTAAAAATAGCCATTTTTCATCTCCAACCAGGCGAAAGCTCATCTCTCTGCTCTGCTGTTGCTGTGCCCGTGGCAACATTTACCAATACATAGGCAGATTAGCGATTAACCTAGGAAAACATTAGCTTACTGTACTGCATGACATGTTGTGACAGAGAGATGAAAACTCATTGGCCCAAGAAAATACTACAGAGGATGTACAGGTCTGTTGTTTATGTATATTCATGTACAATATTGTACATCCATGTAGACTTGGTACACACTGCAATTAAAATATTAATTCATGCAATATGTTTGCTTCAATTATCAATGGATGATATTTGCTTCTTTTTCAACTGGCATTTTAGACATTCCCTTTAACTGTAAGAGTTTGAGTGGAAATCATATCAAATGAATATGATTCCTTCTTCTCTCTTAGTTATTCTGGTCTCACAATCATAAGCTAGGAGCAACTTTCATGACTTGAAAAAGGAACGTAATGCTGAATAAAAAATGAAATTCATTTAAAATCTAATAACTGCTCTGTCCTAGCATAGGCATATATATTGTGGACAGGCTTTTAAAAATCTTTAGGTAACTACATTGAGTGTAGAGGTTAATTTCTACCTTTTAATTTTATTCTGTGTTTTTATGCAATGTTTTGGGGGCTCCTGTCAACCTCAGTGCTGTAATTCCAAACAATCTCTGTTACAGCCACTATAATCAAACAATCTCTATTAATACTACAAGCATTGCATCCAATACTGCTGGCTCTGTATTGTCAACTCAAATCTATTAGAAAACAAAAACTCATCTACTAAAAAAAGAAAAAGCAACCAAAAAAAACCTCAGAGAAAGCTGCAAGTGGTTACTTATGTAAACAGGCAGGTGATTACCTATGTAAACAGTCCACATCACCAGCCACAGAGTTATTAGATTTAGTACCAAATTAAGCTTTGACTGGCTGCTGGGAACACTTTGATGTTGCTTTCTTTGAACATAGAACTCTTCCCTCTCTTCCTCCAGGTAAGGTTTAACAAAAATGACAGCAGCAGCAGTAGAGTGGAAATGTCACAAACTGTACTTCCAACAAGAGAGCAAGGAAATGGTAGCTCACAGGTCACCAGTGTACAAGGTCATGAGTATAAGGCAGTGACAACTGGCATCACTTTGCATTATGCTCTCATGGGATGCCCTTCCCTACCCCCCCCCCTTCTCTAAGCAAACACAAATAGGTATTTTATTCCTCTGTCAAATCCCTGACATGAGAAATGGCATTTCAAAACAAAAAAATGGACTCTGTTTTCAGAGACAGCTTGGAATTAGGTATTTATAGTAAAAGAACATATTTATATAACAAGAGAGAAAAATCTAACAAAAAGCTTGAAATGTATTCAGCAATGAAACCTTTAGCACATCATATTCAGCTCAGTCAGTAGTTTGCATACCTCCTCACATGCATCGAGCTACCAAGAATTCAGCATCTAAACTCACAAAGCTCTGGAGAACCTGGTGGCAGTCGTGGTAGGATGTGGGTACCTCAGTGTGAGTTGTGTGGGGCTCAGCTGCAACCACAATGGGCAACAGCCACACACACACACACACACACACACACACACACATACATACAGGCCCAAAGCAAGCTTGACCGGGAATCACAGAATCTCCTCAGTTGAAAAGGACCCTCAAAGGTCATTGAGTCTGGCTCCTGGCCTTGCACAGGACAGGCCCGAAAGTCACACCAGGAGCCTGAGAACATTTTCTGAACACTCCTTGATCTGTACTTGTATTTGACAATTAATTCACCTATAAATCAGAAAGAAAGATTCTTTCTGTGTTATTTCAGCATATCAAGGCAGAATTTTAGTATGGGGAAGGAATAGCGTTGGATGGAACAATGTTACTTCTACAAGATACACGTGAGATACCTTACTCAATACTTAAAAATCTCTACAAAAATAAAGGCAATAGATATGCAGACTATCTAGAAATGGCTGGCATCTAGCTCCTTCAGCCCAGCAACCCTGTAACTCTGACAGAAGTCTCTTCTTGACAATATCTTATGCCCTACTACTTATAAATTACCTAGTCTGCATAGAGTTTGTACATTCATACTTTCTATAATAGTTAAAAGTAATGCCAATTGTCTAAAAAAATGTATGGTTTGTTGCACAGCCCTGTTTTTTCATGTTCTCCTATAAAAGACTCTTGGTCTATCTTGGGAAAAATCCCTTCTCATTTGGCAACTCTTATTTTTTTCCAAAATCAAGACAGAATCATGTCAAGCCTGAAATTTATATAAGCACATAACTCTTACTTTATAATTTTCATTGACCAAATTGTCTTTTCCTGTAACCATTTAAAACTCAGGCAGAAACAGGACTAATGAGCAGACCTAGGCCTCCATCCAGGCAAGCACTCAAAGGCACTGAAAGGAGGAACTCTGCTAAAAATTGTGGGCCAGCTCTCTTGTTTCAGACTTCATAGCCAGCTCATGGGAGCTGCAACACAGCTTGCACCACTCAAAGTCCAAAAAATTAACAAATTTTAAAAAATCCCAACATTAACCATTTATTTCAACTGGTCTGGATGCCTACTTATTAATTTTTTTGCCATTTTAGTTATGTAGTTGTAATTAGATGCTATTTAAGGTCCATTCCTAAAACTATTCTGTAATTCTGTGCAAATATAAAAAAATCAAAACCAAAAAATCCCCAAACCTGGACAACCACAGAATCAAACAAATTAAACAAAAAACTCCAAAGCTACCAAATGGGACAAAATGACAACCAAAAGCTGCACCCAGTAATTCTGTGTAAGATCCCTGATGCAGATGTAGCACAGAGGCACTTTCATTGTCTGGGTTGATTGTGTAACTACAGAAAAATTACACAGAAAAGTGGCAGAAAAATGCCCTCAAATGGTGTACGCTGTGTCTGCCCCAGAAGATGCACAGTTCTGCTGCTGCTGAGCCCATGGAGGAAACCTGCAGCACAGGCAAACATTTTTATGGAACTGAGGTTATGAAGTCTTTCTAAGCTGTTCCTTTAAAAAGCAATTCTAGATATTATGCCTGTAAATCAACATTTTTGTTAATGAGACTGTGGTTGCACTGGCTGACTCTACTGTCTGAAAATCATAATCCTGAGGTTTAGACTGCACTCAAATGCAGTTTACATACAAACCCAAAATCTAATCACGATATATTAAGTGTTTGCTGTTTGGCTGGTATTTATTTATAAGTCACCTCCAGCTGCTCGGGATTTTTGGCAGAGCCATCATTTGCATGTAATGCCAATTCTACTTCTAACACCAGTTCTACTCCTCAATTCTAACCTCAGCCTGTTACTACTAATCATGTATAAAATCTATATTGTCTCCTCATAAGCTTTTCCTGCCCTTCAAGCTCCCACTGTGGTTTCTGGGACCACTCTCTATAAACCACTCCTGTGAGCTCTCTTAAGTTACTTGATAGAGACTATAACAGGTTCTTGCTGGTGTTTCAAATACATATACACAGCATTCTTTATTGTTGCTCTTTGCTCTAGTTTATTTATTTTTTGTTGTTTTGGCAGGTTTTTCTCTCAAATAATTTCTTTTGGGCTCTTAATCTTCATCTCCACTTGCCAAAGAAAAATGGTGAACAAGGCACACAGCTCTCAGCAGGAGCAGCAGCAACACTCAGAACGAGAAGAACAGCAAAACTGACAGCTGTGCTTTTCTGCACTGAGCACAGTGGGTAAATCAATACCCCGGCAGCCCTGCTGCCATCTGTAGAGTTTCTGGAGCAGACTGGTTATTTATAGAAACTTGTTTGCACAAAGCCAATATTTACCTGTCGGGGCTGTCAAAATTTGCAATCCATCTTTGCTGTTACCCTGCTGTTTTTCATGTCAATAGCGGAATTTTCCAAAAGAAAATAATGTCATGCTTCCCCCTCATAAACGTTCTCTTCCTGCAAGGGTTGGTTACGTTAATTGTTGCAGCAGGAATGCATCTGGTTTCCACGAGGCCTTGGGGATCCTCCAGAATGCAGGAAAACTATAGGGATGTCAAACCTAAAGAGCCTATTTTTCTGTCTTGTTCCAGCAGCAGCAGCATAGCATTTCCCTGCCAAGGCCAAGCTGAGATTTAGTGTTACAAAAAACCAATCATTCTCACTCTGCAAACCGAAAAGGTTTTATTTTGGAATATTTGGCTGCTGCTGTTACTGTTGCAACCAAAACCATTACTTTCAAGCAGGCACGAAGTTTTAATGTGAAGTTTCAGTGTATTTGCCTTTAAACATGAACTCAGATTCTAAGTCAAGAATGAAATGCATGGGTGATCTCAATCCTGACTCCTTGCAGATTGACATTTACATCACCAACCTACAGGCATGTCCGAAGGACATGAGAGGAGGAACAGACTTCTGGTCTCTGTACCAGTTTCTTCAGGTCAGAGACTGGACTGCACTGCCAGGGCAGAGTGAAGTAGTGAGGATGGCTTCTGCCACTTGGGTGGTTTGGATGGCTTGGGTACTTGGGTGGCTATTCAAAGGCTGGCACTAACCAGGACTGTCCTCACAGAGATTTCAATTGTCAGTTTTCTGAAAATAAAGAGTTCTTCGTAATCCAAGACCTATTGAAAATGGCAGTCAAACCCAGCATCATAAATTTTTATCATTTTCCATTTCAATGAGAGAGTGTATCTGTACTGTAAATCACTGAGAGGCTCAGGGTGCAAAGCCAGCTCCTGAGAGCACCTGGAGTTTAACTCTAAGTGAGATACCCAATGGGTCAGCACCCAACCACATCGCTGGCCACCAATCTGTGCATTCTTGCAGGACAGGTCTGGAGAAAGAAGGGCAGGACTTAGAACAAGGCCTAAAGTAGAGCTAGTAGAAGCATTCTTCAATAAATGGTTTAGAGAATTAAGGATTAAATTATTCTGTCAGATGAGGAATGGATTCTGTGATCTGTACAGCAAATAGCAGTGGAAATAGGACAGTGCTTAAATACACGCCAGGCTGGAGGCTATCTTAAAGATATTGGGAACAGGTGACTAAGGACACTAAAGAGAAGCAGAAAATCTTTTCAATTTGCTTTTGTTTGTTGTAATATTAATTACTGAGCCCTATGACTTAAACAGCTTCCTAGCCTTTGGCTAAGAAACAGTGTAGAGCCAGAAAATGAATTAGGGAAATTTCTCATTTTTGTTTCCTCCACTGAGACTCACAAAAAGCTTCCTCTTTTATATAATATGGTTTCAGATGGTTTTTGAATATTATTTAAAGAGCATGTCAAAGCCACAACAAAGTAATTCTCCCTCTTAGATAAGGTCCATGAACTCTCTCCAGGGTAAGTATTAGAGAGCCTGCAGGAAAACCGCTTGTTAGACAAATGGAGCCACAGATGTTACTTTCATCTGGTGTACAAAGCAAGGATGTTACATACAAGGCACAGATACCCAATTATGAAAAGTACTGTTTTTAAAACACACTTTTCTCCAAAACAAAAGTCTCCTAGATTTTTCTGGTTTTTTGAGGGGGAGCTGAGAATTTTCTAGTCTTGTCTCCTACACTAGTAATATACATTAAAATTTTTGAGAGCTGATAATGCTCAGGACCTCACAAATTCAATCTGCTGCTGACAAATGCTCTTGTCATAAGCGCACTGTATCCACAACTGCATAATTCTTTTCTTGAATATATGCATCTGAAGATGGAACCTCCAGGGCTCAGAGTTCTCCTGCACTGAGATTCATCCATAGCCAGAACATGGTACTTTTCATTGCACTTCATTATTAACCAAGTTTTATGTTTGTAATATCAATGCCTCTATTGTGCTCTGCCCGAGGTAGTCTAGCAACCACTGTGCTATTGCTCCATGTTGATTAGATAAATATTTGCTCTATCCCACCAGAAAGCAAACAGCCCCCCTGTCCCAAGTCTTTGCTGACTTCTTTTGTTAAGCTTTGACAGGTCTCACAGCAACAAGAACATTCAATCAAAAGAAGAGCAATCTGAAGGAAAGGGTAATGGGAAAACAATGGCTGAATCTAAGTATTAGACTGGAGCTCAACATGTCCACGAATACCCAGAAAATCTCATTAACTACAGGTAGCACAATATTAGCAATTTGCACTGCTTGACTAAATGCTGGTTAAAAACTTGACAGGCACTTGACAAGTAGAGTCTGAAGGTTCATTTCTCACTTTAAATAGATAAAACAAAATTTGAAAGAAGGGCATCCCTTTAATTTATGTACTGTACTAACATTTAGGTTGCATATATCTAATTGCTGACTGCCACAGGTGCCTTTGTATAACCTTTGACACATAATTTAATCCTTCTATGTGTTCATTCTCCTTTTGTCTTACTTCCCAGCACTGTAGATTGGCAGATAGAGAATAAACAGAGGAAACTAATGCTACACGTAGTTTTAGTATCTCTCATGCATATGTTGCTGCCACTCAGGGTTTAAACCACTGCCACTTTGGAGTACAAGATCCAGGAGGGCAACTGAAAATGTTGGGCACTTTTGCTTTCCCTTGAATTACCTAAGAACTTAATTTAAGAAATGTAATTTTCAGATACTATTTCATTTAAAAAATGAATCCTGAGATAAGCAATCACCTTGATTTATACTATGGCACATTATACAGGCAGGCACTTAGTTCTCCAAGAGAATCCACATGGCTTAAAGGGCATTGGGAAATGTTGTGTCCTGAAGCATGCAGCAAGACAGATGGAATAGAAGTTTAATGGTGTCCTCTGCTCCAGTGTCTATTACTGAATTCCAGGAATGGGACCAGGATGACCCAAGTGATCCTTTTCAGTTCAGTGTTCATTAGTCTTTCCCTCAAGAGTCCGATTTAAAAGAAAAAAGGAAAAAAAAAGCTGATTTCAGCCCTCAGCATACTTCTGTGATTAGGGCAATGCGGAAGAGACCATTTTACAAAGCAGTTCATGGATTCTTTCTCTCTTTCAGATTTTGGAATGCAGCTGGTTTCAAACTCCTAGCTGGCAAAGAGGGGACTTCTCACCATAAGTAGTCTGCTTAATCTGGGGACTTCTCAATCAGGCACAGATGAAGTAGTGACATGATTATAGGCCTTGGTCAAGTGTTGCAATCCAAGATGATTTATACTAATCAGCATTCTCTAGAATCAGTGCAAAACAAATCCAACACAACTACAGACCTTGAAAGAAGTCTTAGGCACTACTCTTTCTTTTGTCTGAAAATACCATCTTGACAGATGTTCACCAAGTAATCAAACATTTACACACAACACACAACAGTTCCTGGCCATCAGAAACATCACTGGCATCTGTTAAACACCGTCTGTAAATTCCCTTTTGGTGTTCACAGGATGGTTTCGACCATAAGGAAAATTTAACATTTCTCAAATTTCAGTGCAGTGGTGCTCCCTATACCTCTAGAGACTTCCAAGTTGTCAGAAGCCGTCCACTGTTACCCATGACAAAAAACCCAGACTCTGCTCTGCTGAGCACTGGAATGAAATGCTTATGCTAAGACAGATGTGCAAGTCTCCTGATTTGTGAAGGAATCAACCAATATACATGGGCTATTTAAACAGCAATTTACAGAAAGTTTAGAGGGCTAAAGAAGAAAAAGATGGGAGAGGTGGATTTGGCTGTCTCAGCCTAGCTTTTGGGACACTGTGGCATAGAAACCAGATGCTTTCTTGCTGTGAGCTCATGATGGCAACTTTTCTTTCTCCCTCAAGTTTATTTTGATGCCTCAGAGCAAACTATCATCCTCCACTTGGCCATTATTTATTATCTGTACAGTGGCATATTAGAAAGAAGGATGTGGGAAAACAAAAGAAGAGAGAGCTGGGAGGGAGGGAAGGGAATGGGAAAAGGAGGAAATTTACTGCAGTCAAAATTCTCAGAATAATGGGGTGAGTTTGGACCAGATTTCAGTTTGCCTCTTACACTGCATTAAAAAGCCAGTTCTGGACTCCAAACTGGTACTATTTGTGGACATTGATGTATTTAAAATGTTAAAGATAAATAATCTGGTTTGAGACCTTTTAAAGAGATAATACATAGGAACTAGAACACACATTTCAGTCTGCCTACCCTGTGTCAAATTTCAGTTGACTATATGGTTTAATGCCTTGCATTCACCTAACAGCAAAAGAGGCTCTGTCTTACTGGCCAAATGTGAGCCATGCCTATGACTCCAAAAAGGAATCCAAAACTATTCCTCACATCATAAACCATGCCCATGCCAGTTCCATCAGAACATGAGCCTTTTTGCTCACAAACATGATCAGGTCATTAAGATCCTCTCAGCACAGTTTTCTACTGTCTCTGCATCAGCATGGATGGCCAGACATTGGAACTTTCTTTATTCTGCACAGGAGAGCACATAAGCCTGGGGAATGGAGAGGGTGTTTTTAATTAATCCAACATAAATAAAACTGCCTGAAAACACAGTGAGGAATAGAGGCTCAACCTTCTGTAGGTCAAACCCAAAGGCTACATTTGTACCCTGGGACAACTTCATTATCCTCAGCTGAGCTGCACAAGGGATTAATTTAACCCTCAGAAAAGGGTCAAGAGAAACTGGGAGAGGAACAGAACCCATCAATAAGAGCTATAAGAATACATGCATATGGAGGTTAGTTCAAATTCCTCCTTACAGCTGCTGTTGTTAGTGCAAGCAGGTACATATAGTAACATCACCATTTCTATTCTGCTCCGTTGTCAGAGCCCTTTCTTCTGTTATATATTCTCAAATGGCTTTTAATTAAAATAATTTATATTCTCAAAACGCTAAGATCTGGTAAAGTACTGAGGCTTATTCACCTGTCTGCTTGAAATTTTTTCTTTTGCCTCCTTTTAACTAATTCTTAAAATGCATCTGTAAGCCAGAGAACACTTTTTTTTTTAATGAAGCTAATTGTTTCAGCTGTGGGCTGCAAGCAGTGTTCATATTCCAGAAGGAGAACACTGTCAGATTCTAAATGTGACTGTGTACCTTAGGCGTAAAATTGTTCAGTAGCTCATACTTGTATGGGCTGCCACTATCAAGCTAGAAAAAGGAAAAAAGGGTGGAGAGACAAAGCATTAACATCCTAGGACTCAGCATTTTTAACATCAGGAGCTATTTATACTTCCAATCTTTTTTTCCTTTAAGATGATTGCTTTTTGGTCAGCATGGTGAAGATGCCACAATGTCTTTTATCTGTTTTGATTAACTAAAGCCTCCCAATGTAAATAGAAGCACTGAAAAAAGTAAATGATACAGAAGTTACTCAAATACTTTTTTTCAATCCTAGCTCTCTTAGAAACAAGGTAATAGATACCTAATTGAAGGTGACCTACCTGTGGTCTCCAAAACAATATGGCCTGTTCTCTTTTCTTCCCTCTCCCTCCTTTCCCGGAGGGTTCCCTCATTCCTTCCTCGCCAATAAGCCAACTTTCATTTCTTCCCATCACACAGCAGGCCTGCATCTTGCTCTGAGAAAGGAGATGTGCACACCAGGAGGAGACACTGGGGACACTCCAACCATGTAACAGCGAAGCAACCCATGGCCTGGAACTTTTATTTGATTCAACACTTCTCAACAAACAACTGGCATCACTGGTCTAGTTTAAACCTTGACAGTGCCCACCTATGAACTATAATTTTTTCTCACATGTTATACATACAGTATGCTTACCCAGATTTTAGGTCTTTCAGACCCAAATTTGGCTCTAATGGAGGTAAAATTGAGTTTTGAAGGAAGGCAGCCCTCATTTGGATGCAGTGAGTGAGAAATAAGTTGACAGAACACAAGAAACAATTTCAGGGTTAGCACCTAGTGCTGGTTACTGCTGCTCCCCTATAAAACCACTTGTGTTAAAGGAAAGTTCACATCTCCTGTAAGAAACTAGAATTGTGGTATTTTAACTATAAAAGTGTCCTTGGCTAATACAAGGGGTTTATGTCTGTAAACTTTATTGCAGCTCGTTTACAGGGAAATCTTAACCCCAAAGGGATTCAAGCCTATTTTTGCCTGCTCTGAACCATCACAGCATTGAATCTTCAGTACACTTTACACCTGCAATATTCCATTAAGGACAATGCTACTGCTCAAGGGTGACAGAGGCAGAAAGCCAAGGACCAAAAGGGAAGTTCCTTTGCTTGGTTCAAGTGAGTAAAACAAGTCTGTGATGGACGGAAAGACAGGAGCAGATTGCATCAGTTTGATGTAGTCATCAACCACACCATGAGACAGGGCTTTCTCCTTTCCTGCTCCTCAGAGAGAGGATGCGTGCCAAATACAAATAACATTTTCTTGCTCAAGGTTGGTCTTAGTGTTTCCAGCCTGGATATGGCATGATTTTTCTCTTCCCTCTCCACAACACACACTGCCAGCTTGAACAAATCTTGGCTTACTGTTCTGCCTTTCCCCAGTGTTCACTTTCTTTGCCCTCAAAGGCTGCAAGGATCTGCATCCTGCTTTCCTCCCTTGGATTTTGCTGAGTATTTCTGGCTGTTATTCTGCTCTGGTAGAACTCAGAGCAACTTTACTTCACTTTTCCAGAGTTTTTTAGACAAGTCCTTTTACTAGCTTCCCTAGTTTTAAGTAAGCATACCAAAGATTTCCAGAAGAGATGTATCAAATTAGCCTATATGGAATAGGAAACTTGCAAGCTCGTGTCACGTATGTCTGCAGCTTGTTCCTATGATATACTTGGAGTGCAGCTTCTAAGTGATCCATTTGGCCAACAGAGAATTTATTATGCCTCTCCAGTTACAAAAGCAAATCTCAATGTCTCCCGATGTCAATGCAAAGCTACTAGATGGCATCTATAAATATCTTCAGCCTGACTCCTCATACTTGCACTGCTGAAAACAGGACCAATGGCTTTATAGAATCATCCTGTTACTTTTGCTTCTAAAGTCCTTGATCTTATGACTGATTTTTCTAAAATAAACTAGAAAGGAAAGTAAAGTGTTATGATTTAGTATTTTAAAAGAGGGCCACCTAATTCTGCATGAGGAAGAAGTTGCGGAGCAACATGTCTGAGAATTGGCTCCCCTTCTCGTTCTCCTCATAGCAATCTAGAACATTTAGAGTAGGAAATCTGCACTGGAGGTGTTGTAGCCAGATCATGCTGATATTTGCGTGAAATTTTGGCGGTCACCATGAGATGTCCTCTCCTATTCACCCTGTAGTAAGACAAGCCATATTAAAGCAAAGCACTGGGGGAGACAGTGGACTGCCAGATCAGTGAGCAAAGTGAACAGCCTGTACAGGAAAGTTCTTTTTCATTATGCTAACTGAAGCTTTGCCAGAGGTGAGATTTCTAAGCAGGGATGATTTTCATCATCACTGAAGTAAGGCCACCCTCAAAAGACCCAAATAAAAGAATGACATCTAAGCATTACACTGAAACCAGCTAACAGACCAGCCTAACTCTTTTGAAAGGAAATGGAACAAAATCTAACCCCCTGCTAGGTTAAGCCAGTTTCTTTTGAAAGACCAGTAACTCCAGTATGGCTCTTGATGACAGGAACACAAGTGACTGCAGGGAGTTGGATTATCATCTTTAAAAATTGGTGATTAAAGATCCTGAAATACCACAGGATTAAGAGCTGAGCAGACAGAATCTTAGGTGATCAAATGCTGCTGTCAAACACACATAGTTTAATATTTATTTCTATCACACCCAAAAATATGCATAAAATAGTAGAAATCTGCTCTTTTTCTTTCTTTTCAAATTCATACTTCTCTTTGGTATTTTCAGAATCCCTCAAGACAGATAACAGCAGGAAAATAACTTGATTAGTAGCTAATATCTTTATGTTGTTTTACAGCCATGTTTCACTTAAATATTTGTCAGCATGGCATATGTATTAAATGACTTTTTTTGGCAATACCTTTTAAATCTGCCTAGAATAATGAAAAATTAAAATTAACCTGGAAATACAGAGATCTGCATCTTCTGCAGAAATTCACATTTCCACTGATGATCCTGTGAGTTGTATTAGTAAAAAGTCTTGTAGGACTACAGAGCAAATTAAAAGGTGGTGTATTCCCAGATTATTTATAACATCTCTACACACAGAGACAACCCTTTTTCTTTTTGCATCAGTAATGGCAAGCATCCTAATTATTTCCTCCTACTACATAAACCTGGATTTCACATTAATTTCTAATTGGATGCATGCATACTAATATGATATTGAAAAAAAACCTCTTGTCTGCAAGACCATGGGACTCAGCTTTCCTGAGAAACCTCTTAAACTTTCCTAAGTAGCTCAAATCATGCTTGGATAGCACTTGCATATTGGAGTAATACCACTGAAGTCCATATAATGGTTCCTGTGACTAATTCTGCTTAGCACAACAGAGAACTTCAAAATTTCTTATTAAGCAACCCGTTCTTAGACATAAATTAAATGTGCCTTGGCTAATTATGTCCTCTCTATCCCATGTATATGGGGAAAAGTCAAAGAAACATAGAACTGAATTGTAAAAACTGTAAACAAGACCTTTCTTTTAAAATATGTACAGTAACTAAGCAGTATCCTTTCTGGCCATATTGTCAAGACTTGTGACAATACACTGCAGTGAGTTAAAATAAATGTAAAACATTACACCCAGAATTGAAGAGCTAAGCATTCACAGCAGGGCTTGATTGTCAACCTATCATGATCTAAACCACACACATCTACTTCTGCTGAGTCAATGTAGTTTTAAAAATAATGGATTCTTTTTTTAAAAAACCAGTTCCCTACATCTTCAAGGCTGTTGAGGTTAGCATGGATTATTTATAGGCATCAATGAAAAGGAAGAAATCTTGCTTTGCTCTCCTACTGTTTTCTGCTGGTAAGAGTAGCTTGCAGGCTTTCTGCAAAATCTCTGTCATCTCTTGACAAAACTGGAATTATCAACAGGGGACAATTGCATGGCAGCAAGATAAACCAGTGATATTACAGAATGACTTGGAAGGATGAAATGATTTGATTGACTGGGCTGCTGGACTGTAGCAGCCAACTTGGCTACTAGTTTGCTCTTTCGCTTCCTTTCTCCCTTGCATCCCGAGAGCAAAGCAAGTAACAAGCTGTTATCCCTTGTGGAACATGGTTTTTTTGTATCTCAGTAACCAAAATTGTTACTTGTTTTGCGACTGACTCACACAGAGCTCTCTGACATCTTTCATTTTCTTTAGGAGGAGATGCCTTTTGGCTGACTTCATGATGCAATTTGACCACTTCAGCCCAGGAGGAACTCAACCCCTTACTTCTGAGGACCAGCCTAAAACTGATGGGAGTTCTAGCACTTGTTTCAACACAGCTGAAGTTTTGCTTTTTGGACTGGTGTCCTTTTTAAGCAGCTCCTGAGTTTGCACTCTGACCACAATCATGCAAGCAATGGATAATGCTGAGGTGACCAGAACTGTGAAGCAGGACCACTGTGCTCTGCTCTAAAAATGACCCACAACCTGCCTCGCTCACTTCTTACAGGCGCTCTGTGGCAGTGGTGACATGTAGATACTCCAAAGGGGCTGTGACATCAGAGTTGCACAATACCCTTTCTACGTTAAATGGTTTGGCAGCAGCAATGATGCAGGGGCAGTGATGAGAACACCAGATTGAGGGCATGATCTGAAAGAATCTGGATTCAGGCCCAGGTGTCTGCCTGTGCAGGAGATCATGACGAAATGTGCACATTTCTTCACAATCACAAGAACCACACACTGTGATTATCTGCTGCAAACTGCAATAACCTCTGAGATTTTGGTGCAATAAAACCCTTAAATCATAGTTCAGGCAAACTTTTGGAATAATCAGCAACTGAACTCTGGTGCTTAAGTTGAAAGTCATGGAATTAGCTCTGGAGCTTTCCTATCCTTTTCATATTACAAATCTGTCATTCATCTCTCCGACTGAAAAAACCTCCAAATTGCATTTAATTACTAGTACCCAATAACAGTTAACAAAATTAGAAAGGTATCTCTCTTATTCTTTATTGAAACCTGACAGAAAGTTCTTTAAAAACACAATCCAGCAATTGTTTATCTTACCAGATCAATGAAAATGCTAATGGTCAGAACTGTATCCCTGAAACACTTGATACTTACTCCACCAAAGACATTCTTAGTCAGAGGTTTCTTGCTTCTGACTGTATTACATACCTTAAATATGTAATAAAAATTCAAGCCTTGAAATTCACTGTGCTAGAACCTCAAGCAATGAAAATTTGAAAATTGTTATTGAGATTGGTGCAAAGTTCATTCTGGAGTAGATGCCCATGACTGTAGAATGACAGAAATCCTGCATGAAGAGGTGAGCTGATACATGATTTCACACATGAAAAAGCAGAACTTATTTTAAGATTCGCTTGTACATTTTCAGTACCATTAGAAATGAGCATAATTCCACTTGCCATTGAAAATGGAACTTATGACATTCTAAGCATAATGGCAAAATACTGTGTTGCTGTTTGAGATAGGGTGATAATTTGAATAGGGGATTTTAAAAGGTAAGTTGGGGAGTGAGAACAAAGGAATTTACTTGTGAAACTACTGTGAATAGACTTTCCACTCTTCTATTAAATATTTAACTGGGTTATAGTAGCATTTAGAGGAAGAAAAATTCAAGACCAACTATTAACATATAAATATAACCCTACTCCTCACTGCATTTACAAAACATCAGAGGTGCTCCTAACTCAAGCCTTTGCTTATTTACTACTCTATGCACCAAAGCAACTAAGCCTGTAAAAGTGAGTATCTCTTTGCAGCTGTAGCAATTCCCAAGCATGACCCTGAGAGCTTGAACAGATAACAGAGAGTCTCACATCAGGGAGGCTCCCCTTTCTGAAAGCTGAGAGGAGCATCTGTTGGCCAAGTGGCTTAATTCCAGCCTCCAAAGGTGAGTATGGGGAGGGGGAGAGGAGGTGGTCCCTTGTGAGGGACCAGGAGAGAAGGTTAATCTGGTTGAACTGCAGTCCTTCCTTTCCCTGTGGCTAGGGCTACAGATACCTTTTAACCCCTTGCACTGAACCCAGGAATTGTGAGGTAGTTTCCTTGCAGGACAAGGATCTTCCACACACAACCTTCCTCAGCACCATGCTGAATTATATGATGCTGAGGTGATAACCTTGTGGTGCTACCAAAAACTGGGACACACTTCCCTTGTAGGGCTTTCAAAGCTTTAGCTCCAGCATGTTCTGGCACATCCCAGCTGGCTGAAAGGCTGGCTAAGGCTGGTTGTGCTGAGGCAAGGGAGCAAGGTAGCAAGACTGCTGTGCCTTTTGCTGATGATCCATCCACATGGAGGAAGGACAAGCTCTGCAAAGCCTTTCTGAGGCTTTCATGCAGGACAGCAGGAAATATGAGCAGACAAACAGAGCTGCATTTCTCAGTCTGCAGATACCTACTCGCCAGTCCTTCAGAAAGCATCTACTGGAGCTGGGATAAATCTGTGACAACTTACTTACACCTTTGCCAGAAAAATGTTGGAAACTGGGAAAGACATCACACCCTGATGAGGGGCTTCAAAGGTAGAATGAAATAACACCATCCTTTGCAGTGGCCTCTGTTAGGCACCAGACATAAACCCCAGTCTAAAGTTAGAACCTTATTAACTTTCATGGCAAAGCACTTGCAGAGTTGTATTTGTAGTGATCTAGAAAATCTATTTTTGTTTATGTTTTCAGGTCTGTTTAATTAAATCAGTGATGCTAACAAATAAAGAAACATTCTGCAGCTATCCTGAAAGTCTTCCTTTCCTTCCAAGATCTGTGGGTTCATGTCTTTCATAAATGTGAACTCATTCAAATATTTTCATAATTTCCTCCACTTTTCCTTTTTTTTATTTATCCATTTCTTTCTCAGAGGTGTCACCATACAATGATAGCTTTGATATTACTGGAAATAACCATATGTGGGTAGATTCTTTTTCTTGAAATGCAGACTAGGAGTGGATCCAGAGGTCAAGCCAGAAGGTTACCTACATTTGAAAACCCCACTTAAAGAAAATCTCTTTGTGTGGTTTCTAATATGCCTCTGGATGTGACTCTTGAAATACCGAGCTGTGAATGCTGCTCTCTGTATCACAATGTTCCAAGTCTTAAGAAAACTGAAGTTCAAAGAGAAGGGAAGACTAAGAGAGTTGGGTTTGTAGCTATGGAACAAGCACTTTCTTTGCCATATCAAAAGCTCTGATAAAAGCAATCCAGTGATTCAGTATAAGAGCATATTATTTGATGTATTAATTTGACTCTGGGCTAGCATTAGTAAGATCTCCTTTTTCACCCCATTACAAGATTGCTTTTGTGCATTACAGAGGAGTTTAAAACACCCAAGATAGAGCTAGTCAAAGCTCTAGTTTAAATGAAGTTCATGCGTGTCCTCTGAGGTCTGATTTTCACACACTTTTTTGAAACCACTGAATTCCTAGGTAGCAAAACCTGCTAGAATTTTGTGAAGTCCACAAAAAATGGATCTGTGCTCCGCAGACTTCTGAAAATGCTGACAGTTTATTGCAACATGTATGGATTCTGCAAGTTACCAAAACCAAATATGCATAACTGAATTACTATTTTCATATTCAGAGTGAATGTCATGACCCTTACTGTACTGAAACTTTATTTAATTTGGATGAGGTATGCATGCAGATGATGCTACACTGGTAAGTGTAAGCATGGAAGACAAAATACTCTCAAGTTACATGGCCTCTGATAAAGAACTTAAAATTGAATCTCTCTGATACAAAGTCAATGTTTCTTCCTTTCATTATGCTTCTCCTCACACAGGCATATGTTTAAGGGGGGTTGTAGTTCCTAATGATGGGGAATATAGGGTGTGTGAGCATTTCCTTAACAGATGCTCCAAGAGAAGGAAGTACCAGCAATATGATCTCAAGAAAAAGGGACTTAATAAAAACTTCTGCTTGTGGCCATCAGGGCTGCTATCCCCACTCTTCCTCTCTGAAGAAGCAGCAGGTGGAGGTGGGTTGGTATAATTTCATTAAAGTATACTAGTTTTCTGGAAGATATCAAGTCAAAATGTAGAAAGAATGTACTTTTTTTTCTTTTACTTTATTGCATCTGAGAACAGTAAAAAGCAGTGGTTTGTAGTTGTAGGTTTTTGAATAGACAAAATAGGTGAGAGACATAATAGCAGCACACTCAGATGGAGAAAGACATGCTTCCAGGAGCCTGTGCTGGGCTGAACTCTAGCTTCAAATGATAATATCCATGAGGTAGTGGCACTCAATTCCTCTTTACAAGAGTAGCCCTGAACTCCTGCCAAAAATTCTTCTATATGCCACTTAGTGCTTCAAGACAAGAAGAATAATGACAGGTCTGTAAAATCTGCTGGAATTGACAGTTCTTATTGTTCTGAAAAGTTTTTGTGATGCACAGGAATTTTCAGATTAGCACTGCTCAATGTTGAACAAAATGGGTGCCAAGCAAATCAATGGGCTTTTTACAATTCACAAGTCTTTGTTTTACTGCTGTTCCATTTTTATTCTGTGCTTGGTGTTGCTTTGTTTTGTGCATGTGCCGTTGGAGATGCGAATGCGTACGCACTGAACAGGGAGCAAGAGCTTTCCATGGCATGATGTTCCATGTAAGCCAAGGCTTAGCATGGAGAAGCTTTTCCTAAAAAAGCGGGATGTTTTTCAGACACAAAAATAAGAAACTATTTATATTTGTGTAGTTAGTCTTATTTGGAGTTACAACTGTCTTCAATTGATCTGGAGGTGAACATATCAAGCCACATTTTTACACCTGTACGTAAAAATTTGTACCTACTCACTTGAATAATGGGGTGAAAACTATATACAACTGAGGCAAAACTGGAGCCTGGTGACTAGCATCTGTTTACCTAGAACATGAATGACCAACAGGTTTTTTGTAACTGAAGGAGGGTTTAGATCCATGGAAATAATGAAATATTCAAATTTAATATCTCTTGATACATATAAAGCTCAGATCAGAATTTCTGCTCTATGCTTCCAGTATAGACTGACATATGGGTATGAGGCTCTACAAGCAGATAAAAGATAACCCATTAAGCTTAAAGCACATAGAAACAAAACAAAACCTGTGGAATGCCTATTCCACTTAAGTTTTCAATTTACCGTCATTAAGGCAAATAGAAAGAAAAAAATAACCTGCTGCCTTTGTGAAAATCTCACTCTTCCAGGAAAAATATAAGCATAAGACTGAAGATAAGATCAATGCCTGGTGGCATCTCATGTAAGTCAATGGAGCCGTGCCATTGCACCAAGCATTTTAGAAGACATATGAACCCATCAAACCAAGTGTTTTCCAATGCAACCAATTAAAGCTACCCCAAGATAGCATGTTTTTCAGCTTCTGCATCCTCCCAACTGCTGCCAGCATGCCACAGCTCTCACTGAAGCCTACTCACTCCTCTGTTGCTGGAACTCTTATAGCCTGGGAATCTGAAATGCCTCTCCCACGTAGATTATCTCCAAGCACTAACGACAAGCAACAGTTCTCTGCACCATCAGGTCAAAAATCTAATGCAAGCACAGCTTTGACTGCAACATGAGCTTTTCTACCTCAGGCACCACTGTGGTTTGAAGCCTTCAGACAGACTGATCCAGTGCTTAGCAGTTATAGGCTGCCTCCCTCCCTCCCTCCCTGGCCCCCTCCTTTTATCTGCTAATGCACAGGGACAGACAAGCAAAAAAATCCCTTCAAACAAGGTTATGGGAGAGAGAGGAACTCTATCACATACAGTATTTGCCTAACACTGGTGACTAAACTTGAGAGGTTTATGTTGTTTAAATTATATCTCTGGAGTGCTAACAAGAAATAAAATATCATCTTAAGAGCTGCAGTGACCTTAAAAGACAGTGTTCTCCTATGCTTTCACATCAGCAATCAGAAAATAAAGCAGAAGGCAATAAGTATGGAATTAAAAATCCTCAAAGGTACAATTAAACTTCATTTTGATGCATCCCAAAGCTGTTCAAAATGACCAGCCTGGAGTCAGGAACAACCCATGCCCAGCTGTGCAAGGGTCCAAGCTTTCTTACAGATTTTTATGGAATATCTTAGCCTAGATCAAAGCATCCACCTTCAAGATGGGGAGTGGGCACACCTCTTTGCCTAGACTACCGTACACAATGGGATTTTCAGTTACACCCCTGCTAAGTAAATACAAATGAATGATACAAGACCCTGGGGAAGGTGACATAGCAGCAAAATACCTTCCTCATTGAAAAAAAAAAATCATTCTTGCCATTTTTATCACTGCTAAACAAAAATAAGTATTGCAATAAGAGCTATCAGTTCTCTCTTTTTTGCATACCTTAGAAAAATGCATTTATTTCTAAGCCCAGTGCTGTAAGATGCCTGGGGCCATCATTTCAATAAAAGGTGACCCAAACACCCCTGGGAAACACAGGGAAGAGTGACTTATATCTGTGTCTTCAGAAAAAGCAATAACTCAAGCTTAATAAGGGGTCCCTCCTGCATTTGTGATACATTGGGTTAAACACTCGAAACCGCACAGAGGAGCTTTACACACACCAACAGACACTCTCCTTGTATTGATGCACTGAATTCTATGTCCTGTATTTTTTTTTTTAATTTATACTGGTCCAGCAGTTCTTCAAAATGCTGACAATTCTCTTTTTGGCATCAACTCTAAGGCAATGCTGATTCCTTCAACCAGAAGGATAAGCCCCACATACACACCTTCCTGCCACAGCTTGCAAGGCAAAAGCAAAGCTGACCAGTTGAACCATATCTAAAAAAATTTACACCCTCAGCCTGAGACACCCAGGCAGCAATGTGACTTCTCAGCAGTTCCTAATGGTGGGAAATGAAGCTGTGTGTTAAGTTCTAAAACGAACAGAAGACACCAAAGATAGATCCCTAAAATACAGCCCATTTCATATTACATTTGCACCTGGTTTGGTTACTAGAGAATACCTGATACACTTGACCAGCTCAGGCACAAGGTGAAAATACAAAAAGTTTTTTCTAAATATCTTTCTTCCTATGTCTGCCATTTCTCCTATATATTTTCACAAACCAGATAAGATGACTACAGTCTCTGAGAGGGTTAAGCAGAGACAACCATGAGCTCCATGCAGCAGAGCTCCCTGTCACGATAAAACATGAACAATGCTGAGCTGAATTTATGGCTGGTGTAACGGAAGTAACCCCAGAGGGTTGCAGAGGGACAGATTTGCACACACACTTCCCTCCCCTTTCTAAATATACTGTTTCTGCTTTAAAGAATCAAAAGCAGAGTCCCAACAGGCAAAGGAATCAACTTCTAACACATGCCCCACAATGGTGAAAAAGGAAACTCCACACTCCTTATGTACTCACAGATTTCATAAACAAATAGGAAAGCTTTTTAATGAAACACATTTTAAAAAGCTTTGAAGAAGAAGAAACCAATTTGAAAAAAAAGAGAAAAGGTACATGAATGGTAGGAAAAGCAATGCCTTTTTTGTGCAGAACACAGTGATGAATGATGAGCAACTCGTGTTTTCTTGGCTCAGGGTCTGAACTGGCGTTTGACAAACCACCGTAATAACATACCTGTTATTATTATACCGACACCACAAATACTGGTGACTTCAATGTGGGCACCTCAGATTTTTGTGCCTGCAATATTCTGCTCCATGTGGTTTGCTTTCCTTTTCAGACTCAGGGGTGATCTGAAATACCCCAAAGAACGAAGCATCCTTCCACAGACTAACCTTAATTAGGCTAAAAAAACACCCAAGGCAATGCAAATAGCTAATAGTTTGTCCAACGCCTGAGACAATTTGGAAGAACACATCTCGCTGTGCGCGAAACAAAACAGAGGAATCCCTCACGCTATTTACAGCCACTACTAATTTGCTTTTGCCATTCCTCAACACCACTAATTGCTCCATGCCCAGGCTGAAACAGCAGGATGAAGTACACGGGTCTACTTACAGAGATCTCGTAGCTCCATCGCTCCCGATGACAAATTCACCTCCCACACGCCAGAGAGAGAATGACTTAATGCTGCCTTTGGCGGGCGGCGCGGCGCGCACGGGCAGCGGCGGATGCTCCGCGGCGATGCTCTCGGCGGAGAGCCATGGGAGGGAGAGGCACTGCCCCGAGGCCGCGCACCTTTGACCGCCGCGCTGCCCGTGCCCGGGGCTCCGCGCGTAGCTCCGCTTATGTGCCGGGCGCCCGGCGGGCTCCCATTGGCACGGGCGGGCGGCGGCAGCCAATGGCAGCCCACTCCCGTGGTAGGGAAACTCCTGCCCGCTTATTTAGTATCTCGGGAGACCGTATTTTCGAGGAAGAGCGCCGCTTCCCTCGCGTCCTGCCATCGCACGGCGCAGATGAACAGAGCAGAGATCCCCGTCTCTCGGGCTCCCCGCCCCCGCCCGCTCGTTTTGTCCCAAAGCCCGGCGCTCACCCAGAGGAAGCGCTGGTGGGGACCCGGCACCCGCGTCCACCTTGGCGGGGCCGCGGGGGAGCGCGCCGGAGCTCCACAATTACTCGCTCCATCGCCATGGAAACAGCCTGGATGCAGCGGGCTGGATTTGTGTAGCACATCTGCTGCCAGGCTCATAATCAACTGCAATCTCATCTTTTTTTCCCTCTGCTCTCGCTGCTTATTTGATTGTGAGTTTGCTCTATCTTTTCATACATGCTGGGAAAGTACACGCAGACAGAGCTGTGTACATGTTGACTTTCTGCCTGTGCAAACATGCCACGACACACGTATGTGTGTGTGTGCACATACCCCAGGAGTATTCACTTGTATTAATGCATGTGTATGCTAAGGAGGTGCACTCCCTGTGTGCCCAAAGCACAAAATCATAGAATAGTTAAGGATCGATCACCTACCTCCAACCCCCTGCCATGGGCCGGGATAACTTTTATGAGTGCTGGATGCTTGAAGTTCCATCCAGCCTGGCCTTGAACACTGCCAGAGATGGGGCACGCATCTGGCAGTCTGTCCCAGTGTCTCACTACCCTCACAATAAGGAATTTCTTCCTAATATCTAATCTAAACAACCCTTCTCTCACTTTAAAGGCCATTATGCCTTGTCCTGTCACTCCATGCCCTTGTAAAAAGTCCCTCTCCAGCTAAGGAAAGTACTCTAAGGTCTCCCTGGAGCCATCCCTTCTCCTGGGAGAGGGGATGTGGACAACCACAATTCTCTGAAGCCTGTTTTCATAGGAGAGGTGCTCCAGCCTCCTGATAATCTTCTCTCTTTTGGACTTGCTGCAACAGGTAATACACCTTGGTGGCATTTCAAGTTTAAGTAAGTGACCAGCAGAAGACAAGACTACTGTAAAAATACTGTATTTTGCTTTCCAGTTCCATATATTGTATCTCATCAAAACAAGGTGAAAATCTGAGACAGCTATTAGGAAACCTCCAAAAGTGCATCTGGCACCTACAGACAGTGACCTGAATCTTCATCCAACTAATTCTACACTGGGTATTTCCTGTCCTATTCAGGGCCTGATGAAACACACCACTAAGAAATCTTTATGCCCAAAGGGTTGCTAGTCATTGACGAAAACTCTGTCTTGACCTCTGACAATATAAGGAAGATTTTTAGAAGAAAGGAAGCAACACTGGAGAGAGAGAGAAAAGGTTCCTAAACCAACAATGCAGTAAGCAGAGGAACAGTTTGGCAGTTAGGGAAATTTTCTGGCTGCTCCTCAGACTTTGTCTGGTACAACTGAATAAAAAAATCTTTCCTCCTTTCCATGTTTCTGTTACTGAAACTGTTGCAAAATGAGGAAAAAAGTCAAGTATATGCACTTATATTGAAAATATAACCTCAGACAAACCACGAGACACTGCCATACTATTATTATGGTGTTAAGAAAGAATTTCAGATGGAAAAAATGAGGATACATTCCTTTATCAGGAACCCTTACTTGCAATTTGTTTGACCAAAAGAAGAAGAATTAAAAAAAGAAAGCTCTTCTTCAAAAACCTCAATATTTCTCTATTGCACTAATAACAGCATTCCACTCCATTTGCCATCATAAATAGAAGCATTTTAAAATGTACCATGACAGACCCTTGCAGGTAGATTCATCTCCTTGTACAATAAAGGCCACTCCCTGTTAAACGCCTTCAGCCCGAGTCTAATCCAGAGTCCAGAAATGTCTTCCTTGCCTCAAGAGCAAGGCTATAAGAGAAAGCTACTCCAGAGATTTGGCTTTTCAGGGCATCTGTGACTCAATTATAATTCTTGACATAGAAATGAGCTTCTGAGAGAACTGTATTTGTAATGGCTGAGGATACCATAAGGGCTCACTTCTGGCAATACTGTACTTCTGGCTTTTCATTTGCCTTTGGAGCAGCACCATCCCCGTAAAGATTATCCTAAGCTTGCCAGCTTTTGCGGTCATTCTTTCAGTTCTGAAATATTAAACTGTGGGAAGATATTCAGTGTGTATTTTAAGAGAATGGCTAATTAAAAAGCCTAGATTCACTGACAGAACTTGCTGCAGAAAAAAAGCAATCTGTCCAGTTCCATCCCTCTCCCACCCCTCCTTCCACTTGAATCACACAGAGGAGAGGGTGGTCTGGGAGTGTGGAGCATGCTCTGCCATTTGTCTGTGAATGGTGAAACACTTCAGCAGTTCCAAGGTTATTTTTGCTAGCTGTTATTGTCATGTCACAGACCAGAAGCATTGTCAATATGTAGAGCTTAAAATAGTCATGCAAACCAACAAGTTTAAATTCTACTGAACAACAAAAACCAAAAGGCACATTCCTAGGAGGTCTCTGCAATTAATATTTTTTTTAAGCCAATATTAAATTGAAGAGGTTCCTAATGATAGAAATTGTTTTTTTCTGTTAATTGATACACAGAGGTCAAAACTCTTCATGAGGGTGTGCATTGTTAAACAAAGCCCCACCACAATAAAAAATAATAATAAGCAGTGCAACTTTGATGTATCTGGAGACATTTTCCCTTGGCCCAGTTTCCAAAACTCTTGTCTGCATTTCACATGCTGACAGTGAGAAGATTGTGTCCCAGATTAGGGCAACCAGTCAAGAACTCAGAAGACCCGCTTTTAAGGTCTTTTCTTTCACAGGAAAGGAGCAGAAGTGACAGAGATCTCTGCTTCTGACAACAGCAAGCCACTAGATTTAAGGTTATGAAATCTCACCTTTGTCACTTTCTTTTCTTAGTAATCTCCCCTGCAAATTGCGTTTCTTTTCCTCACAAGGTTGTGAGATAAACACACTAAGAATTTCATTGCAATCTAAAGCAGGACAGGACACAGATACCTAAGAAAGCTTTTGAAGAAGATCAAAAATTCAAGGCTAGAAAAATCCAGGCATTTCAAAGCAGCATAATAAATAAGATTTGTGAAAAAATCTACTAAGACAGCAGGATAAAATGATGCTGTTCAACTAAAAGGATAAAAGATTTCCAGGAAGGTTTCACACCAAAGCTGCTACTTGTCAATCCGACAGCAGCTCCTGCCAGTATGCTGTCATGGGCTAAGACCTGTTTGTGTGTGGGAGCTGAGGAACAATCAGTGATGGTATAATGCTTACTCATCCTTCTAGATGGTGGGTTTTTCTTTTTTTAGCCTAGATACCTAAAGGCTAAGATGGTTAACCTGCTAACTGTTCTCCAGTCATAGACTTCGCGGTTGGCTCCCAGTGACTCCTCTTCCAGTGTCATAAATTACCTGCTAATTCTGAGTAAACGTTTAAGCCCTTTCAAAAGTCCATTTGTAGAAGCTACGGATTTGCACCAGATAGTCCTACTGATTTATTCCGGGAAGACCTACACAATTCCCTTTCACATCTGTATTCCTGAAGTGTCAATTGGGACATATCTGCAGATAATACAAACAAGTATTTCAGAGACTTCCAAAGCCATATTTCACATTTAGTTTGTTTTTTTCCCCAAATCTTATTATCAGAAAACCTCATAACTCTTTTATCAGGAGGCCCCTACACTTTATTTCAAATGAGCCGCTTTGAAGGTTTGTTGTTTTGGTTTTTTTTTCCTACTACTACTGCATCAGAAAGAAGTTTTTTGCATAGTAACACATAAACACAAATTAAAATGAAAATGCTGAACCAGAGCATAAAGAGACATCTATCTTTTCTGCCATTTAAGACAGCTTGACTACAAACCACAAAGCTTATCTGACTAGGAACACACAAGTGATACATAAGCTGCTGAAAACAGTCAGTAACGTAGCTTTGCAAATCAGATTAGACATGACCTTCAGAGCTGATCTGCCACCATAGCACCCAGAAGGTCTATATGAATTAGAGAACCACAAAACCTTTCATTCTGCAAAGCATTTCCACCATCCAAGAACCAATGAGTGAGTTCAGTGTTCACTACCTTCACCTGTGCTTTGACCACAGGGAGCATTCAAGTCTCCTCCTGCACCACCAGGTTGGTTGCCTGCACTGTGATGATGCATACACATGTTAAAAGATTTAAAGATACAAAGATGTGCATTAAAGAAAATCTCCACTTATAAAATGAAATCAGAGCTTTATAGAATTTCATACAGCAGTCCTGGATATAAACAACAGTAGACTGGATGATAATTGTCTAGGGGTGTTGAATTTGCAATTCTTCTTCATATTCCCTGACAACTGAAGCTCTTCAGCTAAGCCAAAGACAGCCTACAAACAATCCTGAAATTTGCTACAGGAACTGACATGACTATTTCTCAGTTTTCCTATTGCTAAATACACGTAGTCTAAGGACTAGTGAGAGGAGGCCTCCTGGTCTGCACAACATGACTGTAGGCTCCATTCGCACCTCCAATGTTAAGTCCAAGAAGCTCTGAAATGCATTATCTTTGACACAGAATCAAAATATCCACATCTTAGAAAAACAAAACCCAAAACCCCAAATAAACAAAAAGAAGAAAGGCACCACAACTGCACATGAGAAACCTAGTCTGAAAAAGGAAGAAAAGAAACTCGGTTGCTTAGAGGAAGACTATTCTGTCAGAGTGACCAAATTTGGAGTTGCATAGTTTTTAATACATGCACAAAGAAAAAACAAAAGATTACTTCTAACCTTGACAGTAGGTACAGCAGCCAAACAACCTCAAGTGATGTTTAGGTTTGGCAGCAGTGTCGTATACAATCATAGTTTGTCTTTGGAGGGATGTCTTATTAAAAAAGCCCTTAAAATACAAAAGCCCCTGCAGCTGTCTGCAACCTTTAAGTCTTGCCATTTCAAACACACATTGCAGTTATACAGCATGAGAGGGCACTGAAGAATTTCAAATCAATTATAATAAATCCAGACAGTAGACAGCAGAAGGTTTCACAATACACATCACCGGCTTCAGGATTCCTCACATGGCACTCTTAAATACACAATTGCAAGAGGCTCAGAAAGCACATTGTGAGTTTTAAAATTTTCAGTACATTCAGACCATATGAGCACTATCTGCCAAATCTATAACATATTCTTCACCCATTGTTGGGGTTAGGATTTTCCCTGCTCCCTCCTTTGCCCCCACATTGTTCAAATGCATATCACAATTTTGTATCAAAACCTTTTGGAACACACTGAGAGCACTTTCAGTCATGTGATTGTAATCTCAGTTCTCTCATTCAATCACTCTGTCTGGAGTACACATGGCCAGAACAGAACAATTTCACATTGCTGCACCTTCCATCTCTAGCTACTTCTCCAGCTCGTGCTTTGCACAGGCTGCCAAACAAGCAACAGCAGCCAGGTTTATCTTCAATCCAAACAGTCTAAGACTTCCATTTAACGCTTGGTTCTCTGTAGGATGGGCACTGGAATGTACAGAGTACTAACAGCATTTAAACTAATTATGCCCTGTAGGTGCTTGGTCTTGCCTCTCTTACAGGCATACGTGCTCCCCCTCCATCTTATTCGTTAATGCACTGTGGTTTTCTTCTTCTAGAAGATGGTAGTTAAATCTCTACTCGATCATATGAAATGGCAACAGAATGATTTCTTTAGCTTTTCTGATTTTAACAAAACCAAAGAGCAATAGGGTGGACAAAATAAAGGAAAAAGTCATCTGTCTCAGTTATCTGAACACAGTCTGATGCTGTCATGATTCACTGTTTAAATAATAATGAATGATTTTTTTAATATGTTAATTACATACATAGGTACTTAGGAACTATTTAAACAGAAGATTATTTACCCCATTGACTAGAGAAACCCATGTGTCAGCACATCTGCTGCACAGGAAGATTAAATCTGTTCACACAAAACTCATGCTCTCCCTTGCTAATGGAGAAGAGATTAGTAGTGTGAGACCTGAAGCAGGGGCTTTGGATTTTATCCAACAGACCCTTAAGACTTAAGTCACAATGGATGATGCTAGTAAACATCTCTGGATTTCTAAAAACCCAGCATTTACTTGCCTAGGCATTATGGAAAAAGAAATGGGATTTTTATTGAGAAGAGTTTTCTACATGTGTGCTTTAATTTTAAAAGCTTCTGCTGTATGTTACTTAAGAGTAACAAGAAAACACTCAGCAGCCTTAAGAGGGAACTGTACTGCTGTGATTGTACACCTTTAAGCCAGACTGACATCGCTAATTGATGATGTTTGGAAAGAATATGCTGAAAACAACTCAATTATGGAGTTAGCTTTGCCTAGGTTCACCTTCCCAGCTTCTGCTGAAAGACCTCCAGACTATTATTTTAATAGCTGTTGATGAGGGTCAATCCATGTTTTTTGCATCCCCTTAGCACTGTGTTTGCCCTCCAGGCTTGCATGGAAGGGTAAGTGTCAGAAGGCTCGGGTGGTGCAGAAAGGGATTGCCAAGACTACAGCTAATGAGAACAGAAAACAAGAATCCTGTTTCCAGGTCCAGCAAGCACACAACAAATTTTCCTGAGAAGAACGTGTTCTGTCTCCTTCTACCGCATGCAGGAATGAAAGTCAAATGAATGCTCACATCAGCTGAATGAACAGTTAGGGCTGTTTACCATGGCACTCAGCTTCAGCTAGAAAGGGCAATATCCTCCATCCCCACCCTCATAAGGTAATTTGGAGCACACAAAACGAGCTACTGATGCTTCTATTCTGTGTCAGCCTCTGGCAGCAGGCATCTGTTCCCGAGGATTTCAACGTCTCCCTGAGCTGGGCTTTGCAAACATCCCCTTCTCAGAGACACTAACAGCCAGTTTTTCAATCCATGTACATGGAAATGTGCAGCCAAATATACATACCCCAAACACGTGTTGCATGCACAACAGAAGCGTGCCCACACATGCCCATTCACAGGCAAATGTAGTATAAATAACCTTGCTATATAAATAGCCTTGCTTAAATGAAGTCTCTTGCTTAAATAAGGCTGGCATAAATACTCTTCCTTTATGCTGCCTGTTTGATCTCATGTTTAAGTCTGGAAAGTGGCACTCTGTCGGAATGACCGGAGAAATTCCACTCAAAGTCAATAGATGAAAAGGGCAGGTAAGCTCAGCATCGTGATATCACTGGTGAAGATTTCATGAAAAGAATAAAAGGCAGGCAATTTATTTTTTCATATGTCTCTGATGTCAAGATAGATAAATATTAGTAAGACAGGCAATAAGGTATTGCAAACAATCAGAGGAGATCCTCAAGTACTGAAGCAGCAGCCCACACAAAACTAAAGTTATAAAAATAAACCTTGCATTATCAGTTTAAAATAAAGATAGAGAGAGAAAAAAAAAAAAGAAAAAAGTATTAGAAAAGGAAAAGTAAGTTTTCCCCCATTCTCAGCATCTTTGGAAGGACACCAGATGACTGTCCATACTCCTCACTATGGTCATGCCTGTATTCATCAATATGGTTTTATGGACATTTTCTGTCTTATGCTTTTCAAAACACTTCAAGAAGCTTTTAAGACTGCTTTCTCTGAAGATGGGTAGGAAGGACCGGCTGTCAGAAAGGACTCTCTGAACCTCCCTGCAGCAGCCCTGCTTCACATTCAGCCCACACACCAGGCCCAGCTCTATCAGTGTTCTGGCTCACTTTGTCAGGGCTGTTGCATCTGCTCAGAACTTCCTTTCTGCTAATGAGCCTCTCTCTAATTGATCTTCAGAGTACATATTTCTTCAGCCTCAATCATCCATGAGCTAAAGATGCTGTCAATACTGCAGCGTGGCAGTGCTTGCCATCACAGAGACAAGTCCTGCTTTGCACTCTCTTTGCTGAACCCTCCGCTCTTTGCACATGGTAGGTGGAATGATTATTTCATCTTCCGAGTGAAGAGACAAATTTATAAAGGTCAAACAATGCAGAGGCATTTGCAACAGTGGGTAAAAACTCCACATTTTCCTCATTCTTCATTACCCAGCCTCTGAAACACAAACATGCACAGTGCTAAACCAGTAGCATTTCTACCTGTTACATTACTGCTTTGTTCAGGGTTGGACCATTTTCATTCCATTAATGCTTTCCTTTAAAAACATTTCAGAATTGGTTTAGAAAAAATAGATGTTTAAAAATATTTCAGTCTTCCTTAATCATGCAGGGATATATTTTCAAAGCAGTATGCCAAGAGTATTCCACGTGATTCCCATTCATGTTAAAATTAGAGTCACCAGAATAAACCCCATATGCTGCTTTGAAAAGGTACTGCAATGTGTCCAAGGAAAATTTTTGCAGCTTGATGCTGCTTGTACAATTTTTGTCTGCTTTTCTTATTTTGATTTATAAATAGATTATTAACTCTTTTTTTTAAATAACACTTTGTACTATCTGAAAAAAAAGAGATAAGGGATTTGCTGGTTTTCTTGGTTTCTCTGCAGCCATTTGATTTTAAAATTATCAGTTTAATTAGAAAAGCTTTGCTTTGTAGGATGGGAAGGTTTTGGAAGCTTTTTTGTGTCTTTGTTTTTAATACTGTCACTGTAGACAACCTTTCTACTTGAGCCACAGCCTGCAGTGAGGTCTGGCTGCCATCCACACCAGAGCTGTTGTCCTGTCAAGTGGTGCTCAACATTTCTGTGTTAGCCAGAAACTAATTTTCACATCTGGACAGTGGAGAACTTTCATCCAGAAAGGCTGAGGCATAGTGTCTCCTTGGCAATAACAGCACTGCTGCTTTGTGCTGGAGCCAGGCACCATGAACATACAGGTCTCTATATTCAAGGTCCTGACTTACTTTCTGCCCAATTCAGAGCATCTCTAACACCTGTGGCAGCCACAGAAGCCCACACCCTCACAAAGCCAGCTGCAGTGCTGGGATAACTGTGGGCAAAGTGTGCCCTAGTTTGCCTTGGTGAGCATTGCCAAAGCTGTGCTCAGGTATGCACATGCTGGTAAATACCGGTTGGTTATTCAATTCGTCATTTATGACTGCAGTCTTTCTGGTCATTTCAAGAGAGAGGGAAAAAAATTGGCAACTCTGGTTCTCTCATAATTGCTCTCAAAGTTTTACTGCTTCTAACTGTGCATGAGAGATTGTGCACAAAAAGACAATGTGAATACCATCTCTTCGGTTTATCTTCATCCTTCTCATTACTATCTCAAATTGCCAAACATTTTCATTTCAGCCATTTACACCAAAAGTACAGCAACACTGCATGTAACCACTTCATTACTTTAAGCTTTAAAGAATATAAACAAGGGGTAAATATTTTGCTTAAATGTGGAAGATGCGTCCACCACAGAGGAAGAAAAAAAACAACCTCTCATTGCTGACAGAATTGTGTATCAGGATATGAGAAAAGAAAACAGGATATAGTCGTCCTGTCATCAAAGCACTGGCAAGTTGAGGTGTGGGCTAAGTTCCCATCTCAACCACTAACTTTTCAGGCAACATGCAGGAAGACATCATTTATGTATTCTTGTTGTCCTACTAAGAATCACTTGACATCACCTTTTTGTTCCCCTTTTTTACCCATTGTATATTCTGTCAATTTAAATTGTGTTTTCCTTTGGTCATAAACCTGTGCTTAAAAGAAATACCTGAATCTTCCTGGGATGATGAAATGTCAGCTTGCACCTGAAGCTAGAACCTGTAAGCAATGGAGCTTTAGCAAAAGCAAAGGCTTTTACAAAAGACAAGCACTTATAAAAGAAAAAACTAAAAACCCCAACAGCCAGCCAGAAAACAACAAGCACTCCCCAAACAAATCCACTAGTAGACAAACATGGCTCTGCAACTTTTACACACATTGCCTGCTTTAAAAATTAGGGGTCAAATGAGCTAAGGAGTTATTGTGGTTAAAGAAGTTACCATGTCAACTATGCTGTAGTATAGCCTGTGGTAAACATTTAGTAAAACGTACTTTTGTAAATGTTGGCAAGAAAATTTTGAAGAAACACTTTCAACATCACATTTCTGAAGGGGCTTGGATGCCTCTCAGTAATAACAGTTCAGCTGTCAGAGCTAAGTCAAGTTAAAACTGCTTTAAAGGGATCACCACAGTTAATGGGGAAAGCCTGAAAGTGGTTACAGAATCCACCACAAGGATCTTTTATGCTTTATTTAACATTAGAAAAAAATTTAGGATTTTGGCTGATGCTCCATGTAAATTTATTTCAATGATGATTAATGATATGAATTACTATTACTTCCTATTTGGATAAGATATCCCACTGCACGAGAAGGTAGTTTTTACCCATAAAACTACAAAATAATTTAGGTTGCTAGACAGTTCTAGGCATCAAGTCCTGCAGACAAAGTAGAGCTATTTTCATACTTTAGTTAGGTTCCTCAGGCAATTCTGTTTTGTTTTTCTCCAAGTATAAAGATTTCATCATCTCTCTATGCAACCAGTTCAAGAGCTGTACCAGTATCAGTAGTCAGGAGTATTTTATCCTTACATCCTAACAGTTTAGTTCACTGCAACTTCTCTTTTCTTCTTTCTCTGTGTACTTCTGAGAAGAGTGTGCATCTTCTCATCCTTCTTGTTCAAACGATGGCAGAAGGTACAACTGGATCCACCCTGTATCCAGCCTTTTCCAGGATGAACAAATCTGGTTCCTTCACATTCCCTTTGAACACCACATGCTCCATCCTCCTTAATCATCTTGGTAGCCTTTTGCTGGACTAGCTCCATTTCATCAATTTCTCTCCATTTCTAGGGCACAAAACTGCACAGTCTTCCAGTTGCTGCCTCATAAAGGCCAAATTGGGGGAAATAATCTATTTCCCTGCCATGTTAGCTGTGCTTTAGCTAATGCAATCCTGTGTGCAAGTTAGTCCACACCATACAAGGGTGCACTGGTGATTCATGGTACTCTTCAGCCCAGAGACTGTCCTACAAGTAAGCACCTACAACAATATTTGTAAAACATGAAATTAGCTTTTTTGAGTCCTCAATTTGCTTTGCCAGCCACCCATCCTCAGCTTTTAGTACCAACGAAAATATCCATAGAAATTAATATCAAAACCCTGGCCACCATAAAAATTAATACAAGATACTGAAGTGTTACTCTAGTACTAAAATCAAGAAGTGTAGAGAAGGAAATTAGAATTATCAAACTCTTTATAATAACTAAAGCAAATTGAACATCTATAAAACATCCTGTTCTCTGGAGTTGAAAAGCATCAAGACAATAATACACCATTAACCCATGCAAAGGTAAATAAGTTTTATGGAGTTATTTTCTTTCCTTTCTCTTCAATTAGAAGCACCAGTTTAAAGAGTTTGCCTGGTACATTAAAGATTCTACACAGCAAAGGGCCATTTAGGCCATGTATATAACTGAATCCATTTTCAAGCTGCACACATACAATACCTTTAACCTGAAGTTTATCTCCCAGATTGGTGGAGACAGTCCTTTTCTCTAAGGAGACTGAATTTTGAAATCCACTGTGTGCAGAATTAGGCTAGATAAAATAATATCCTGTTCTTGCCATCATTATTAAAATGTTGTATTTATACCATTACTACCACTTTTTTGTCCACATGGATCAATTTTTAAGAATAAGAAACACATGTGCGCATGTAGTTTTGACTTTACAATTTTAACAGGGGCCTTCAAATTTCTACCACTGCTGAAAACAAATAGCTGCCAGTAACACCCATCCTAGCTCCAAAAACTGGCTTCCAATATTCTATGACCTGAAAGGACCTTTTCTGCTGTATTGACAGATGTGGCTGCCCAAAGTAGTCAGCAGAGAAAAGCTGTTAACACCCTCCTTAGGGCAGGTGGAAGTACTATGAGGCATACCATTGTTCCAAGGAAAGAGGACAGGCAGAAAGAAAGTCTGAGGGAGTAAATCCTTTGGAGACTGGAGTACTGAACACAGAGAGAAGCTAAAGGAAAAGTCACTAAAAACAGAGAGAGAAATTCAGTAAGATTGTTACATCCAGTCACTAGCTTTAAAAAAAATAAAATCACTTATAGGTCTTAAAATGAAGTATCAGTTATATGACAATCAGATCAAAAAAGAAAATCACTGGGAAGAAATCAGCCTTTTAACAACTTCCAGATCCCTAGGGAAGGAAACAATCCTTTAACAATTTCCAGAACCCTAGCTTACATAAAAATGAGTTATTGGAAAGAATCTGAAAATCTTGACAGCCATGAGATTACATTCTTTATTTCACACATCTGATTTTACAAAAACAGGGATGTTTTATTTTTCCACTTTAGAGATGTTATTTTCACTGTGAAGGGCTGGTCAATTGCTTAATTGCTTCTGAAGAGTCCAGTGAAGTAACAAAGATATGATGAAATCTGTGGTTTCCTTTGGGCTCTTGGTTAAGTACAACAAAAAGTTCTAGGCAGCATATAGTATTCAAACAAAATGGATAAAAGTGCAATTTTTAATCTCTTACTGCTGAGGTTCTCTTATCAGGAACACAAAAAAAAGATCAGTCAGTTTCCCTGAGATAGAAAACTGATGCTTGAAATCTGAAGACAAGTCTTCAGAGAAAAAAAATTACCATAAAATTCAAAGCATGTGTGGAAGCTGTTTCTCCAGATACTTTCACAGAAGTCTTTTAGAAGCAGACTTGACATTCTTGATGCAAGACTGGTTCTTGAGAATTTCAGTTTCATGGCCGTGGCACAAATATCTTCAGCTGGCATGGCAAAATCTTTAATCATCTACACAAATGTCTTTTTCAAGGGTTCTGATATTTGTTCCTTCACCTCTCCCTGTGGTTTGGGTTAATATACTTTCATGGTATCAAATCTGTCTCCATTCCTGGGCTCAGCTTTTAAGGTGATATTCCTCAGCTTTCATATGTATTACTGGGGGCCTTGCTTCTCTGCTTACCATGATCAGCAAATAAAGGTAACTTGAGGAACTGGTATGGAACCTCCCAATAAATTATACTTTAGTCATCAATAAATCCACAAGATTTTTTGCATACTATTCAAATCCACAGTGAAGAGGGGAAAGGGAGAAGAAAAAAGAGCCTTACCACTTTCAGAGGCACACACACCACCTTCCATCCTCCAGTAAGGTATTTAGCTCTCAGTGGAAAAGTGGCAGAACCCAACTTCACATGTCTAAAGCTTCACTACCATCCCAAATAACAACTGCCTCTGCTGTGGTCTCAAGGTCAAATACTCTGACAAAACCTAACACTTCCTTCAGAAAGTACGTGCTAAATCCCTCACCTCCTCCATTTTCCCTCTCACCCAGTGTCTGGGAACTTGAGGACAGCTCACATTAGCACACCAAGGCTCAGTTTAACCTGTGACCACCTAACAAAGGTAACCTGGAGAGAGCCAGCAGAGGCAGGTACCTGTGTTGGCCCAGTGTGAATAGTGTGGATATGGATTGAGATAGCTGGTGTGGGTAAAGGAGGGGAAAGGAGAGCCCCTCTGCACCCACACACCATCCTCTCCTCTCCTCTAATGCTGCCTACCAGCAGCCCTCCCTCCCATCTGCCTCTATCACATTCAACCTTAATTTACACTGGTGCATCGGGTAACAGGATCAGCTTGTCAGATGCTGGCCAGTTACCTCATGTGCTAAAAATAGAGACAGGCAGCAGCAGCAACTGACTGGCAAACGCCTCTTTAATGGTGACTGACATATTCAATCAAGACAATACACGAGATGTAAGCTGCAAACAATGAAGGACATTTGTATAAGGACAGACAAGACAAAAACAAATGAGCACCCTGGCTTTGCTTACGAGACACATATGAAAGATTTCTGCTGCTCTTTTCAACCACGGTGCTATTTAGATTACAATTACTTAAAGCAAACCAACAATAATAAAAGCTCTTCTACTGCTCCAAGAGAGGCTATAAAAATCTCATTGTCAGCTGCATCATTCATCACGATAACCTCATTTCAACTGAAACAAAATATCCGAGACATCACCTCTCCCCCTTTCCTTCCCTATTTTATTTGCCTATAATAAGGTCTATAGTCTGGGGAGCTCTCAGGCTGAATTCCATGCATTGTGATTCACAAAATGAAAATCTGGTATTATATGCCCACTGACATTCACATCAGCAGCAATTCATGCAGCAAAAAGCCATATGCCATGCACCTCTGATTTAACTGTACTACAAAAGCATATTCTAGAAAGAATAAATAAAAATACAGAGACAAGAGTGGTTCCTGGGATCTGATTATTATCCACACTTTTAGACAGGAATGACAGGGGCAATATCACAAAATACGCTGCTTTGGTGACAGTTCCAGTTAGGTTATATCATTTCCCCTCACAACTAACACACTCTACATGCAAGTGAGGCATTTTTTTTTCCAGTGCAAAAGGTTTCTGTGGAGTAGAAAAAGAGCGGTTAGCACAGATAACCTACACTCAGTGTTTCTCCTCTAGTTATCGGGCTTTACACTCAATCATCTTTTTGAAGGCTGAGAAACTTTATTGGTTTGATCAGCACCCACTGAGATGAAAATGAAGAGTGCTTTGAAAGTATGAAGTACCAGCAGCTGTAAAAATTATCATCTCCAGGGTGTTACACAGACCTGTATGTGTTCTACAGTAACACACAGATTACACTAGAAATCTGGGGGATAAAATCCCCTCTGCCAATGATGGCTAGGTTTTCCATAAATCAGAGATTCCACTGCTGAAACCAACATAGGCTTTCATCACTGGGGAAAGGACAAGACAAGCTCTGGCCAAGGAATAAATTCCACTAAAATACTCTTTTCTTATTTTAAATAACCGATGTTTTGTTGAGACATCCTTTCCTTTCCTTGATTTTTGGCTTGAAGAATCCATCTCTTTGTTGGTGCACCCATCCTGGTATATAAATGGACAGAAATCAAGCTTGAAAATGCTTTTCCTTTTAAGGCTATCCCTCCATTAAATCATTGTGTATGTGATCACTGGAGAAGGATTGTTCATCTGTAACTAGATATGATCCTGCTATTAAAGTCTTCCAAAGCCTTGTGGCAAAGGCAGAAAATAGGAAAGATACTATTTTAAATGAAAAAAGTCTTTGAACTAGAAAAATAGTTCATAAGCTACAAAGTGCAGGAAAAGGGCAAGTTAGACTGGTTCATTATGCAGTCTAAGTACTTAATTTTCAGAAATTAATTTTTAAATGTATTTGCATTCTTGAAATGTTTTCAAAAGGAAGCAACCATATAGATTGAAAAATGTGATACTGTTGTTAAGTTCTTTTGAGCTTGACAGCCCTGATTTTTGGGGTATGAATACTTAAATCTGATTTTTACAGACTGATGCCTCAGTAAATGGAAAGATGCCTCTTCAGCATCTTAAACACCCCTTCTCAGCTTCCTGCAGCCAGGAGCAGCAGATGAGTGCTGTGGGACACATTTGGAGATCTGACAGGTGGAGATAAATGCACAGAGATGGAGAAGACTAAAGAGAGTCATTCCTAAATGAGCAGCTGATGAACGCATACATTTCACATATCTAGGCCACCAAAAGCATAGAGGGAACACTGACCAAATGCTGGGGAAAGGTCTTAAACAGGCTCTCTCTGCATCACATTCAATTGCACTGCTTAAAAAAGACCATTCTCAAGGAAGTGGTTGTTAATGGAACAGACCTGACAATTTTTCTGCACTCAAATTATGCTTTCTAAAAGATTTGTATTGTATTTGAAGGGAGCAATTTCTTCAATTAAAAAGTCTCATTTTCTCTGTAATCTATGCAGCAGACTTGCAAAATGTTAATTGCCACAAATATTTTATATATTTGTGCATTACACAATTAATGATACAATATATTTATAGCAATTATCTGTTTCCAATAAAAGTTAATAAAGTGCTACTGGCCTCAGGTGTAAAAATGTGGGATTTAATTTGTGCTAATCTGCCCCAGCCTGGGGAATACTGAATTCATTCTATGTGAGAATAATTTATTTGCAATATCCCTGACTGATATAAACAAAGCATTCTCAAGGGAAGGTGCAATAAAGCTAACAGAGAGGTGCAATCATTCCACTAGCCTGGCATTTCCCAACAGTAAAATGCAAACAGAACAACTTTTCAAAGCTTCTTCCAAAAGAAGTTAAATTCATCTGCTTCAGACCCATAAGAAAATAATAATGCTTTGGAGGGCATCTGTGAAAAGCTATTTATCATCTCTTTCCTTTCTTCTTTCATTGAATTGAAAAGGACGTGACAAACAGGTTTAAAGACTGACCAAAGGATTTTACTTTCAAGTTTGTCTGAAATAATTTTTCTTTTGTTTGAGGTAATGCCTCTTTCATTTTCTGAAGCTACCATTTGCCGTCCTTTTCCAAGCCTCCCTGTGCAGCTGGGTGGGGGGAAAGAGAGGCACAGAGAGAGGAAAGCACCCCTTTGGGGCTAGAGCTGCTACTGCATCTGTGGCAGGGTGATGGAGGAGGCTGGAGTGAGTGGCCAGACATCCTGGTTTCTGATTTTGACCCTGCAGCTTCTTCACTGCCAAGGCACTTCAGCTCTGGGTGCCTTTGTCTCCTTCCTGTAAAATGTGGTTTATCAAGACTCCGCCAAGCCTGCAAGGAGCAGAAAAGCGCAGAATATTGTTAGTGCCACTAGAGGTGGTCACTTGAGCTTGCTGAGGACCTGCTGCTGCCACAGGAGTGAGGCAAAGCCCTGTCACTTCCAGGTCAGGCACAGAGCTGCCATGGCAAGGACTAGCATTAGGACAACAAGCTTGCAGCCGGGGGGGTGTTTTGGACAGGGTCTATGCAGAGTCTGCTCCTCGAGTCTCCCCAGTTTGCAGCGGACCCAGCAAAGCTGGTGACAGCTCCTCTGCCACATGGCTGCTCTGAGTCTTTCAAAACCCTAGGCCTTTGCTTCCTCATGGGTAACTCGCATTATTTGATGGGGCCAATCACACATTTTCACACAAACCACCACTCACACAAGTTTGCTTCTTAAGAGCCTGTCCTTGAAGACTTAATCATATTTTGAACCCAGCCTTCCACAACTGTTCATCCCTATAGCTGACAAAAATATGACAACACTGGGGAAGCTTGTTGGAGCCCGGGGGGTTCCTGTGGCATCTCAGGGTGGTCCGGGCCCTGCTCGGGAGGCTTTTCAGCCTTGCCAGAGGTGTTGGAGAACCTGGATTGATACTGGGAATGCCTGTGGCTTTGATTTTAATCCATGAGACAAATAACTAACTTATGAGAAGAATTGCAAGTCACCAGAGTTTAAAGAGTAGAATAGTAGTAATTATAGATGAAAAGGGAAAGATTTGGACCCATGTCCAGGGGGGTTTGAGATTCTGGACAGGGGGGTCTGGGAGTCAAGATGGAGAATTCTTACACGTGGCATGTTATCTCTTCTTCTTCTTCCTAACCTCCATCTTCTTGGTGATGTTGGCACTTTTGGATTGGTTTGTCAGAGAGCTGGACAATGTAATGTAAGGGTCATGGATTGGAAATTAATGGTAAACATTGGATACGTAGTTTTTAGTATAAAAGATTACAGCTCACCCAGGGCGGGTGCAGTGTGTCTCTGGACGCGTTCTGTGTCGACCCTGGCAGGGCAGAGAAATCTCTCTTTGATAAGGAATTAATAAACTGCCTTGAGAACACGAACAAACGACTCCAGACTACTCCTTCAACAGCACGGGCCGGAAACCTGGACTTTCCTACATATTGCGGGGTCTCCTGGGGTTTAGGAGATCCCCGCAAAGCTGAGAAACCTGTGGCATGGCATTGCCAAACCTCCACCGAGGAAGGAAATGGTATTTTTCATTTTTATGTTATGCTTGGTTACCTTTTCTGTTATCTTGTCAGTGAGCAAGGAAAAATGTTCACAGAGTCGGAGCATGAGCCATAAACATCTTTTGTGGTTATCAAATGCCTGTGTGTTTGCTTTGCTAGTTAATTACAGGACTCATGTAGGGCATTTATTGTTTGCATCTGTTGCCACTGTGAACAATGTCTACTCTTCTGATCACCACAAAGGCAATTTGTTATGTGTATGCCTGTCAGTGACATGTTTTATCATCTTGCTGAGCAGACCTCCCTGCTGCAGGGGGATCGGGTGCTGCAGCTTGGTGTGTCCCTGAAATAGCCAGATACCACAAGGGCAGTTCCCCACCAGGTTGCCTCTGTGAAATGGATACTAGCTGAATACTGAAACCAGTTTTTTGAGAATATTTTTCTTATTAAAAAATATTTTCCTCTTCTATATTATATAATATTATTACATATCCTTATTACAAAATACGTTTTGCACAAAACATTTAAAAGCTCATGTTTTATACTGTGAGGATCTCAAACACATGTCCAGAGGGAGAATTAACTAAATCTCTGAAGTAACAAGAAAAATGCATTGGCACCATCATTAGCCAACCTTGTCCTACTTCCCTATTCCTCAAACCCATAGTTTTGGTGGTTGCAATGGATTTGTTTTCAAGCACCTTATATGACAGTACTTACAATTTTTTCAGTTTTGGCTTCCCCTATTTAACTTTACCCATGTTGGAATGATGATCTGCATCTTGTTATGAGCAGTCATTTTTGGTCATCTAAAACCCAATGTGTACACTAATATACTAATAAAAGCAGCCACATTGTGCCCATTCTCTATAATGCAGCTTCAACACTCCGCTAGCCAAGTAAAAAAATTTTGTCTTTTTCCTTCTATGCTGGGATTGGAAGCAGTTATTTTTACTCTTAAGCTGTTTTTTTTTTTAAGATGGTGCAACACTAGGTAAAGAATTAGCAAACTGCTTATTTTGTTCTGCAGGTTTAATAAGACAAGCTATGGCTGCAACTAAAATAATCCATTTGCTCACCCTTCCTCCTATTGGCATGTGAACTTCAATCCTACAAAAAGCAGCTGACTGAAATCTCTGGAAACCAGAGTTAAGAGGATAATCTTTTCCCCTACACAATGTCCTGCTTGCTGTCTCCTTGTATCCCAAGAAACAGTATGTGTACTTTACAAGAAGATTATTAAAGATATAGCAATCAGAAGGTAAAACCAGATTTGGACAACCCAGGTGCATTTACTAAATTTAGTGGGGAATCAACAAAACTTTTCCTTTGGGAGTGTGCTTTCATTTGGCCCCATGGGAGGAATTTTACTGTCAAGGTGGGTACTTTGAATTCCACCTACCATCATGTTAAAAAATAAACAATAAACCACAAACCAATTTAAGTATGTCAGTCTGTGTGGCAGCAGAGGTTGATTACCCTGAGCAGAGTGTAGGGGTTCCCTATGTGATGGAAATCTGACTGATGGGCACCTCTTTAAATGGGCAGGCTGCTGATGAAGGCTTTTAGATGCTGGATGTGAGATAGCTCAGGCCAGCTTTCTTACAGTCAGCACTCAATCCAAAAATCAATACACAATGCTTTCTTCAGCTTTAATAAAACATGTAGAAGTAAGTAAAGCTTGGAGACTAAATTATATTTTCAAAGCCATAAACCATGCTCTCTGCTCACAAATGACTTTGGAGAAACTTGTAAAGTGTCTTTTGATCATCTGTAGGCTCAAATAAAAACAAAAAGGTTTCAACTGGAATTGTTGCCACTTGCATGTCTATCCATACAACCGCATCTTAATTTCTCTAGGAAACTCACAAAACAGGAATTATGCATGTCTTAAAATGTTACAAAGGCATAATATAAGCTTAGCTGCCTGTCCAAATTATTCTATTCAGACATCTACTAGTATATAGAGAGACTGAAAAAGAGGTTTTAGGTCTGACAGTGTCATACTATCACCATAGACATCAAAGGACTTTTTCTCAGGCAAGAGTTGCCATGTCTCTTTTAATGAATAAGAATTGGGTAAAGCATGAGATCATAAATGTTTCACTAAAATACCATAAAATTCTTCCAACCATGAGCAAAGTACTGGTTTAATTAATCTTGAAACTTTAAAAATGAACAAACGTGTGTGGAACCTCCACAACATAAACTGAAGAAACATGATGGCACAGTATGCCATTTTGTCATCAAAAGGAAGTCTTAATATGTGGCTTAAAAAACCCTTGAGCTTGAGAGCAGCCACTAAATCTTGAAGGGAACCTCTTTTAGTGCCTGCCATTCCCCAGTTCAAGAGAGGAGGAAATAATTCTCTGTATGTGAACACAGATCTCCTACAGACCCTCAATGTACAAGCTACTGTAATTAATCAAAAGTTTGAAATTAAACTATAAAAGCTCCTTTTCTTCAATTATGATTAAACATCAAAGCAAGCAATCTAGATTTTTTAGCAGAATGTCCAAGTCTCAGGAGTTACCAATCAATATACTGAGAGCATCCAATTTTGTTTTGCAGGTTTTAAGGAAGGAAGGGATGGAGAAAAGAACAAAACAAAAAACAAATGATACCATCAGGCAGGAGGATAGTAGACTGTAACAGAATGGTGTTTCATACACTACCATGACAATCAAGTTATTGAAACTGAAAAATAGTAACACAAAGAGAAGATGGAAGATTATTTTTTTTCACACAAGTAAATTACTGCATCTTGTGAGGTCTGCTCTCTTCCCATTCACTTCTGAAAGGATGGGCTTAATGCTCCCTGGGCCTACATGGCCCTTGCCTGCCAAGTTTTCAAAAGTGACTGCACAGAAATGGGTACCCTTAGCACACAGGGAAGATGCAGACAGAATACTAACATACTGTGATCACCAAAGCCTCTTGCCAGGTAAGGATGAAAACTGGTGGTATGTAGTTTTGTAAAGCCATGGGCTGCAGTGGCAGGTGTCACCCACCATCCAGATGGGTAAACCTTGGGTACCACCATATAACGTATCAGCCCCCACAAGCCCTCAAGTGCTTCACAAGCCCACACAACAGCACAGTTTGCTTCACTCACAGATCCCTTCAAATGTTTATCAGCTGAGTAATTCACATGACCACCACATGTCATTTCAAGTGGATAAGAGCACAAAAATCTCCTTATGACTCTAAGAAATTATTTAGAAAGCAAAACATAATTAGAGAAGTGTTAGAAATGAGAGACACAAGAACTTAGCATTCCCTCCCCTTTACAGAAACAGTTACAAAATCAAAATTGATTGCTGCAGGCAGAGATCCTGGATTCAGGATCATGCAGCACAGTGCCATCACCAGACACAAACCCTGGTAGCCCAATGGCAATTGCTTCAGGTTTGCCCCACGGAGTTAAGAATTGCCCATGTCTTCAATGACACATGCAGTAAGACACAGTGCCAATGTTACTGAACCTGACGGAACTGATCAGTGAAATTGCAGGACTATCAGCAACAGAAAACACAAGTAGCAAACTAGTCATATCAGAGAAAAAAACTCCCTGATCTCCTATGAAACTCCACAACAAAACCTAACACTGCAAAGTAAATTTCTTTGCTTTCCTTTTAAGGTGACCTGGGCTGGTGCCAGAAATAGAGCCATTCTCTATCTGTATTCCCTAGGATTGCTCATAAAATTTCAACTCAAGTTGAAAGTAGGAAACTATGTAGACAAATCCTTCTACTGAGATGGAAGGCCTGTAAGTAATAGGCAGCTTTTAATACATTTATTTGAACCAACCACATATTATGAATTAGTCTTTATAAAGTTGCTTTTTGAGCTCTTGATTTTAGCAAACTTATACTGTTCAGTGAATTATCTTGTTATTGCACCTTTTGTGTTCCTGGATCATTAGGTAGGGGAAGCATGTCAGAAATTCCATGTAAAAACAGGGGTCTAGGTCATCTGGCTAGGACAGCATGCATATTGGACTTTCTTTCTCTCTTTAACCAACAGTTCTACAACCAGCATCTCCAAGGGAGAGGCTCAAGATCCAGTCAGAGGATCCCCAAAAAAATGAGGATGACAGCTGGCCACAAGAGCATGAGCTTGGCATTCTTAGAAAATGCAAGAGATACTGTTCAGCCTCATGGTAAATTGGGTAAAAATTGGATGTCTAGGGTCTACTAAGACAGACCTGTTCTTTATTGCTTTTTTGAGGGTCAGGAGATTGGCTGAAGCTTCCATAATTCTTACTGAGGAGCTTTTTGGTTGAATTTTAATTTCACTGATTTTTCAGGGTTTTGTAAATTTTTTTTTTGTGGTTTTGTTTGTTGATTTTTGTTGGGGTTTTTTTTTTGTTGTTGTTTTTGTTTTTTTGTGTTTTTTTCTTTTTTGTTTTGTTTTGTTTTGTTTGGGTGTTTGTTTGTGGGGGGTTTTTTGTTGATTGGTTGGTTAGTTGGTTTGGGTCAGGGTTTTTTTGTTTGTTTGTTTGTTTGTTTGTTTTTGGGTTTGTTTTAGCAGGCTAAACTGCACAGCACTCTGTCATGACTGTGTCCACTCTTGAATATTTTATCACTTTAGTGCTCACATAAAATGAAAGGGATGCACAGAATTATCACTGCAGTACTCTCTCTGCATTATTTACAACCTTGGAGGCTGCAGTACTTCAGCATAATATTGCTAACATAAAAACGCAAAATTTCCCTTCAAGCCAGAATTTTAGTCTCATAGTCTGCAGTGCAACATGACTGAAAAAGGTCTATGAACCTCCTTACATCTCCTATCCTCTATCCACCACTTTCTAAATGCTGGCATTCCGATGTGCAAAGCATCCGAAGAGAGAAATCTCTAGGCTTTCAGCAGAATGGGAATTAGTAAATCCCTGTGCCTCTAGGGAAGATTAATGGCATTGTTTCACCATTCTGCCCGGTAATTCCCACCCCACCCTTTTTCTTGCCTTGTTAAAGTCCTCTGAAGTTGCCCTCATTTCCTTCCATGTCTTGTTCAAAAGCTGAATGCAGATACAGAAGAACTCCTCAAACGATCTGTCATGGGTGAAGAACATGGGATGGAAATCGTTGCAGGTCTCACTGGCTAAAAACAGAAAAACAAGGCGGGGGTGGAATAAAACACATACAGGCAGGAGCTGTATAAAAATAAACGTAAAATACAATCAGCCACAAAATTTAGAAAGTAGCATATTTGAGTGAAATCCCAGTTCTTAGAGCAAAGGATGTCAAAACACTCTTGTGAAAAGCCAGCCTTGGTCTACAGTCTTAAAGACAACAAAACACAATATAGGCCCTTGTCTTTAGGAGACTGACAGCAAGAAGAGGAAGAAACTACCTGTTTGCCTGAATATTCTCTAAATGTTTTTTGTTTGTGCCAAGTTTTGTTTCTCAGTCTGAGACAGAGAGACAAAGGGAAAAAGCAGAGTTCTCCACATCAAGAGCCTTCCCTAGTGCTGTAACAGCATGGTCCATCTTGCCTGCTGAGAACCAAACACCAGGGCCCATCACTCATAAAGCAGGATTAGATCAATGTATACACTGAAATGTGAAACTCTGCTGACACAGCAGATGATCTACCATATTGTACAGAAGTAACAAAAATGTTGACAGATACAGAGGTGAGAATGTAACTGATTAAATTTGTTCCTTGAAAATAACTAGAATCAAAACCAATGGATCTTCTATATTCTATCCCTTATCTGAGACAAACAAACAAAAAAAGCAACAAAACAAAACCAAAAAACAATCCCCAAACTTCATTATTTTCAATTAAATACTGGCTTTAAGGAAGTAAAAAAGTCAAGGAACACTGCAGTGATGATGCCAAAATGGAAAAGCTGGAGTATGCTGTGATTCTCCTAGAGCAAATAATGTATTTTCAAAAACTAAGGACTGAAGCAGTGCTGACCTCTGGGCACATCTGAGCAACCTGAGCAGAGAAAGGCTTTTAGCCAAGGACTGAAAAGAATCTTCAAACTCTGCCATGATTTGCAGGGTCACTTCAGTAGGCTTCATATCTATGTTCTTAGGAAGGCAAAGAAAAAAGACAAGCTGAATAAGCTTTCTTTATATACCTAGTCCCCAAATCTTTCAGCTTCAGCTTTCACCCCTTAATGAATGCTTCTTTGAACTTTTCTGGCAGTCACTCATATGCTTGAACAGCATCATTTTTCCTTACTTCAGGATCAAACAGCCACTACTTAGGCAAACTTCCTCCTGTGCAAGAACAACAGGATTATCAAGCGCTGGGATAAATCCCAGTTTCCTGAGGCTGAATCACTGTCTGATATCCACTTTCTATCACTGGAACTGGACAAATTAGAATTAAGACTCTGTGTGTCAGGCTGACTCTCTGCACCAGCTGGAGACACTTAGTCTTGGTACCTCTTCTAACAAAACTCCTCTTTTCAGTGTATTCAGTTACCTCTGCTGCATCATCAGCTCTACTGCAGGAACATGAATTGTGTTTAGATCCACCTGAAATCTCAAAAAAAAAAAAAAAAAAAAGAAAGTTCTGATNTCTTTCCCAGCCTGCAGTATTCCAATTAGAAAGCAAAACTCTGAAGCTTAATTGTAAATTTGAAGCTTAATTTTAACATCAGATTTACTAAGATCTAATCAATTTTTCAGCTACATGGAAAGGACAGGAGTTAAATTTGGAGCACAGGTTTAATTCTAATCAAGTAAACTCCATTTACTTCAAAGGATTTGCAGTCAAGGGGGAATTAGTCAAAGCAGGGACCTATATTTATGAGGAACAACTCACTACCTTCAAAAGAACAAAATGCCTCAGGCGTGGTTTTCAGAGCACCTTTAGCTTCCATTCATTCCACTGGAGCTGCAAGGGCTCAGAACTTCCAATAATCAGACCTTCAGCATGCATAATGTTAGAGACACAACAGAACAGATTCTCAGAGGGCACTTGTCTTTAAGTCATGAAATACTATTATGATGAATAGAAATAAACTAAAAGCAGAAGAATGCAGCCAGTAGCTTCACTGTATAAATCACAGCACGAAACAAGTCAATAACCCTCGACATGCACTGGCCTCTCTGATCCTCCTCAAAGCCTGAGCTTCTCACTGCTCCTGCTCATAAAAATCAATAAATCAAAATTAATGGAAAGGCTAGGGATTCTCAGAAAATTGATCATCAGTTCTAACTCATGCTTATGATAATCAGTCTCAAACTGTATCTACTATGCTGACATTTCTGCATGCAGAATTAGAGATGCCAGCTCTCCTCACCTTATTTTATAAGTAGGCAATGGATGGTGATTCAGTATGCCTTTCAGTTTCAAAATGGAAGAGTAAAAATCACTGTTACCAATATAAAAAGAGAAAACTGGGCCTGTTAGAAGGCAAGATGAATATCTTAAAGTGCAAAACAAATCCTAGGAATAATTTGAAACTAAATGATAAACATCTTCTTCAAAATTCCCACCATCATCCAGATAGCAGAGAAAAGAAAGAAATCCAGTCTGCTTCAGCAGTAGCCTTTTGTATGCCTTGAAAATTCTATCTACACTAATACAAAATAATAGAATTCAAAGGGAAAATCTTCAGGCTGCAGCTCTAGTTAAATCGATGTCCTGCTCAGAGTGTTTAAATATCTAATGAAGGATAACCCTTGTCCCAGTATTTTCCTTCTCCTTTTGACAGGTGAGAGTATGAAGAAAAAGGTGATGCTGTTGTTATTATTTTGTTGAGACCAAAGACTAAGTGACTGCTGTCTCTGCACACTCTCCAATCCCAAGTCCGCATTTCCAATACCAGAGCACTGCCTCTCTCTCTGCAGAGTGAGCAAATTTAGAGGCTACCCAGTTTTACCAATTCAAAACTTCTTGAATTTATTTGTTCACTAACTTGCTATTTGACTAGTTCTAAACTGAAACAGAGATCTAGTCTTGGAAAAATTTGGAAACCTTCTGCAGAAGAACTGTGTGCAAAATTCTGGCCCTTAAGCCCAGTACTTTCTAACCATCCTTTTCACAAGCAGGGACCAATCACATTTACAACCACATAAAAGCAGCCACACGGCTACAATGTTGGGACACAAATCATCATGATTATTCACCATCAAGTTTTAATTACGCCTCCAAGAGATCACCTTCGAAAGGCAAGCCACAGATGTCTAGCCTACATAAATCAGGTGAAGATCTTGTTGATTTTCCATTCTTGGCACAATCCTTGGAGATGTAGATCAATATGCCACCTCTTAGGATACAAGTAGTCCCTCAAATTTCTAGCTGATCTATAGCTGGAACTTTGAGAAAGAAGCTTAGTTCATTTTTCATAATAAATTGCACTGGCAAAAAAAAAAAAAAAGAGCTAATTTGTACCTAGGAGTTTATGTGGTTCCCACAGTGGGTATTTTTAGTGTCTACCCAACACAATTTTGTCTGTCAGTTGCTTCCTGAATTACAATAAAGACATTCAAGCATCCCAGACAGTTTGAGGAGTAAACAGATTTGACATGTTACGTTGTTCCTCTGTGGATTAGTAGAAAACAACAGAGGAGAAAAGAAAAAGTGAGAAAGAAGAAAAGAATTGTACCTTCATTTTGTACCCCATCTCTAAACACCTTTTCTTTTCCCAGGAGACAGAAAATCATCAAGGCTGAATTTCTTTTAGCTGTGTCAAGAACAGATAAGTATTTGCATAAGCCTGTCTTGAAAGGGCACAAATTATGTAATGATGTTTCAATAAGTGTTTTGTTTGAAGTACAGCAGAGATTTAAATTTCAAAGCTACTGTGGCAAACTGAATATGGACAACAATATTTCTCCATGCAAGACAGACTCCAGGAAAGGACCAGTGCAGCAGACCAGACAGAAGGCTGCTATGTCACCTCACTGTCCAAAACAGTACGAACAAAAGGCCACACCAGTTCAACAGAAACTGGCCGATTGCTGTAAGGGCTCATTACATTTTCCCCCCACGTTCAAAAGCAGACTACACGTAGATATTTTCTACACACAGTTTCCACTCAGAAGGGAAGGAAATGATTAATACAATTTCTTAGATTGTTTTGTGGAACACTAGGGAGTAACACAGAGATAAGATCACCCTGCCCCCAAACCTCAAACAGAAGGCAGAGATACACTGTGGGTAAGGTACTGCCCTTGATCTTAAGAAAACTGCTTTCTTCCTGACTCAGCTAAACTGCTGTGTTCATACTACTCATCCCCCTACCACGTCTTTAAAATGGCATGTGGTCATTTTGCCCTCCCTTGTGAAGTTCTTGAATTCAAGAGATGAAAAATATTGTACTGGTATGAAAGCCATATATATCATGAAGGCAATGTTTGAAATTAGGAACCACCCAATCCATTATTTACAAAATCCCTTCATAATGCTATGGAGGATCAAGATGAGGAGAGTTAAACAGTCATTTTTCTGTAAATTTAAGGCTTGGACCCATGAAAATGGGAATGCATATAGAAGATAATCACAAATGAGACACTTCATTCAAGGATGTCATCTACGTACAATCATTCTACGAAACAGAACTTCAGTAGACCTGATTAAGTAGACAATAAATAAAAGTGATAAGGTTGCTGTGTATTCTCAAATATTTCAAAAGCAGGGAGTCCGCTTAAATCAGTCATATTATTTAGTCAGCCATCTAAACACGGTCACCTGGCAAAAATGCTGTCACGCAGAGAGGCAGGCAGACACCTGTGCTGAGGAGTCAGCCTCTGTGCTAGGGGTGATATTAACAGATCCTGTGCACCCTGAAACTCATCAAGGAAAGCATCCCGAAGTTGCATCTGAACAATTTTGAGGTGAGGGAAGCAGTGATGGGAAACTGGTTTGCAAAGTCCCAGGTAGAGAGGGGTTCAAAAACATCTCCCTTTTGGGAAGGTACCTGGGAGCCATGTGATCCAATTTTCAAAGACAGCTGAGCTTTCTCTTCCTGAGCTGCTGCTTAATTCAGTGTGAGTCATTTATCCCTACAGTTGTTTTCCCGAATTTCACAGAATGGAGATGATAATATTTCATCAGAGAGGAGGCAGGTGGAAGGAACCACTGCACTTTCAGAAGCACAGCAAGATCCACAAATGAAGGGTGCCATACAGGCCTTGGAAATATCATCTCCACTTGGCATGGCCTCTTCTGGGATTATTACTTGCCAATAAGAGAGGGACCAAAGAGCAATTAATTCTCAGTAGCTCTCCGGAGGAGAAGCACTGTAATTTCTGCTTTTCCCTGAAGATGCAGTACAATAAAAATAAATACTGCCATGAGCATTTTTATATATGCAATCAAAAATTCCCTCAGTAATAAAAGAACATATAAGAAAAAGAGCACCTAATACTGCAGAAATACAGTGACTGCCAAGTTTTCTATACTGTTGATCCCTGTGGTGTGCCAACAATAATTTGAACCTTTGGCTACCTGTCTGGCACATGATAGGGAAACAGTGTAATGTAAAGCAAGGCAGGCCACTGGCAGTGGTAGTGCAGTAATGAAGTAGTAATATTGCAGCCAATCACGTGATTTTCTTTCCTAGGGAACAGTTCTTTTTAGAAGGCTCAACTGGTATTAGAACAAAAGCCACCAGAATTGCCTAGCAACACAGGGCTCCAAGAGAACTTCAGCATTTTACCTTACCTGATCACACATTTAGTCGGAATAGAAACTATAAGGAATTGCTAAGCATGCAGCAAAACCCATCAACTCAAACTCCTAAGAACATAAGGCAGTACCATGTCTCTGAACCTGTGAGATCTATAACAGTGCTATAGAGGGAAACCGGAAATAAAAGTACACATAAAAGGCTTCCTATAGTCTGCAAATTTCTCAAGGCTGAGAATAAATTTTAATATTCAATGAAAAAGAAGGATTCCATGAAACTTCAGGACTAGGATAGTCATGGCATATGCAGCCCCAAGCTCTTCATTAACTGCCCCAGATTTGCTTTAAAGGTGTCTGTAGCTTTGTCAGAAAAGCATATCCTCTCTCCCCAATATATCATTAAATAAAGGAGCCACTCTTTCAAAATCCACCTCTCCCACTGTCCCAAATAAAAGTGGTGAAAGAAGAAGCCTGACTACTGCAGCACAACTCAATAAAGCCCTACTCTCCTCACTACCAAGAGATCCAGCAGTCCAGAGGCAGCAATAAATAGGCATCAGACTCTCTCTGCCACATCCAGTGGTGATGATGAACTGAAAGAAACCAGTGGAGCCAGTGGTGTCCACACAGACAGGCTGACTTTGTTAAGATAACTCCCTTTGCAGCTCTCAGTAAATACAGAGATTTCACTGCACCTCTCCTGCTTAGACCAGACCTGAAGGCTTGCACACTGTAGTTTGGAAACACAAACAGAAAGCCAAAGTACAAAGAGAATTAAAAAAAAAATGGGCTCCCCTATGCAACTAGGAAATGAGAAAGATTACAAAGATCATGGTGCTGATTAGAGTTACCCATCTCGTTCAAGCGTAGCCTATTTTTGTTTCTGACAAAACACGTGCCAATTATAAATAAATCTGAACTGCTTCTGCAATCCTGTCACAGCCCACTGCTGGGCAACAGGAAAAGTTCTCTGCTTTCCTCTTGATTTCTCCACTACTTCCAGTACTAAAAAAAGCAATAATCAATAACAATACATAAATGTAGTTTTAAAACCTGATGGATAAATTGGAATGTCATTTTCAGAAGTGAGGGAGCACTTCATATGAATTAGTCATGTACCTGTAGGAGAAAACTCCTTGAGAGTGGAAATTGTATGAAAAAACAAGGGCCTGAATTCATCATACAAAAAAAGGTATTCTTTTGGGAAGAAAAGGATACTGGTCCACAAGCACATATTTCTAATTATGCTCTGGCATATTTTGATAGTACCCTTGAACAACAACATAGAATCATGGAATTATCTATGTTAGAAAAGACCTTCAAGAATATCAGAATATTAGTTGAGTAACATGAGAAATTTTCTTGGGGCCTATGAAGTCTTTATGGCTGCTTCTAGCAAGCGTATAGAATAAGAGGGAAGTAGAGATATCAAGAAAAATCTACAAAAGGTTGGTTAACAAATAAACATATTATACAAAACTTTCTTACAAATGTTAACACTGATTCTCTGTCGGGTTCCTGTCATCCTGCAAAGTACAGAGGGTAATGATGGCTACATGAAAGCTTAAAACATACCAATCAAACTACCATAATAAAAAGCATTTCTCACCATTTCTAGGTCCACAGATTGTCTACTGGAAGTCCAGCAGACACAGGTAGTGGCACTGATAGAAGGCCAGCTAAGCTCAGACCTATGAAGGGAAGCACCTTCTCACATCTGTTCCATGTTGATACCCAGTTCCTTTTCCTGTTGCACCCTTTCTCTCTTAAGCCCCCAAAGAAACTAGACTTAATCTCATCTCCAGACAAATCAGGAAGAAGGCCAGTGGCAAGTGAGGGAGGCATAGATATGCAGCATTTATAAAGAGCAGTGTAAAAGTAATCACTCTGTGCAGCCGCCCTTTTTGACCCCACCAGTACCCACTGGTAAAGTTTATTGCTAAATGCTACATTCTGGCACATTTTTTAATAACTGTTGCAGCACCTCAGACACAGAACTCTGAGGGCTGGGGTCAGAATTTCCTGGGCCCTGAAGCAGGCATTTGGTCTGCCCGTGCTTGTGCATGTCCTTGATATCACTTCCTACAAGCATTGCAATGAGAAAGTGCCTTTTGTGGCAAAATTGCTGACTTTTCATGTCTTACTCTGACTAGTTTAGAGCACACCAGCTTATTGCTTCTCCTCCTGAAGGGATTCTTGCTAAAAAGCAAACACTTACCTCTAATTACTCATTTTCTTTATTAGGAAGTTACACAGACAGTATTACGGGTTATAACTCATGCCTCTCCAAAGACCTTCTGTGAGATACTTCATCCAGAATATACTCTGGTTACCATTTGAAATACAGACCATGCTATTTTGATTCACAGGAGAGGAAGAACTGTCACTGAAAATTAATTCCGCTTTAAGTAGACTGGCTAAGGCTCCATCTGTAAGCAAAATTTACAGGAGCCTATGAAAAGCTGCAGGAAAAATGGCACAAACAGAACCTGGGAAGTCTGTGGATTTTTTGCAGTTTCCCCCTTGCTTCCTAAGCAGCTCCCATTCCCTGGGTCCATGTTCCCAGACATGGACCTCCTCATTAAAATAAGATCTTTCAAACTATACTGCAAAGAAAGTGTAGTCCTTGTCTAAGACAAACTAGAGTAAAGAGCATATTTTTGGGGGGTATTTGGTCTTCCAGGTGACCAAAAGTGGGACAACTACAAGGAGAAAAACGAAATGAAAAAAATGGAGAAGCCAACAAAACAACAGTCAAGTCAGGAAAGAAACTGATCTTTTTCCTGGTACCAAGGTATTCCTTTATTAGGAAAAAAAAAATAAAAGAAATTTCTCTACTAGAAAAAAAGGTTACAACTGAATTACCCATGCAGACCTTGCACAAACTACCTGTACTCACCATCAGAGGTGTCTGTATATGAGATGCCTGCTCTGCTGCATTTTTATGACAGGCTGTTAGGCTGCATTCAGTGCCCCCATGGTGGGGTATGAGACAGGCTGCCTGATACCTCTGCCTAATCAGTCAGGCCAGCTTCCAAAATTTAAAAGCTGTGAGGACAAAGGTCCAGTTACCTAGAAAGTAAACTAAACTCACCCAGCTCCTCTGCCATCACAGAAAATGGAACAGAACAAAAGCACTCTAAGTTCAACCACTTGCTTTGAAGCAATCCCAGATATACTCCAAATGCCAAACAAGGTAACAGACTGAGACACAGGATGAAATTACATCAATATTAATAATAAAAAATGTTTGTCTGTGATTAAAATGAGGGAGTTCACTATATCACACATCCTAGAGCAATGGCACCTTATCTTTCACCATATCTGTTCTGAGCTATGCTGAAACTACATTGCTTGCTCAAGAATCAGGACATGCATACCTATAGCTGCCCTAGACTTATTTGAAAATATATGCAGTGTCACCACTAGTAGAGCCCCACAAAGGACAAACCCCCTTAGCAGTTACACCTCTCCTCCTTCCTCTTCTGAATGTCTACAAACTGTACCTCCTTTAAAATATGCATATTTACATATGCATGCATTAAATTGCCAAATAACATTTTTCTGCCCCCAGTTTGTGAAAATAAAATGTGAGAAAGAAACTGGCCACTGGATACAACTCTGCACAGGCAAAATCCTGTGCAATAAGCCCAGGCTGGGAACGCTACTTAGCATGTCTGCAGCCCACTCTTTATTCCATTCTTGGTCTGCCACAGGCAACCAGCAGCTCTAAGGTTGACAGCGACAACATGGTGATCTGTGGGGAAATTTGTGGGCAAATCTTCCCACTCCCAATCTTTCTTGGAACCCAGATGGACTTGCTGAGGCAAAGGGCATTAACTCATAGTGAAGAATGCACCTTACTTATCCAACTTCAACCACCTACATTATTTTCTCCCCCCACTAATAGTCTTAATCTGTAAATTATGTTTTTAACTCTCTGGGCTAGAGTCCCGAAGTTAGACTGACAGAACAAAAATAAAACTGCTGAAGCATACTCTTTTTAACACAGACCAAACTGAGTAATTGCTACTCACAAAATGGGAAAACAGTGATGTGGCAGGGTGCAAGCTGCTCAGGAAACACTGAACCTCAGTGCTTGTTAGTGTTTTTATCCAAGATCATCACCATAGCACAGTAAGTACCAAGCATCTTCAAATGGCTTTGTGAACATTAATCAGTCTCTAGAAGGACAGGAGTTAATACTCACTCTTCGAATGTCAAGCTTGACCTCTTGAAAGGCAAACAGAAAATCAAGTTAATTAGGCCACACTCTTAACAAAAGAGGCTATTTAAAGAATACATTTCCAAGTGGCACATTCAGGTCATAATTTACTCCACTGGAGTTTTTCACTTCATAGACCAATATGAACCAAGCTGTACAATCCCTCAGCTGACAGCAAAGTTTTGGATAGGCAGAACTACTGTCATCAAAAGTTATGTTTTAGAAGTGTTTAATTAGGCTGTATTATCGCCCTACTTTATGTTATTGCTCTTCTTTATAGGCTGAAACACTAAACCAGCATTTCAGTCATATCACTATAAAAAAATAGTATATTAAAACATTGCACTTTAGTCTGGAAAAACAGATTGCTTGCTTAAAGGTATTCTGAAGAGTACAAGCATTTTAAAATTAATTCCTGCCCTATATCCTAGGGCAATTGCATTGTATACTAACAGATATAATTCATTATAACTCCGAGCTTTATATTTTCTAAAAAAGTTTAGAGAATCACCTAGTTCAGGTCAGTGAAGTAGTGCAGGTTGTCTCTTTATGATGCTGGGAGATAAAAAGCCCTTGAGTATAAACCAAGTGAATATACGGGAGACTGAGAGTGGAAAGAGGCCCCGACAACACATTGCTGAGGTCACATATTTGTAAAATATCAGGACAATAAGGATGAAATTTAACCTACAGTAAATGTCTCAGGTATTAGTAACAGCACAGTATTCCCTGGGAGCTTGTTCCATTACTTGCGTAGACTCTAGTTTTACTGTTGTCATTGTTATTTGATATATATTTCCTCTTCTGTATTGTAAATCTATTATTTGTTTTGTTCTCGTTGACTACAAGAATTGAATAAAGTAATTTTTACATCATGCCTTGAGGTTTCTGAATACATTTCTATCTTTTCAATCACTTTATTCCACCCTGACCATGACTAATTGTCTAATTTGTCCTTGAGGATCTTATTTGCTGAAGTGTACTATCACTCACTCCAGAAATATGTCTGTATATTTGTATATTTATGTCAGAAATATGTCTGTATCTGAAGATCACAGAATAGAGACATAGAAAGATGAAAATAATTACTTCTCAAAATAAACAAACAACAAAAAAGAAGCAAGCAAAACCCTTCAGCTGAAATTTCTCTCTTGGACTATGGCTGTATTTGAAAAAGGATCTAAGCCAACCTTCTTAGAAACTCTCTCCTATTACTCCCATTGCAGACACTTAGCAAGGAAAAAAGGAAAGTTTCCCAATCTACTGGGACAAGCTAGAGAAATAACATTTTCAAAGCAATCATCAAGAAATAATGGAAATTTCAAATGGGTTTTTGAAGAAATAGCTAAACTTCTCCATTGCCAATAGGATAGGTTGGATATGTTGGTCTCAAAATTACTAAGGCAAAAGAAGCACCAGACAGATGCTTTTAGAAAAATAAGTGTCAACTCCTTCCCATTTAAACTTGTAAAAAGTAGTAGAAATTTTTCCTATGTTAGATTAAAATTCAGCAGCCAGGAGTTTTTCCCAGCAAGGAATTATAGAGAGTATGAACTGAATTGAATTCTAAACCTCTGTGGTTTTGAGATTCTATTTGGATTATTTTTAAACTGGAACCCAACTTGGTTCATTATCTGGAAATACCTCCTGAGCATGAACTGGCACAAACTTAGGAAGTTCATTGCTCTTAGCAGCTCAGCAGAATGGCTCAATTGAAATTGGAAACACTCTATCCCCAGTTGCAAGTTGTTCAGCCTGGAGAACTATAACCTGGTCATTGCAAATATTTCTGCTCCTGCTGGAGAAAACTTGCAGTCATTCTGCTCCATGTACCTATGTCTATCTGGATGTCAGAATCAGAGCTCTCTTCTCTTCTCTTCTCTTCTCTTCTCTTCTCTTCTCTTCTCTTCTCTTCTCTTCTCTTCTCTTCTCTTCTCTTCTCTTCTCTCTTGCTATAGCATTAACACCAATCCCACTCCCACAGTAAAGCGGATGAGTTCCAGCTTAAACTGGAACCATTTCAAAACAGGCTCAACTGGTTTCTTCTTGTGTTACCCATTCATATCTCAGAGGTCAACACCTCCTCAAGCAATGAGATGCAAGGGGTTCCACTTTTCTCTAGCAGATTAAACAGGATGCTAAAACTTAGAGCCTTCTTGTTTTTCTTCTCATTCCTGAATGACATGAAGGAAATTTCTCTGAAAGTAAAATCAGTACAGTTAAGGTTTTTAAGATGTGAGTCCAAGCTATCAGTGGGTTTTGACAGCACAAGTGTCATTCCAGCTGAAGCTGTGCTCCAGTAGTCGCCAACACCAGCAGAGCAGGGATTTCTGCCACCTCCCAAAAGGACACTTTCAGACACACAGCTTGGCACATAAAACCACCACAGGGGTGCTACATTTCTGTGCTGTAGCCCTGATGTGGTGCTTGGCCTGGTCTCGCCTGGGCCCAGAGAATGAGCAGCAAAGGACCTTGCTCCTGTCACGCTGAGACTTTAGTGCCCCAGTTTGGTGTTCACACTTGTAAATAGCCACAGTTCCTTGACACCCCCATAAAGGCTTCAGGTCTCACAGAAACTTCAGTTTTCACAACTACCCTTATGAAGGCACCCCAGTTATTCACCAAACTTACTGCTATATGATCTGCAAGAGAGTCTGATTTATATCAAACGTCCTCTTTCTTAAATCATGCCCCTTCCTTCACCATAAAACACTCTTTCTCTCAGGAAGTCCATTCTCTCTGACCTACAGGAGGCCTTGCAAGCAGGACAGATTTTTAATAATGTTGTCATGCAAGAGGAATACAAAAGTAAACACTTATAAGCAAAGGCTTATACTTAACAAAGAGAGGAGGGAGAGGTGAAATTAGTTATTGTCATGGCTGATCTCAATAGCAGGCACAGCTTCAGAACAAATTTTGACAGTAAGTAAGAGCATATGGAGGAGAATAGAGACTGGAATAAACACTGCACAGGCTTACCAGGATGGAATCAAGTATGATTCATCTAATCTTTGACAAAATAACTCTTGTTTCTCATGGGTGAAATGTGGTGGGCTTTATCAGCACAGTAGACAATTTAGTTTTCCTGAATCTGACTTAAGAAAAATATTTTTGCATAACTCTGTGTGCCAGGCAGAAAATCAGTAATTCCTCTGGACAAAATAGGATTTGAGACAAGAATCAGTGTGAGGGGTGAGGTGCAGACCTGGTATAGAAATGACAAAAAGGAAAGAGGAGGTATCAAGCTAAGGGCATTACTGCTTGAATTTCTCAAAAGTCGGTCTCAGACTCCAGGTTTTTGTTAATGACTTTGGCACAAAAATCTAAGAATAACTTTAAAAAATTTCCTGGAGCCCAAAACTGGTGGCATTGCTTATGGCATCATACAAGAAGATCAGACTGTCATAAAGGAAGGATTTTGAGGCCAAGAGAAATCAGAATGGTATGGCACTGAAATAAAAAGGATTTCCGCTCTAATCTGAGACTCATCAGTTGTAAAAAAAAAAGAGTAGAAAAACAGACAGTTTGTATACAGAGCCATCATTATGACAAAAGTCCTAAGAAAAGCAACCGTAATCCTAAAACACAATCAGTGAGAAATTTCTAGCACGGGTAGTGAAGTATAAAAATAATGTGATGCAGGGCACTTATAATACACGAACTGGAATAACACCTGCAGTTCTGGGCACCTGTACACAAGATATAGGGACTGAAATAAGAACACAAACAGAAGGGCTCCTAAAGCAGTCAGCAAGTGGGGAATGGTATTGAAATGGACTGAAATGTCTATTTTGGTTTAGTTTGGCACAGTAAAGGCTGAAATTAAATAATATAAATACATGGAGGAGAGGAGAGAAACAGAGAATACCTGTTAAATAGAGAACAAATCTGGCACAAAGATTTAAACTATTTCTGAATATATTTAGACTGGAAATTAAAAAGTTTTGAATCCTCTCATGCATGAAAAGAGCAGTGATTAGTGTAAGGATGTAGTTCAATAAATCCATGAATAGGAATATATGTTGTGTCTACCTGCAGTGGTAGTGCCTGGGTATTATAGAGCTGCTGCATTCATTTGCTCTACCTTAATTTGACTAATGCTGATTTACTGAATCTACAGTAAAAATGTACTGACCATAAAAGGCATTCATAAAAAAATTCTTTTTCAAGAAAAAGAAGTTTCTCATCCTGCACAGTGCCAGAAATCCTTTTTCTTTAAACCTTTGCAATACTTTACTGGAAACTGAACTGCACTAGTGAGGGTGTTACATCATCAGTCACAGTAAGCATTAGGGAACTCAGGGACAGTTCAGAACATTTCATCGATCATTATGACATTGCCATCTTAAGGAACAATAATTGTGTGCACTATGAAATGTATACAAATGGAAAGTAAACTAAGGAATCTGCCCTGCACACTGTTTCTAACAGTTTCATAACAATTACAAATATTGCATTGTTACTTTTTCCCCTTTCCCAGTTTCAACTACTTTTCTCACGTGATCAGCCTTGAAAGTGTCAGTATGTTAAGATTTTTTTAACTTTGTGTTTTCAGTTGAAGTGGCTGGAATTTCAGGCAAACACTACAATACTCTCTAACCTTTGGCAAACAGCTCACACCTCCTCTGCAGTGTAGATGTGGTCCAAAAATAGCATCACCTACAGTAGGTTTTGCTTATCAGCTGTGGACCAGAATATATCAACCGGGACTGAAATTATTTGAGTTTTTCTCTCTTAGATAAGAATCACGCACCACAACTCCATTTCTTTGATTATAGAACAGGGTTAATGTTTCCTTTCTTCCTCTGAGAGTGATTGTTCAGATCGTCTATTGCATAGTCATGGTGTCTCTACCATTATCTCAGAAAAAACTTTGTCCTAGGCACTCATCATTCAATTCAGTCTTGGCTTGATGGGAGGTGAAACACTCAGCTATTCTAACAAATCAGCTCTCCAACAACTCCAGAAAGATGTTGTAAAAGTCAGCTCCACCCTAGACTCCCCCTGACAGGGAAAAAAAAAACAAACCAGGAAGATAGAAATGAAGCAAAATAGTTCTTCTTATTAAATAGATTACTTACTATTACAGAATAGTCAACTGATATTTTCCTATTAAAGAGATTATCTCTCTGATAAATCATCACAGAGAGTTTTAATAGCCACCTCTCATTCAAACACCAGTAGAAAGTGGTGCATTATTTTTTAGTAAATCTCAAATTACATAAATGCAGGATAATGTTAACCCCAGCCATGCACCCCACGATGATGGTGCTGCCACATCTAGTACTGAATCTGCCACAAAAAAGATTGTTTAATTGTGCTCTGAATGTATTGTTCACCGCCTACAAACCTTCACTTTCCTCATGCTGAACAACATTGCTACTGAGGGTCACTGCAGGTCTCCAGGTGCCCTAAAACTCTTGCCAAACTAAGCTAGGAACTACTAAAATTTCACTATTTGAAAAAAAAGCCAGAAATAGTTAAAACTGCTTTTTAACAGTGTAAAAGTGCTTTTTAACAGTGTAAAAGAACACTTGCTTAATATGAACATGTCCAGAAGAGCCATGAGGTAAGCAAACTAACTGTGATCCAATGACAGAACTAAGAAGAGTAGTAGAATGCATACTTATGTTATAAATCTCCTTATTTTATTATACCCCAACAACTCCATGAGAAGTATTTTAGCTATGATAGGTATATTGGTGAGCCCCCACAAAAGCAGAAAGACTGTTTATCACAAGAGAAGTTTATTTTTTTGAAGCATTTTCTAAGACATTTTTTATTTTGAATGGGTCCGATTCCTATTTCGCATGACTCATGGCAGAGAAGTTGCCTGCAATTTGCTCAACTTTGGTGATAATAATGAGTCAGGCACTAAAGACTCAAGCTCTATCAAAATAATCCTAGCCTATAATGGTTTGGTTGGGAAGGGACTTTAAAGATCATCTAGCTCTAACCCTCTGACACGGGCAGGGATATACTTCACAGACCAGGCTGCTTTGAGCCCCATGAAACCTGTCCTTGAACACTTTCAGGGATGAGGCATCCACAACTTCTCTGGGCAATCTGTCCCAGTGCCTCACCACCTCCACAGTAAAGAATTTCTTCCTAATATAAAAAAAAAAAAACAAAACAAAACAAAAAACACTCTCTGTTTGAATCCATTCTCCCTTTCAAACAGTCCCTCTCTGTTTTTCTTGTAGGTTCTCTTCAGGTGCTGGAAGGCTGCAATTAGGCTATCCTGGAACCTTCTTTCCTCTAGGCTGAACAAACCAAATTCTCTCAGCCTTTCCTCATAGAACAGCTACTCAATCTCTCTGATTCTCTTGGTGGCCTCCTCTGGACACATTCCAACAGTTCCATGTCCTTCCTGTGCTGGGATCCCAGACCTGGATGCAGCTCTGCAGGTGGATGTGTGTATGTGCCTTTCTCTCTCATTATTCATCTTTCCAAGCAGTATCTTCCAACCTGCAGTAACAGAGCTGTCAGATGTCTGATAGGCAAACAGAGGAAGAGCAGTGGGACAATTGTACTTGATCAACTGATGTTTGTCAAAGATGAGCAACCAACTTTCGGGCTTAAGGACAGAGCTTGCACACTTCAGAGCATTTCTTTTCTGTTTCTGATACAAACAGAGAAATGCAGCAAGCTTTTTGCTAAAATCTTGTCATATTACTTTGTAAAAACCTTTCCCCCCATTGTATCCATTAGCCTAAAAATATTTACTTCTCTTAACAAAATTTGCCTCTTTCAGAATAACATAAAAATTAGCATTTTACTTGTGCATAATACTATAAAGGCAAATGGCTGGCACTGTCCTGGAATGAGTCCTTCCTGGACTTGACTGGGAAGAGCTAGAATTCCTTCAGAGAGAGATGGAGACATAGATGTACATGATCTTTCTTCCATTTTTCCTATTTTTCAAATAAAGGTACATGACCAAATATTGTTCATATTTACTTTAGTAATCCTATCAGAATGTCTAGAAACGGACACTAAGCTCTCAAAGGACTTGCAAAGTTCATGGGTGGAAAGAAATCTCCCGAAAAATATATACAGGTCACACAGTTTCAAACTAAGTGCAAAGACTCCACAGAACACAAACTTCCTGCCAGATAATGACAGCTTCCTTTCAATGAAATTGAATTAAATTGAAGAAGGGATGTAAAAGTAATGATAATCTCTACTCCCCAAGAAAAGCAGTATTAATCTATCCATAATACCAAAGACATAGGTAAAACCATGAAAATTTGCAGTCACAACAAATCAGGTCACACCATCAGTACCTCGAGACACTGCATCTCCATTGCACTGTGCCTATGTCCACAGGAGGAACCTGCTGGCAGGGCTCCTGACACTGATCCCAAGCCTCAGTGCTTGGGCTGGAATCTCTTCCTCCCCCAAGAGATTAAAACAATTATATTTTAGCATGAGTATCATCTAAATCCAAGTGCAGAAGAACCCACAGGCTCTTGAATCACATGAGCCCTGGTACCAGCAATTTTGCGAGTGCCCTGAAAGCAGCAGTGGGTAACAGGTAATGTTTGTGACAGCCAGCTGCTATCACAGCCAAAACAGAAAGTCTCTGTTACGTGCAGCTCAAACTCCTTCAGATCCTACATACACAGAGGAGGTAGCTGGTTGGTCTGGTTCAAAAGTGCAGCAGCACTGGCACATAAGAGGGGTATTTTTTATTAAGGTAGCCTAAGTACTAACTAAGTCATGTGAAAGAGTACTTGGGCTTAGCCCACTACTAATAAACACAAGATTAAACAGGAACAAAAAGAAATGCAGAGTCCTGAGCACAGATTTTGTGGTGGGAATTCAATGGGGGTGGATAAAGGAAGTAGTAAGAGGGAGGTGGCATGTGTGTGTGTATGTGTCTGGTTTCTTTTTCTTTTTAAACTTTCTTCCTCCTCTTTAGAAAATAGTTATTTGTATATTTATTGGATACAAACACTCTAACACTCCTGCCAAAAAGATTGAAAAATAAATTTAAAAATATACACTGCTCTACTAGTAGGCACAACAGAATTATTCACAGAAAAAGGTAGAGCATTGCTTGACACAGTTAAAAAGGAGAAACACCACATGGCATGTGTAGGCATTTGTGGTAAGGGACTTGAAACATCAAAACTAACTATTTTAATAATAAAACAAGGAAAAGAGAATGTGATAAATACTTCTATTCTACTAGCATTCTACTAGTATTAGTCTATCTCAAGACAGAGTATATCTTGCAAACATTTCCATAGGAATGTCTTCTAACTAATTTGAAGAGCAAGTAGCTAAAGTCAAAGAGACTATTTACATAAAAACTTTGTCATTGTACATATATTGAAACAGACAAGTGTCAGGAAGTCTTTGGCAACAGTGTTTGAAGAACAGTATTAATTCACTGCTTTATGGGCTGCCTTTTTTCCCTCTGCATATTCAGTTTTGATTAAGTCTGTTATAAAGTCTAAAGAAGATGAAGCACTCTTGCACGGAAATCATTTGGATATATTTTGAGCCCTGCAGTTATTATAGTACTTTTGGAGGTCTTCTTAAGTGTGTAGGACTAATTGGTAGCAATCCAAGTGAAATTATACAGGCTTAGATTCAGGATTCAGTTATTCATATGGAGGAAAAACTTTTGCTAAAACTGATACATGGGAAGTTCCATGATCTGATCTGCAGGAAAAGTAAATTATATACAGATTCAGTAAGTAGTATCTTTGTTAACACATGAAAGAAGGTTAAAGAATAACTTCTGAGAACATCCCAGGCTGTGATCTCAGTAGAACAGGCAATTTAATTTTTAATTTTCCATGATTTTGTTTTTTATTTTATATAAAAGAATATTGATCTCATTTTTTCTTTCCTCAAACCTTTTCACAACTTTTCAGATCATTTTGGGCAGGGGGGGAAGCAAAGCAGAATTCCCTGAGCATAAATCACTTCACACTTTTAATTGATCCATGTAACACAGATAAGATCTGCTTAAGACTAACCATGTCAGTGTTGATAAACTGTGTCTTTTGCTTGTTGGCTGTTTTTCTTCAAGTTTTCCTTTTTGGTGGTGCTGAGTTTTGTTAACAACACAGGTGAGAGAAGCATTAGAAAGAGTCCGACAGGCTCAGTAATGGAAGAAAGGATGGGAGAGTCCTTGGCCACTGTGAGTGACCTAGCCTGTGTCTAAGAAAAAGATACAGAAGGTAATCTGCCACTATATAGCCATAAGATTGAGTTGTGTGAAGACCTTTTTTTATCATAGGTTGAATTAGCCTAGAAGCCTTCTAAAAGTATCCCTACCATATAATAAACAAGCAAACAACCCCCTGCATACTAAGCAAACAAACAAACAAAACCCAACAACATCCTCCCCTCCAAAATCTTTCTATAGTTTAAGATCTGTCATAAACATCTAAGTGGGAGACCTGCTCTCTAGATTTCATTACCAGAAGGTGCTCTTCTCACAGAAAAAGAACTGATGCACTTCTCATCTCCTTAAAAGCCCATCCATCTTCTGATGAACTCAGGAGGACACATCTTCGAAATCTAAATACTGTTCAACTTGTACCTCATTATCCAAGGAGAGTGGCTGACAGGTCAGTTCTTCAAGACTTTACTTTATCCAATGTTGTTCAGGCTTACTGTTGTATTTGCAAGAGTTCTCATCAATCATTTTGTCAGTTTAGATTAACAGTGGTGTTGGACTCCCATGACCCTATGTTGAAAATTTTCTACGGATTCAGCTTAGGCTGGACTTTGCTTTTCCTAAAGGAATCCACACGTTCCTCTGCATTGCACCAAATGCAAGGGTAAAATTTCAACTTTTATGTCCCTCTGCATAGAAATAGAAGCAAATATGAGGAAGTTCTAGAGGCACAAATGTTTCCTGCCATCAAGTGTTCAGATATATATTATTTTTTCCTACAATTATTACTTTAATCTTCACAAAATAAAAATTTCATATTTTATATGTGGTACTCCATGGTTGGCTATGATCTAGAGGAAGTATAAACCAACTGAAGTGATCGATGTTATATCAAGCAACTCAATAATGTTATAGCAACCGTCACTCTACTGCACCAATATCCATCAGATAAAATAATTGATAGTGACCCAATCAATTGGTATAAGGGAAATAGAGTCATTATATGCTGGTACTGTGCCAGGGGATCAATACCTCCTTCAAACACAAACATCTCTGCCTGGCTTTGACATTAATTACCCACATATATCTCCACATTGATATGCCAGTGGGAAACCATTATCCTATGTCAGCATTTAATAACTTTGGTTATTCCCCTTTAATCCTCACTGTGCTGACCTTACCTTTCTTGACAGCCACCACTTCAGAATATCTCTCAACTCCTTCACTTCCCACACAAAGGATTTGTGGTCATGTTTGTGTCTCATGCAATTTCCTATTCACCTCCTCTTTTCCTGAAAACTTACATCCATCAGACCTGAAGATTCATGAAACTCAGCTTACAGACATGGTGTATGGTAAATGCCAGGAATTCCTTTGGGACATCAATGTTCCAGCCTTCATGAGCACTTTCTATCTACCGTGGAGTCACTTTTGTCACCTACTATCAATATTTACATTATAAATGTCAGCAGTGATTTTTGGTTTCTGATGGCAGTCACATTAAGCTTTCACCAGAAGCCCAAAATAAAATAAATTAAAAAATCAATAACATAAGGAAAATAAACATTGTGGAATATTTCATTTTGGTATTTTGGTTTTCAGAAGGATCATGAGAAGACAATGAGAATTGTCTTCTTTTGGATTTAGACCTCCATATAAATCCCCAAGATCCCACAAGAATTTGTTGCTGTCTAACTCAGTGTCAGATCACTACAAAGATATTCCTCACTCAGAAGGAAAAAAAAAATCTACTCTTTTCAGAAAGCTATTTTCTTTGTATTTTTATAACTTCATACTTCTCTTTGTTATATTGGGTTGAAATTGACTAACGTACCCAAATTATTAGGAACGATAGGCACAGATGGACATCTGGCTCATTTTCTTAATAAAACAGACTAAAAAATCTTTGCCATTTAAAGTGTGGAATAAAACTTAAAATATGAACTCAAAGAGCTGAAATATGCAAAGGCAAAAAAATCTAAAGAAAAAACAAGCCCTAATGACAAGATAAAGAATTATATGCAAGAACCATGGTGTTAAAACAACCTCATATCTTAAAGCAAACACAACAAGTAGCATGAAACCTGAGTTTGTGTTGTGTTGAATATCTAAATCAGCACCACATGGAGTGAAGTTCATTATTATATGCCAATGAAGCAGACTCAGATGATGAAAATCATCAATCTTGGAGCTGTTCCTATGGGTTGTCAAAGAGAAGGTGGTAAATGCAACAACATCAGTGAATTCTCACAATGAAAAACAGTAGAAGTGTATTTTCACTAAAGAAAACAACTGCCCCATATGGTGGTTGCTTTTTTTTATCTACAAGAGACCTACTCTTCTGCATGCTGATACTCCCACAGTTCTTGCCACCTCCTATCCTATATCTTTAGTATAACTGTGTCTCTTCTGAAAAGGTTGGGGTGGGTTTTTTTGTTTGTTTTGTTGTTTGTTTTTTTTTTTAATTTGGAGATGGCAGAGAAAGCTACCAGTCTGACAGATAAAACCAGAGATGATTTGATAGATATCCTCACTAAGCTATTAAAATATACCTTGAATATTAGGGATTCCCAGTTTATTCAAATTACTAAGTTTCACTAGTCGTTGAAAACATAGTAAACCCAAAGTATTGTAACATGAGATAAAAACTGTTTTAAACCTTATATTGGTTAGTTGCAAGTAAGATTCTTAAGAGACTAGTGGAAGAAAGTGATTTAGTCTGTTGCAGACTCTTCCCTGATTTTAATCATCAGGCCATAGTTTAGATACACAGGAAATAAGAGCATTTCATGTTTCTCCTTCTGGCATCAGACACATCCAGAAACAAGCACAAGCAGACTGCAGTCTCCATTGAGGCAATGGAAGAACTTAATGTGCAAATTTCAATGGGGAAACTGCAATTTTTACTATTAAGTGGGGTTGTCTTCCACATAATTCATATACTCTATCCTAGATATCTTAGATGCAAACACTAAATCAAACTCCAAACCAGAAAAACAGTCTTTGAGTTTTCCAGGACTGCAACAGTTGAAATTCTGTATGGTACCTCTTGTCCCAGTCCTGCAAAACAAACCCAAGCAGTTTTGGTAACATTTGTTTTCCTTCTGCAATATAAGGAACAGCACAAAATAGACCCCCTAAGGGACATTTCATATACCATTTTTTTAAAAGCCATCTCATATGCTATCATGTTCAGCTAAGTTGTTTTTAAGGTATTCACTGTGTTTATCCAGAATCTTGGAATTTAGCCTGAATCTCATTTTATTGCTATGTGCTGTAAAACCATTACATACACATTTGGTCTTTGATTTTCTTAGATCCTCATATCAAAAGAGAAAAGAATCATTATTAAAACATACAGAAGTTGTACAGAATTACAAATAAATTACTAACACCCTAATCAGGCCTTCTCTAATTTTATATCCTAAAAGATTAAGTAGTTCAGTTTCTGGCTTACTTTAAATTACTCATAAGTGGACAATTGAAATAATTTGGGATCAGGTCTAAAATGTCTGAGCGGACTTATTTGAACAAGCCAGAAAAAGACATTAATTACTTTTTAAAGAAATATTTTAAAATAGTAGTAGTTATTTGGCAAAAATTAATACACAAAAACACTTAGCAAAAGTAGGTTGCATATATCCACACTTCCCTGTCACAAGCGTAAGTAATGAACTACAAATTTAATGAAGATAAAAGCTCTGTGAACTAATATGCCTGTCTAGTACAGTGATTATGTTAATGTCTGTTGCTATTTCAAATCTTCCTTAGATACAGCATTCAGAGCCTGGCATCCAGGTTTCTGCATTATTCACCCAATGCAATTGTAGCAAACACAGACTGTGCCTTTACATTCTACACTGTGTCTATATTCACACACTTTTCTCTTCACTTCTGTTTGTGTGCAAATGATGATAGTCTCTGACACGGGACATTATGCATTTTATACAGGGAACATACTCATTCCATAGGAAAGATGCCAAGTAGCTCCAAGGTATATGGGAGAGTAACAAATGTCCATATGTGTAAAAAAGTACATTCCTTGAACCCCACCAGTTTTCTTCTAAGTCTGCCTTTGGGGCACCCCAGTGCCATTCTGACTGCTGGAGAAGCACTGACTCCCAGAGTTGAACTGTCGCTGCTCCACAGAAAGGTATTGCAGACCCAACATGTGTTTACCTACTGTGGCCAGAGACCAGTGATCCTGACTTTGCATTTGGGAAGAGGGTGTAACAGGACAGCCTTAAGCTCTGTATCACTTTTCCTGCATGAGATGTGCATGCTGCATTGATTCCTTTGCCATTAAGTGTAACAGCAAGCATCCTTTTCTGTCCTTGTCACTACTAAATGTAGGCCATGATGAAGATAGCACCCATTGGGTCTGCTGTGCATCAGTTGTCAGGTAACAAGTGAAAGAACCTGGCCTATATTGATTTATGATGTCTTTTGGTTTAAGACAGATTTTATTTTGTTCACCTCCTTTTGTTCCCTTGAAATATAAGATTTACCATAATACAGTAGAAGGGAATTTATTGCTGCCAATAGTGAGCTCTAAAGATCAAAGCAAAACAACCAGTTTCATTTGAGTTATCTTGATCCTTGTAGTAAATTAATATTAGCAAAACAGGTGATTAAATACCATGCATAATATATGAACTTGATACAAAATAGACTGAAGAATAATAGCCAGACACAAGACTAAAAAATAATAAATTATTGTTGTTGTTCTTATTATTATGCTTTGTCAAGCTCTCCTACAAAACGTAAGATGAAGTTAAATAATAATTGAAGTCAAATTTAAAAATGCAGCCCACGGGACTGTCTTACAAGTGTCCTGAGTACAGAATACTCATGAGTTCATGGTCTGTCGTTGCAGCTTAGCATTTCTGAACAATGACAAGCAATTATTACTGATATAATGCTCCCTCTTAAAAGTACTTCTAATAAGAAGATGTGAGAACAATCTCGAGTGGACTATGATTTCATTGGAACTGAGGGTTAGATTAGTCTATATTTTATAAATCATCTGGAGAATCACTAGATTTGTAACCATTTTCCCCCTGATTATGAATTCAGGGACAATTTTGCCCATCCCCAACTGTCAGCATTGCTCAACTTCACAACTGTTAATCAGATTCTTATTCTCCAAAAATAATTGTTTATGCTTCTGCTATGTTTAAAATAAAGGGAACTAATGTTTTTGTCTTCTGAAGGGGCATGTGTGTCTGCTCAAGCAAGAGCCTGAGGTAAAGAGATAAAAGTTCTCCCAGGAGGTCTTTCAAAGAGCCTAAGAACCTGTGTGAACTATTTAGGTTATAAATGCTTCATTCAGGTTAATGGATCAATTGGAAGGTGTATAAGGTTTAGGTGTCAAGCAAGTGTCTAACTTTAACTTTGTCGTGCTGCAGGTAACTGTTTTACAACTCCTACAGTTTTCACAATGTAAGTTATCATTACATTCAAACTTGTCAGGTAGCTTTGAATTAGGAGAAATGGACTGCAATCCTACTTTTGCTTAAGATACAGTTAGACAATGAAGTAAACTGCCTTTGCTGAGTAAGTTCTCTCAACTTTTCCTTGACATAGCAAATTAAGAGCTGTTTTTCAGATTCATACTGGAAAGCAAACAGAGCAGCTTCAGGGAATTTTCCTTCTCTATCTAGTTAGGATATTAGTTGGATCACAAAAAACATCTATAAAAAAAGAGGATGAAATTAAGCTTGAACCAGCTAATTTTTGTAAATATATAGGATTTAAAAATGCAGTGCACTTGCAATTGTTTTATCTCATTTTAGCTGCAGACTCAAGTAAATATGCAGGGTACTATCACCAGACAAAAAGTGCAAGTCAGTACTCAGAATCTTTTCCTTGCAAGATGTCTCCAAAAAAAAAAAAAATTCAAACATGATTGCAGAGTGTAGCCAAATGAATAATTTCCATGACAATTCATGGGTTTATTTCCAAATCCTCCTTTTATTTCACCCCTTGAGCTTGATTAGCCAAAGGGAAAGGAGAAATAAAACAACCAAAAGCAGAATATGCCCCTTTATGCTTCACCAGCCCTTCCTCACATGTGTGAATTGTGCTGGGCCCTAAAAGAAACCAAACTTTTAAATCTATCTTGAGATTCCTGTGATCTTTCAATGACCCGTGCCATAGGTCATTCACACAATTGTTTAGTCTCACTAAATAACCTTACCTTTAAATAATTACTTATTAGACTCCATCTTTTAGTTTTTTGCTTAGTGTTTTCCCTGAGTTGTTTACTTGCATGCTTTTTTTTTGTCTTTTGTTACTGAAGGAAGAGGGAGAGAAGGTAAAGAAGCCACATGCAATTCAAGACAAAAATCTAACATAAAATCCCCAAGAGATCCCCATAATCTTTTGCACAGAGCCTCCATCCTCAGAGGCCCTTGGCTTCCCAGGCAGCTCCATGTACTGAGATCTGCTTTTAACTCTAGTCACCAAAGACACATTTCCTCTGCTTGTCACCACATCCATTTTCTACATGAGTTTTCTTCTACTTCCTCAGCTCCGTTGTGCCTTTAAGAACTGATCCACGTGTGGCAGAGCCTGACAAAACTCGCCTAGAAGAGTCAAGGCACTTCCACAGACACCCCACTCAGCACTCCACCCCAGGGGCTACTAAGCTTTGTTTAAGTGACTCTGGCCAGCTTTATACCCACACCTGGCCTCATCTCCCTTGGCACTAGCAATTCACAAAATACTGGGAGAATTACTGCCCCGGCCCTGAGCTACTCTAGAGTAACTGGATTAGATGGTACTAAGGGTATGTCTTACTAAAAGCCCTATGAAAAAAAGACAAAACTCTCACTGAAATGTTTCATAACAAACACTAAAGGTCTCCAAAAAGGCATAAATGTTAGGAGTCATTACAAGAATATTTAGGCAACCATAACCTTCATTGCACCTCACATAAATGTGCCTCAATTCAGTGAAAGCTGGACTAGAAACAGGTCTCTAACTACAAGGATTTGATTTACAGAATCTTTTGTGACACCTGCCTCAGCAACATCTGGCTCCTGCCCCGAGTGCCAATACCACACAGGCTATAAACCTGCCAATTAGAAGTCATACACTGAAAAATTAAATTTCATTAGTGGAATTGAAGTTGTGAGCTCAAGCTGGCAAATCTACATCATTTAATAAATCAGCATGAGCCTACAAGCATCTAAAATTAGGAAGACTCAACACATTTTTACACAAAATAGCTCTTCCCCTTTGCCATTTTAGCCACATTTGCATTAGTTACTGATCCAGCTGTGCCACTGTCACACCTGCTCCTCTCTGTTCTTCTGAGAGGCACAGATCAATTTGATTTCTGCTCCTAAGATCACAAAATCCATCATTTCTCTGGTTATTCAGCTGCATACATCTATCTACTCAAATTTATTTTCATTCAACACAAATACTAAACTGGTTTGCCAGAAATCAGTTATCTCAAAGCCAACTGATCAATGCACAACATGAAACAGAATGATTTTAAAATTAGGAGGCAGGAAGGAAAGACCAAAAAGCCCTTAAATTTAATGGAAAACTAACTTCTTTTTATTGTTATGTGCAGTCAGCATCCATTTGCATCACGCACTTAACATCCCCTTCTGTTTCTGCTCTCCTTGTTATCTTTGGGATTTTCCCATCTCTGGAGGTTGTATTTCCCCCTAGTCAAGGTGAAATGAGGTACTGATAGGCTCATGCATTCTCCTTGAAGGGGATCTCTCAGCAAACAGATTTCAAATTAGTACAAAAGTGGTATTTCACCTCCATACGTAATGACTTCATCAAAGATAATACTGCCACTGTTACATTTTTCCTAGAGGAAAAAATTGCACTCAAATTTAATGTGTTTCAAAGAGACTGTGAGTCTCTTCAGAGCAGAAAAATCTCTACCAAATTTCTACTAAGTGCATTAATCTTGCTTTTTAAAAGTTAATTTCTGGTGCTCTACATGGGTGGTAAAGAGCAGCAAAGGTCCTCTTTTCTGACAAGGTCATTCAGCACTCTGAAAATTGAGCCCCTGGACTTAGGGCCCAAAGTACTCCAGAACAGAAGCATTCAAAGCTACCAGTCACTGCTGGACAAAGCCTCAGCCACTGCCTAATTCCTAGCTATTTTTGCTGTGATGTATCCATGTCTACTGCACTAAAAGAAATCCCCTAAACATAAATTTTAGAGCTTCTCTTTAAAAAAATTAATTATAGCTTCCAGCACATGCGACTGCAGATAAAATCTTCTCAAGAAAGTTGACTGTAACCCAGTGCAGAGCTGCTGGAAACAGGATTACACAATATGAACATGTATCAGCTAGAACAGAACTGACAGCCATCATTTTCATTTCAGACACAAAGGAGAAAAAGAAGACATCTTCATTTATTACAGAAGTAGATCCCATGTATCTCATTTTTTTTCTTTCTAAGCATAGCAATATCAATGAACATCCTTGATCTGACCTTAGAAATTCAAAGTTTAATGTATGAGAGAGCAAAGGGGTTTTTAATAAAAAAGATAACACATCTGTGAGAAATGGGAGTAGGCTGTTTATCAGCATTAAAGGTTTGTCATTAAATAGATTCATTTGCATCTTAATAACATGATCAGCTTTTCATAATATGCACCAAAATAAGACTGGTTATACTTTCTTAAGACCACAAGACTGAAAACACCATCAATCTGTTCTGAGTGAATTGCACTCCTGAGATTTCCATTAGGGCTGTAATAAAAGTCTGTGGCACTTTGAGAAATGCAGGTGGTAAAGGGGAAAAAGCTGCAGTCTTGCTCCTGGGAATTCTCAAATCATAGCTCACATCAACTCTGAAATGTCTAAGTAATAAACCAGAAGTCAGAAAACAGAAGTCCTACTGCTGTATCTTTCTTTCTGTTTCTCAGAAAGAAGTGGGAAGAATGAGAAATGAACACATTCTCCCTCAGATCTCAGAAGGACCTTTCCACTGCAATAAAACGGACACTGCCGCAACAGGTCCTGTAATAAGAATTTTCTGGATGGAAATACTGCAGGACGCAAGAGAACAGAACAAACAGTTCTCTGAAACTCTGTATGGAGGATGTCACTCCATACTAAGCAGGGCACAATTTGAAAATAGGATGAAAAACTATGATATATAAGCACATAGCAAACAAACCTTGCTTTGCTTCATATCAGGGCTCAGATGCAATCAATAAGAGGCATCATTACTGTAATTTAAATGAGCAAATTTCTCATTATTCATAGATGGCTGTTATGTGAGGGGAAGCAGACCATTCCAGACAAGTTTTTGAGTGCATGCAACTTACTTTTCTCTTTCTGAAGCATTACTTTTTTTTCTCCTGCCTAAGTCTAATGGGAATTAACACTAGACTAAAACTGAAAATCTTTGTGCATACACACAACACACACAAATCAGACTACCTTGTAAGAAGTGGAAGCAGATGGGCTCCCACTAATGAGATGACTTACCCTTCAAAATGAATGCTTGATAAAAAGGAAATAAACCAAGCTTGCTCTACATGCTATATTTTCTCCCAGTACAACTATACCAAGGGGATTTTTTATTTTTAATTTTTTAAAAAAAAGATTAGCTGTCTTAAACATGATAAGTCATAGGGTTCCCTGAAACTGTCAGTGGGATGCAGTTTTGGCCTCCTCTTCTGCCTTCTGAGGAATTTTGGGGCTCCTGAAAGGCATATAATACTCGCAGTATTCTGTGAATCAGACCTAGAGGGTAATATAGGGAGCACAGACTCATACTGAGAGCTTGGAAAAGACCTCAGATCACGTCTCAGCTCAGTTAAGTATAAAGACAAATCATCAAAAATGTATTGGGAACATACCTCTTTTCAGGTAGCACTTGTGTTTTAAACCTCATTGCCTGTGTTGCCTTTGCTTAATCATTAGTTCAGCTGGAAGAAATGCAGTTTCATCCCTTCACTTTTAACCTGTTTGCTGACCTGTGGTCTTTCCTATGGAACTGATACCAGAAGAGTGTGCATGACAGCAAATCTTCACACAGTCAGTCATTATCTACAGCAAATTATGGAAGTTGATAGAATTAAGGTACTAACTTTTCATTTAGCTACAAAACTTGACAATGTTATAGCCACGCCTGTAAAAAGCTTCCTGTGCTGTGCAAGGTCAGTCAAGAAAATTTGGACACAAAGGGTGTAGAAAAAGACTCTAACCCACATTCTCTTGTACCCTGGCACAATAATGGTATTTGAGTTCATTGTATGAAATGTAAATATTTCCTCTACCTTAGCCTAATGAGAATGAGCTGGAATGGTGATTTTCTTCCCCTGCCTTCTCATGGAGACAAGATGCCCTTTATTCTTGCTTAGATTTTCTTGTTCTTCAAAAATAATACATAGGCTTTGCTTAACCATTCTAGGATCAGAATTTTTTTAAGAAATGTACACTGCAATTCAATTCCTTTTGCAACTCATACAGCACTGCATCTCCTTTGTGAATGGATAAACAGCAAATCAGAAAGAAATCCTGGGGAAGTTTACTGCAACTTTGAATTTTAAAGGGAAGTGAGAATCAGTATCCCAGTAAATTGGTTGTTATGTGTATGTATTTGAGCTACGGAAGGGCGGGTGACATCTGATCCTTTCTCCAGCCTTTACAGCTGCCTCTCTGCCAATGCTCTGGCAAGGCCCTTCGTGAATACTGTCCCCTGCTGTACTAAGTGAAATCCAATCTCCAATAAAATCCACCACTTGTGGTGTGACTGTCCACGTATGGAAAGATTTGTTTTCCATTAATACTTGCACAGTAATCTGGACCTTGCAAAAGTTCATTTAATGAGAAAACAAAAGGAACACACACACACACACACACACACACACACTGCAGAAGTTTTAAACTGGAGTGAATAATAGAAGTAAATAATCATGGTAGCTTTACCAAAGCACCTACAGAAACATTTAAAAATTCATAATTTAGTAGTGGCATGGAAAAACACTTTTTTTTCCTTAATTCAAAATGAATAGATATCTGAAAATATATCTAATCACTTCAAGCTGTCACCACCCACCCCTGGAATCCGAGGGTGGAAAAAAGAAGGAAAAGAATGGTTGATGATGGAAATGCTCTGTTATTTGTTCATTGTCAGTGAGCAGGGACAGAAATAGCTCTTCCAATGCCATTTTTTTTTTCTGTCTGAGGGTCAACTCACCTTTTTCAAAACTAAGTAGTGCAAGATGCTGTTTCTACCACACCTAACTGGGAAGTTTAAAGGATATAAAATCCATGAGATTTTAAATTCTAACTTTCATGAAGTTCCCTGAAAATTCCGGTTCAACACATCCATAATTACCTAAGGGTCCACCTACCTAATGCAGAAGTTCCAACAATGGAGTTTTTCCTAATGTTGCACCATATTTAGTGTCATCTTGAAATTCCAGATACTGAGATCAAAAAAATTGCACTTTTATAGTTTTTTTTTTCTCAGCTCACTTTGATAAATGCAGAGAAAACAATCTCCAATGACAAAAAAGGGTCAAATAAGAGAGATCTTGAGATTTTTAAATCAGTCTTGGGATGTTCATTCCCAGTTTAAAAATGGAAAGACACTACCTCTTCTCCTTGCTCTCAATTGCCTGGTAAAGAGAATGCTTTCTACATACACAAAATTTTTGTGGATGCAGACATAGGAACAGCTTTATGTCCTCACTTGAGCAAACAAAAGCGACCTTTATGGTGTCAGCTATTCTCTGTGCTACTCCACGTGTCTGTCTATGAATGACCACCACAGGAGCCTGCTGCCAACCAGCACACCCAGCACGCCAGTGACTTGCAACTTCAATAACACCAAAGGAAGTGGCTTCAGAACATTAACAGGTAACATTCCTTAGCCAGAGCTATCCTCAGGGAATTTTTTAGTTTTATTTCTAACCCCACAATTCCAAACCAGAGAGCTAAAATCTAGCAGAAATACCAAACAAACAAAAATCCCTCCCACCAAAAACACCAGACTGATGCCTTAAGTTTTAGCTTTTATATTTTTCTGGACTCTGTGCTGTTTTAATGTGTAATTCTGAGTTTCATATTAAGAGCTGGTGAGATTTCTTCACAGGGTAGACAGAAAAAACAATTCCTTTCTAGCTGGGGACCAAGGTCATATTTTAGGCCCAAGAGTGTAAACAACGGTGAAGAAGAAAGAAAGAACAAAGAGGATGGAGCTTCATAACCTGAGGGTATAACTGGACAATTAACTCCAATATGCTAATGGACCAGAGCTTATAAAAGCGTGAGACCTCGTGACTGGGCATCCATTTTTTTAGGACCATTCCTGTATTGCTTAGGTGTAGCCCCAAGGGGTTCTTGCATGTCCCAAGCTGTATCCTTTCAATAAATACCTTTTTATTCTTTTATTCTGCCTAGTCTCTGTTTGCAAGTCTACCTTTATAGGCAACAAGACAACATCAAACAAAGAAATCCCACCACCAAAACAAGAAAACCAACAAAACAAACCGCGAAACAAAACAAACAACCAAACCAAAGCAACTTCTCCAAAAGCCCAAGAAGACATGCCTCCTCTCCACCATTTTAGTGGCATTTCTGAAAATCCTACATGGAAAATAGAAAAGTTAACTATAAGCAAATTTCACCTCCCTAGCTGGTAGTAGCTTTATACAGTTACCCTTAAAGGCCATTTCATTTGATAATAGATTCATCATGATATCAAATTTACATAATGTTTTCCAATGACTTATTAATATGCAAATATTAGAAAAAAAATATTGGAAACCCAAATGTTCCTAAAACATAAACATATGCTATTTAACAATGGGGGTGGGGTGAATCAAATGGAACCTTACCATTGCACAAACAAAGCACAGCCAGAGAGACTGAGCTCTAGACCACCTGCACTGAAAATCCTGTAGCTGTCCTAGGTATTCAAGAAATCAAAAATGTATGATTTTGAAACACAGGGAAATAATTATTGCAAAATATTACAGCTGCCTGTCACTATTTAGAAGAGGTAGGAAAAGAAAGGGGTAAATGATTACTTGACTGTTGGAAGCTGAAAGAAGAGAAGAATTCCAGGACAGGTTACCAAGCACTTGCCTGTAAAATTCAAGAATACTTCACAAATAATCCTCAAGACTTTTAATGCCTTTAAATATAACACATGATAAAAATACCCTTGTAGATGAGTGGTCCTCTGGACTTTCCAGATGACACCCTTATAACAACCTGATAATGAATTATCCTATGAAAATGTAGCAAACTTTCCCAACTGGAAATACATTGGACACTGGGACATTAATTTAGGGAAAGACCACCAACATCTAAGCCCTGCTATCAAGGCCATGAGTTCTAACAGCACCTTGCAGCTGGTCGTAGTAAGAACTGCTTTAGTCTTACCCCTCGCACAACATATCTGGAAAAAGATGATATAAGAAAAGCTGGCAATAAAAGTAAAAAAGAGGGGGTTACACTGTCCTTACAAGCTGAAGTCTTTTTATAATAGACGATTCCCTATTTTTCATGGCAGTGGTCAGCTTGCACCATGACTCCACACAGAGTGTCTTTGATACCTGCAAAACTGCTAGCTCTGAAATCACAAGGTTCACTGTCAAAAAAAAAAAAAAAAAAAAAAACAAAAAAAAAACCCAAAAAAACCCAGAAAGAGATTGGACGATTGGACATTTTCCATTTTTACCTATTAGGTCTCACCAAAGATTTCTTAAGAATCCAAAAGGAGGCATTTCTTGTTTGTGGGTTGAATACTTTTTTTCAAGTTAAGAATCTTATTTTTGTATTGCAAAGCATAAGAAATCAAAGCCTAATTTAAAAGTAATTGCATCCTGATTAACTAATAAATAAGGGACCTAGACAGACATACTCAAAACTGTTTTCTGTGGAAAACCATTCACTTCCTTATAGTCTTTTTTCATTGACACTGGCTCTGATGACTTTTTCCTCTAAGAAATTGGATCCATTTGTTTTGATAACAGCAGCTGCCTTAAGCAAAACTAGCAATGTCAATCCTGTTTTTTGGCTCAGACAGTTTTTTGCTTATTTGAGACTTAAGGTTACTTTTCCTGTATCTCCTGAAGTTTCTTTAATCTCTCAGGTAAGGCTTGCTAGCACTCTAAAAACCTCAAATGATTAACAAGCGAGTTATTCACTGAGATATTGTGCAGCTTACCTGGAAAATGAAAACTTCAGCTCTACAAGCTCTGCTGCACTCTGTGACAAACCTGTGCTGAATTCTATGCTGTTCAGTCCCATCTTGTACAGCTAAACAATGTCCTTTTACTGATTGGGATGAACATATTGCATTCCATGCCAGATACCAAAAACTATGGAAACCTAAACGTATGAAGGACAAAATATATTACCCATATCAAGATGAACACAAGTGAAACTTGTGGTCATAAAGCCATTTTCTGTGCTTTCTGTTTTGGTAAGTTCAGTGCTTAATTGTCATTCAGAGCTTGGAAACACCCAAGGAGTTAACTATCAGAGATCTTCCCTCAGATTTTAACTATGCAAATATTTGTGCTAAGAAACTACAAACATAAAAATGAAACACAGCCAGTCAAAGCACAATCAAACACGACTAAGAATCCACCAGAAGCAAATTTATTGCAAAAAGCTTGAGTCAGTGTTATACCAACAACCTCTTTCCCACTCACACATACACAAACAAGCAATGATTTTCTGTGTGATAACCTACTTCAGATGAACAGAGTCCAACACTTTTCCTTAGCTCCTTATCAGTCACTTCATACATGCCTGCAGCTAACATCATTATGCTGTGGTTTTTTAAGTGTCTGTCAGCAAGGGAGTCTTTGATGTGAAGAGACAACAAATCTGGATAGAGTTGATGGATATTTTAAGTCCTTTCTTAAAGGCTTGATAGAATAATTAAACTGATGCTCTGTAGTGGAAATTAGGGGAGAAAATAGAGCCACCAGCCAGTTTGGGGAATTATTAGCAAGCAAGTTAGCAAGCTGTGCACATATAAAACACGAAGTCTTTGGAAAAATAAGCAGAGTGCTTAGTCCTGAAGAGTGGGAGCCTAGAAGTGCAGGATGCCTTAGTTCTGTTAATTCACAGCATTTGAAACTGCAAGAGAAAGAATAAACTATGTGGACAAACTTCAGTAACAAATAAAGCATAAGGGAAAAAAAATAAATCTAACTGGAGCCAAAATTTTTTCCTTTATAAAATACTTGAAAAGATCCAGAAAAGAGTCTCAGCACTCTGTGCCACCAGGACATACATAGTAAATTAAAAGATGTTCAGTGGCAGCTAACAACTCTTCTGTCAGAAGGCATTTACATATGTAATAATTTCTTCAAAGAGAGCTCAATTTTGCTGTAATATCCCCAACAGAGGAAATAAAAAATCACGGGAGCCTAGATTAGTATGACATCCTGGCTTCAAAGACAAAGACCAAGCATCCGGATGGGTGCTTGCATTCGTGTCTCCCACTTAACGAAACGCACTCTATGATAAGATCCTAGAGGAAGCAGCATGTAAATATATTCTACTAATGACTTATCAGCATACATAGGCACACAACTCCTGTGTACAAAGAATGCAGCCCCAAGTTGTCCAAACACTGGAATTACAGGAGACTGCTGTTTCTGAGAGGTGTCCTGAGGGCCTATATGGACCTCCTGACACACTAAGGAAAGGAAATGTGAGAGGAATTGTAAGCCCTTGAGAAGAACTAGGGCCATGGTTTTTCAAAACTCTCAAGAAATAACAAAATAGAAAGTGCAGCTACGTTAGCTGAAAACGTGCCAGTCGTGCCATCATTTACATTTCCAGGGCCCTACAGGAGTGGTTTGATCCTTCTGCAAAGTTCTCTAGCAGGTCATGGTTTCACCTCCCATTTCCACCCGACAAAACAATTACAGTTGCTATAATGCCATAAGCCAGTTTTTTTGGCTATGTGGAATTCTTCTCCAAAAGTCAAAAGCACTCTTCTCTCTCTGTTTCTTTCAGGTATTACTTTATATTTAAAAATTACACCGAAGCTATTTTTCGTTTTACAAAAGATAGCCATGACAGAACTTCAGCAGAAAGAGACCAGAAATGTTATGAAACTAGAAATTCTATTCCTTCCCACGTATAAAGAAATATGCCATAAAAATTCATTTACTACATATAAACATTTATATAAAGTTTCTGCCAATCAAGAAATATGGAATAGAACTTGTAGAGTAAAGAAGCAGACTTGAAAGGGCAGTTTCAAGAGTGGATGTACTCGCTTTTTAACCCCCCCCCCCTCATAGAACAGAACAAAATACAACACCACAGACTCCTGTTTTCATTTGATTTAGCCAGCACTATTTAAAGCTGTTGCTGAATGTGAATGTCTCTAAGGCTGTGAGAAGCCTGTGGGCCTGTAGCTTTGTCCTGCCCCAGTTCCAGCCAATCTATATTTCTTCAAGAAGGGCAACTGAAGTTTAATTGTAAGAAGCTAATTTTCTTAAGCTTTTCATTAGCAAGCATTTTAATAGAGAGGAAGGTGACAGATGGTATTTCAACACATGCATAACAGCAGTAACCCAATGTTAAAAATCTGTGTCACCTTCACAACATAGCTCCAGTCATTCAGGTTACTCATCATTACTGTTATTTTTACTTGCAAAGAAGAGTTTGACAGTAAGAAATTTACAACAAAATACATTAAGGGCAGTTTGATAGAATTAAATAGTTATAGTGTAGGGTATATAATTTACAAAAAATATATTAAGATCGCAGATATATATGAAGATCTCACTTTGTTTTCATTGTTTTGATCACCTCTGAGAAAACTCTTGCAAAGAGAAGAAATCAAACACATGCCTTTTATAAGAGATTAGGAATGACTGATAGCAAAGTATAACCTCTCCATGAAAACAATTCTACTACCAGTTTCAAGTGGGTATATGATCAATAAGTTTAAAGCAGCATTCCACAGTATTTTGTGGTGTCAAAACATAAGTCCAATTATATGACAAAACTTAACTAGTCTGCGGTTTAGTGTTTGGTTGTTTGGTTTGGTTTTTTTTTCACCTGTTTGGTCTACCAAGCAACAGAACCAAGGTTTTTTTGGCAGCCTCAATAAACATAAAGCAGTGTGTGTTTACAGTGCACAATGCATGGCTCCAGAAGCAGCATGTGTTAACCAGAGAAAAGCTTGAGATAAATGTGCCTAAGCTGTACTCAGTGCCTGTCTTACCCGTGATGAGTAGTGCATCAGGGCTTTGTGTCCAGGCTTCTCTTCCAGACACTTCACAATTTGAATGTGAAATACTTGCAGAGTTCAGAAGCTCCCCTTGCAGACTCAGAGTTTAAAAAAGGTATCTATTTTTCTTAGAATAAACGAAGTTTAAAATCTAAGAGAGTAAAGCTTTCTGACAGAGGACTTGACTATACAGTCAACAGCAACCCAGAAGTGCCTCCAGTGCCTTTCAAGCATCTGTGAAGCTTCACGTGCAGGGGTAACCAGAGACGATTAATGGTACATTGACTGTCTCAAAGCAAATCCAGTAAAGGATTGTTAAAAGATATTCAGCTGTTCAATGAAGGGAATATTCTTTGTAAAGCCCTGCGCCTTTCCCAGAATACTACAGATTTACTCGCCTTTGAAATCCAGCCTTGTCTCAGGAATTAAAAGAATCAGTAGTTAATGCTCATTTCATCATAGATCCTGCTAATGCAAATGTCCTCAACCCCCAAATCATTCTGCCTTTCTTTGGAAGAGCTGCACCTCTTCACCTGCAACTCATCTTTCACTCTGCAATATATAAAGCAGCATTAATATACACTAAAATTTGCCACTTTAAAAAATATTGTGCTTTTATACATTGGTCAATTCTGTGTACAATTCATTAAGCAACTTTACTCTTCAAAAAGGAGCAGCTGCAAAATTTCCAGTCTGATGTGCAGCAGTGCTGTGAAACCATAGGGTCTAACTTCAGATTTGAAGCATAGCTTGCTACAAAATACAAGAGATTATGGCTACTTTTAGTAAACCTATATTTACAAAATATTACCATAAAATGAAATGAGGAGGTAAAAACTGGATTCAACGATTATTTTCTCTTAACTTCAACCTGCTCAGAATTAAAATGTCTGTGAACAATGACTAGCCTTTAAAATGTACGGAAATTGCTCCAGAAAAGCAGCAAACAGCTCACTGAAGCTCCTTTTATTACAAGATTTTGTCTACTGCTTCCTTCTTCAAGGCATGATTAGAATCACAGAATCATTCAGGCCAGAAACACCTCTACGGTAATCAAGTCCAGCTACCATGTCTCAAGTGCCACACCTACCCATCTTTTAAATACCTCCAGAAATGGTGACTCAACCACTTCCTGGGCAGCCTGTTCCAAGGTCTGGCATTGCAAGAAAGAAGACTGCTGCATTTTTATGTTTTTGGGAAACCAAGAAGTGCTGTGGAACACACCAAACAAACAGCTAACAAAGCTATACAAGCCCAGAAAAGATGCAGAGTTTTTGGAATGGGAGATATTTTGGAGGTTTTATTTTTTATATTTTTTCTTGTGGAAATAAATAAAAAAATATTTAAACCTATGAAAACTTATTCCTATGGTAATAATCCAAATTACTTTAACATTTCTTGTTTATTGTCACATCTGTCCAGCCTTTTAAGTTGCTACATTACGCACTACAGCCTATTTAAAAAAATTTATAAATCCTAGAACTGGGTTTCAGTAATCACATTGAAACAAATTACAGTTGTTATTCTACCATCCTATCAAATTTGCCAAAGCTACGACTTCAGGTAACTGCAGGAAATCATCATGATGACTTTTTTTTTCTCCTCTCATCATTCTTCAGCTTTCTGTTCTACTGGTTCCCTAACTCAGCTTATACTTACAGCTAATGCTTACACTTTACTCACAGTTTGAATTTATTAGTTTTTACTTTTCAGGTCTTGACTCCTGCTACTCATTTCAATACCAGACCAAAAGAGTTCTTCAGTCTTAATCGAACTACCTTTACTGTCTTTTGGATACATCTATCAGTTTCTAAAAAAAAAATAAAAAATCCCCACACTCGCATCTCTTTCTTGCCCCTAAGTGTTTTCTGAGTTGCTTTCCCTGCACCATGATATTATTATTACTAATAATATTGAAAACTGAGTGAATGAAATTTAAAGCTAAAGAATCCTGCACCAATCTCAATGAGATTAACCACTTCCCACCTACAAAACAAGTTACGATCTCTGATCCAAAGAGATCAAAGAGCAGGCATAGGGCAGACAGTAGGTAGAAACACTAGAGGACACTGGGCAGGCCAGCATTTCCAGCTAACTGACCCAGCACCCAACACTGTACCAGCTTTGAAGCCATCAGTACCGTGTGTAGAAAATAACATTCCTAAATCTGTCTCACTGTTACTCAGAGGTAAAAGTCATACATCTTGCTTAGAAGGTGTCTGCAGCTCCATTGCTCATATTCTCACAGATTACAGTAGAAATTTTCTAGAGATTTCACACTTTGCTATAACCATGAAGACATTGAGTCTTTCTAGAGCAAGAAGAGGTTAATTGCACAGAAATTGCCATCTCCCTAGAAAAAGAAAGCTTCCTTTTGTTTTTCCTATTGGATTGTTCTAGTAAACAGAGAAGACTATTTAATAAAATAAGATTCTGCTTTCATGCAAAAGAAAAGTACAGTTGAGACTACTCAGCAAGTTATTAGTTTCGCATCAAGAAGGACAAGCATATTTAATATCCATAAAGTCAGGAATGGCTAATTTGCAAGCAACGTTTCCAAAGGAACTATTCCCCCTACCCTCTTCCCTACTACAAACAAGTTTTCCAATGTTGCTTATCTTCTAGCCCTCAGTCACAATCTCCTTAATTTATGCTGTGCACACAAGTTATCTGTTGTGGTGATGGTTTTGGCAAGATGACAAAAAAGTGGATAGGTAAGAATGAATGCAGCAAAAAGCTACAACAAAGGAGATTAGAATATCTTTTAAATTCTTTCATTGTATTCATAATGAAAGAGAAAATTGCTACCTTTCACTAAATAACTCTTTGACCAGAAAAGGTTTTCAACTTCCTAACAAATATTTCTTGACTCATAAAATTCTTTGCTTTCCAGAAAATTAAATTACAAGAAGAATGCCAGAAAAATGCCACTAAAAGAAAATGTCTTCTTTTATTTACTATTTATAGGGCATTATTCTATTTAAAACTAAGGAAATGGATGAAGAGCTTAAAAAAGGCAATTAGCTTTCAAGCAAGGGGAAAAAATTTTCAAATATGACTTTCAGTCATAAAAATATTGCATTTGCTGTAGCAAAAGGAAAATCAAACCACAGGAGCCCTCAGGTCTGGAATGTTGATCCTCAAGTGACCAATATGGCTTCCAGGGAAAGGCCAATAGAAACAAACTACACTGCACACTATGGATTGTGCAATGCAGGGGAAAAATTGTGCAAAGAGAAAAAGTGCTTCCTGACCCTTGCAGCAATCAGTTTATCCCTCGAAGCATGAGATTTGATTACCTTCATGTCAGTGGGCGCAACCATGAGTATCACTGTATAGCTTCTAATGCCCTGCACATTCTAGCTGAGAAAGGGATACCAATATAAGAATTTCTAGAACATTTTGATTGTCCAACCTGGGCAATAACTGCAGCAAGAAATCTATAGCAAAAGCATGCATAACAGCGTCAAGCGCATGAAAATACAATTGCATTTAGATCTTCTATTTTGAGGGAAAAAAAATCCTGTAAATTAATTTCACTCTAACAAATCCCATTATAATTGAATTTCCCATGCCAGAAAAGCAAAAAAAACCTCAAACCCCAAACCAAAAGCCCTAGTGAAGATATTTATCTGATAGAAGCTTTAGGGTAATCCGTACATAGGTGTCTGACATGTGGCATATACCCTGTGGTCTGTCCTAAAACTTGAGTGCAGATTTTTGCACAAACCCCAAAAAACACCCCCCATCAAAACAATCAAATAGGAACATTGCCAGCTGAACATCTATGTCCTGCTCAAAATGCACTGAAAAAATACATGAAATCTGACATGCCTTAACTACAGAAGAACTTCAGGAATGTAGTGATAATGGGTTATGAACATCTTTAGACTACTGTCCTGTTGATAGCACTCTTTCCTCAGCGCACACAGCATTAATTTATCATTCCTCTACCAGCTACAGGCCTCTTCACCTGCTTCAATACCAAACAATTTCATTTGAACCTGTATGGAAAGAAGGCAACAAGTCTGAGAAGTCGTACTAGTTCTGTGTAAATCAGGTAACATAGTCCAGTACCATTTCCCACCAGGAATGAGAGTTTTAAGGGATGTTGAGGGTAGAAACAGTGTAATGTGCTGAGCAGAGGTGCAGAGAGTTGGACATTGTAGGCACAGATCAGAGAGCATTAGGGTTACTTAAGCAAAACGGTGAGATTCTTACTCATGACAAATACTAGGTTCAATGAACTCCTAATCCCCCATTAAATTTACTAACTCCAGTTCTGGAAGATAAAAGGTTTTCTGGATCTCATTCTTAATTTTTACATTTATCTGCAATGTTACTCTCTCCCAGCAAAGCTGGCAGTCTGTTCGTGGGTATTTCTTCTCCTCTGAGCACATATGACGTGTACTAAAACTTGAATAAGAAGGAAGGTTGGAGGTTACCTCAGCTTTCATAGCTACTTAGGAGCAACTACGAATGGCCTCACCTTTTCTCCTCTTTGTAAACCTGTCAGTGTACTAGGAATAAGGAGAGTCTAAGTACCTAACTTAGGAAGAAGAGGACTGGCCACTGGGTCACAATGTTCCTGTCTGATGTCACCTTCAAGACACAGAGGACAAAAAGAAAATCCTCTTGTTCAACAAGATATACAAGGGAAGCTATTACTGCAAAAATCAGAATTACTACAGTGTTTGCTAAGATGAGTGCCTGGGCAAGGACTCATTGAAGACATTCTGTTCAATGCCTTTTTAACAGCAACAGTAGAATAAGATTAAAAGATTTATAGTTAAATATCCCACTCTTTCCCGAATCAGAAGTTTTAGTGAAGAGGCTTACAGATATGTTGCATTCTAGCTTCCATGTTATTAAAACACTACACCAACCTTCCTCTGAAGTTTCACCTCCTCTACTCTGCAAGTCCACCTCTGTAAAGCAGTTACCATATGCTCAACTCACAGCTTGCACTTGAGCTTTCTCTATTTACACAGGATCTAAACATACACTTAAATGCTTTGCTGAAAAAGATGAATTTTTGAGTCATGGACATTTTGGAATCAAAGTCAAAGAATTAAGAAGTCCAGAACCTAGATTTGTGGATATACTAAAGCAGAATGGCATGCCTTTAACACTGTCTTGTGAGTTCTTGCTGGAATGACTGTGTGCTTGAGAGGACCAAAAAGAAACAGCAAAATGTCTTCTTGTTGCACAAAGGTATTTAATACTGTGGAGCAAGGGGAATACAATCAGCAATTAAGTGTTCTTCATAAATAATGGACAATCTAGCAGCTTTTACCTACTCTGCACTTTAAAATAAAGTTTCTACTGCTGAATATTTCATGAGCAAAAGGTCATTTATTGTGGCTTTTAAATTATACAATTCAGAAACTGTCGGGAAAAAAAGTTCTGTGTTGCAAAGCAATAATGGTGAGTTTTGAGTATTTGGAGAAACATGGGCCACCTTAAATACGTATTTTGAAAGTTACCACATACAAACTAACAGGGACATCTTTACCCTGTACTATAACTACAGATTTTTAAGATGTCAAATCCTATTCAGCAATACAGTGTTTAATCTCAAGTGAAGATGTCAGTTCTAGTTTGCATTTCTTATCAAAATATATGCTGATCACAGGTCATTTAAGATGTGCATTTGTGACAGCCATTTTCAAGAGATCTATTTTCTGCACATTATTTTAGAGGTGCATTTTATGACAGGCTTTTAAAAGGACAATTAGAGTTGCACATAAACAAAACCATTAAGGAAGCACACTGGCAAACAGAAGAATTGTCAAGATGAGTTAGAAGTAACCTTAGCTCTGTCCCCTGTGAATGTAAGGCCATGACACCAACCTATTGCTTCATCCAGAGACTGATGCTCTGTGGGTGTAGATCAGCATGACTTTACAGAAGTCAGTCATGCTACATCTGGTTTCTATCAACAGAAGCACCAGTACACATCTCCTTAGCATCATAACATTTACAACATCCCACACCTATAAATGACCACCATGGGAGCCTGCTGCACATCAGCACACCAAGCATGCCAGAGACTTCCAGCCTTAGTAACACAAAAACACGTGGTTTGAGAACATCAGCAGGTAATATCCCTTAGCCAGAGCTATCCTCAGGGAACTTCTCAGTTTTCTTTGTAACCCCACACTTCCAAACCACACTCTAACAAAAAAAACAGAGAAAAAATAAAACCGAAACAAAAGACCACAACTAAGTCCCCCCAAACAACAAAACGCAAGCAAACAATCCACAAACAAAACAAAACAAAACAAAAAAATTAATATGACAATTCATCTTGTTTTTAAAACTAAGGTATTTTCTACATATGGTAACTGAGCTCCTACCCCAAATCCTCTTATTTTATTCACAGTCTGCACTCAAAAAAAAAAAAGAAGGAGAAAGTTAAAACATGAAAGGACCTATCTGCAGAAGTTAGAAGCAATCTGGGCAAAAAAGATCATACAGAGCAAATCGTCTACATACAGGCCTCTGCATTTACAGATGACAAACGTGTCTATGGCAAAAAAAGAAGTTTATTTATCAAATGACTTATGACACTTCAAGGAGGAAATCTGAGATACCTGGCAAACCTCAAGATCAATTATCTTCCCTAGCAACAAATTCCAGTGAAAGTCCCATGGAGTGATGGGACATGCATTAAAACACTATGTACTTTGGATTTCAGATATTCTTCTGTGAATTTGTAAAAATAAAATTGATCTTTAGCACTTATTTCAAGTAGGCTTACAGCTTTCTTGAGATCATATGTCCCTCCTACATTTACCAGTAGAAAATTTCAGACAGATCTGTCATGCGTGATTTGGCATTAGACACCTCAACTGCAGCAGTAAGGTTATTTTAAAGAGTCGTGTCTGCTAAGTCTGAACCTTATACAACACACTANGGTAATATCCCTTAGCCAGAGCTATCCTCAGGGAACTTCTCAGTTTTCTTTGTAACCCCACACTTCCAAACCACACTCTAACAAAAAAAACAGAGAAAAAATAAAACCGAAACAAAAGACCACAACTAAGTCCCCCCAAACAACAAAACGCAAGCAAACAATCCACAAACAAAACAAAACAAAACAAAAAAATTAATATGACAATTCATCTTGTTTTTAAAACTAAGGTATTTTCTACATATGGTAACTGAGCTCCTACCCCAAATCCTCTTATTTTATTCACAGTCTGCACTCAAAAAAAAAAAAAGAAGGAGAAAGTTAAAACATGAAAGGACCTATCTGCAGAAGTTAGAAGCAATCTGGGCAAAAAAGATCATACAGAGCAAATCGTCTACATACAGGCCTCTGCATTTACAGATGACAAACGTGTCTATGGCAAAAAAAGAAGTTTATTTATCAAATGACTTATGACACTTCAAGGAGGAAATCTGAGATACCTGGCAAACCTCAAGATCAATTATCTTCCCTAGCAACAAATTCCAGTGAAAGTCCCATGGAGTGATGGGACATGCATTAAAACACTATGTACTTTGGATTTCAGATATTCTTCTGTGAATTTGTAAAAATAAAATTGATCTTTAGCACTTATTTCAAGTAGGCTTACAGCTTTCTTGAGATCATATGTCCCTCCTACATTTACCAGTAGAAAATTTCAGACAGATCTGTCATGCGTGATTTGGCATTAGACACCTCAACTGCAGCAGTAAGGTTATTTTAAAGAGTCGTGTCTGCTAAGTCTGAACCTTATACAACACACTATCATTGCCAAACATCTAAAATAGTTGCTAAACTCTTTATTTATAGACATAGTGAATGTGGTCCTTAATAACTCTGGTTTACTTAGGATGGTATTCAAAAGCCAATATTGTTGCATTTATCTGGGTCTGTCAAACACAAATATCAATTTGGAAGCTGCAAGAGATGCACAGGTTTTATCCTGGAACAGAGACTGATTTTTTCCTTTGGTCAATAAATTCTCTCAAGACATTACATTTAAAAGCTTGAAGTGTATCAACAGCCAAATCATACTTTAAAAACAGCTTTTGATGCCTGTTGCAGTGCTAACAGGAACAGCAATACCTACAGGCTCTCTTGTTGCCTTTTACATTGCTCTTCTCTCATTACATTTAATGGGGTTGGATGGAAAGATAAAAGAAAAAAGCTCTTTATTAGGGGAAAAAAATCAAAAGGAAGATGTCTCTGAGGGAAGCAAAGCATCTCGGTTTTTCCCCCTACTTCTGCAAGGAGAAAATGAAACTTGTTGGTAGAGCTTGCCAAAACAGACTGCAACTGGATCCAAAATATTATTGATGGGTAACTGAAATTTATACATATCAATAAACAGCAACACTCTAGACTAATGTTCTTCTGTTTGATAGTATCTAACAATTTGTCAAGGGACTGTAATTGAAGCCAAAGACAGCTTGTTTACTCTCTATTAAAACACAGTATTTCATATCACACTTTCAGAATAAATTATATGTCTATCATCTGATATTTAGATGGAACTTCAGATACCTAAGAGAAAATAATATGTGTCAGTTTAGAAGTCATGGAATGTAACAACCATGAAGTCTCCTACACCAAAATCATCCAATGGCAAATGAACTGACTCTAGAAATTATGCAACTGCCCTGCTTCTTATGGAAGGGAGTCAAAGAATAGGTGCCCATTTCCCTTATTTCACCCTCATCCCTGTGATGCCACAAACTAGTAAGAGAGTGACAAAACAGACATAGTCATCCTGACTACCAGTGTTCTATGTGTAACTATACCAAGAAATGCTTCTTGGAAGAAAACTCTTGATTGAAATAACTCAGGTATCACTGAACTCACTCCACAATTCTTAGAGGCCAAACAGATCAACTTACGTAGCTCTCCTACTTTCAGAATTTCACACAACATCTTTGTCAGCTCAATGCTGCTCCGGCCAAATGGGCACTCATGCTTGTCTTCTCGACTGCTGTTCTCCAGGACAATCTGAAGGTGGAATCAAAATGGAAAATAATCAGTTTGAAGAACCCATGAGTTGTGACACTGTTCTCCACATCTAACATTTACAAGATATACCAGACTTAGTCTAGGAAACTGTATGGAGAATTTAGGAAAATGTATTTTCATAAACCTTAGTCTTCTCTGCAGCTAAATGCCATTTATGCCATGGCTTCAAACTGAAAGAGAGTAGGTTTAGATACTAGGAAGAAATTCTTTACTGTGACAGTGATAAGGCACTGGAACAGGTTGATCAGAAAAGCTGTGGATGCTCCATCCCTAGAAGTGTTCAAGGCCAGGCTGGAGGGGGCTCTGTGTAACTGGTCAAATGGAAGGTTTCCATCACCTGAGGTTGTAACTAGATGATTTCTGAGGTCCCTACCAAACCATTACATGATTCTATGTCTGAGGCAGTCAGCAACCTATAAGCAGTGCTGCTCCATGATCAACTGGGAAGTTTTACCATTGCTATGCAATGTTGCTGTTCAGCACCACCCTGAAGTGGAGAAACTGAAGTAGAAGCCAAAGAGAAAGAAATAGTTTCATTGTAAATGTGCTGGTTAAAGGAAATAAGGTAAATTATTGATAGGCATGAACACACCTAGAAGGATCTATAAAACCAAATTGGGACAGAATTTTCATAGTTGGATTCTATCTTCAAACTAGGCTCAAGTGATAAAATCAAACAGCTCACAAAGAAAGAAAATATCTGCATTCTCTCTATTATGAAAAGAATTTTTGCTTTTGTGCAAAACATTTCAGGGAACTATCAGTCTTGTATCAAGGCTATGGATGCTGCAAAAATGACTGAAGAAGAGCCTTTGCATTCTCTATCAAGTGACACTGTAAAATAAATTGGAGAAAATAACTCCTTCCACAATTTTATACCCATTAAGTTCTGCCATATCTGATACAGTCGAGATACAGTTATCCTTGTCATACAATTAAATAAGAAATGAAAAATAATAAATATACTATAGATTGCACTGAAGCAGTGAGCCTGAAAAAAAGAGCAAAATAGGGTCTGGAAAAAAATGAAATGGTCAAAACAAATTTGCTGTAAGAATTGTCTTTTCAGAACAAACTTTGCTGCTTTACAAAAAGAACAACCTCATCCTAAACAGCTGCTGCATAGCCTATGGATAAGGGACAGAAGAAGAAAATTAATTTCTAAGATAAGAGATTTTGCCAAGTGCCAGAGAATCCCAGAGGATCTTTAAATTTTTCTCTCAAGCAGGTGTTTAGACATTGCTCTGTGCCTTGCATTCCTCCTGTCTTGTAAGCTCCCATCTCCATCATGGTTTTTGTTTGTTTGGCTCTTTTTTGTTGTTCGTGGATTAGTTTGTTTTTTACTTGTTTACATCTTTCCATTTTTGCAGCAAAGAAAGCTTTGCAAAGGACTTCAAGGCTGGAATTTCACCCAAAACCAGGAGGAAAGATGGAGGGGAGAAACAGTTCAATGCTGGATGCCACTAAAAACTTTCCCTCGCTCCCCAGATCTTGGTTTTGACTGTTTAGGTCTAGAAACCTTTCCCGTGAAGCAGTTGCACACAGGAAAATAGTGAAAACCCTAAGGCAAGTAGGAAAGTTATGTGCTTCACAGAGCATGCCAAAGTCTCTTCAAAAAGCATCTTTTTAGTCCTACAGTACAAAGGGCAGCCTCTAGCTGCTCCCAACCCATCACCCAGGGACATAAAAAGATGGATGCTCTCTGTGTTATGAGAAAATGTGATCTCTTGGTTTTGTTTTCCAGTGCTGCCAATGTTTCCTTCGATTGCTTACACATCCTACAGAAGCTTAGAAAGTCATTAGGGATATGATATATACTTTATCACCATGAACTTTTACTGGCCTTTTCCAATAGCACAGCGTCATGTTCCAGAGTCTGCCAAGAGGATTTTTCTCTCTAAAAGTTTTGGTTTAAATGGCATGTAATTGCTCCATGTCATCTCTGGGTAACAGTAAATCAGAGAAACACCCCTGCTATTTTTGTTTTACGTTGCTGTAGCCACTGTTCAAGAAACATGTGAATATGACTTTATATTCTGGATGAGTCATCCTGCTTCAGTCTCTCTCATGGAGGATAGTTCTACACTCAAAAGCAGAAGCAATGATAGAGTAGCACTAGCACAATGGAAAGCTGTGTGTCTCAGTACCTCCCTAAGATCACTTCTCTCATTCTTTTTATTACCCTGTTTTATCTCTCACATAATAAAACATAAAATCTGCATACTGGAGCAGGGGGTTGCTTCGACACAGATTTAGATACAGCAGAGAAACAGTGGTAATAAAATCAATGGAGAGGCAAATTGAAAGGGCAAGGGGGAGGGAGAGGAAAGCATTGGGATGTATTCCTGCTCGCTTCTGGCAAATGCACTTGGTTGAGTCTCACATTAACCTGACATATTAACATTTCATGAGCAAATAAATATTTAATGGTGACACCATATATGCATATAATGTAAGATAGAATTACAGCAATCAATAAGAATGCCAAAGAAATAGTTAAGGCAATGTGTATTGCTATACAGCAAATTAAATGGCAATTTGAGTAATCAATATGTAAAGCAGTCTTGAAATGATCCTCAGACACTCTCTACAAACATGAGTGTTTTTAGCATTTGTTGTACAAAATAAAGCAGTGTTGCCATGTTACATTTCTTTAAAAAAGGAAGATGGACAGCCCTTTACTGCATCTAAATATCTGTAGGCAAATTTGACAGATACAAATCTTCTGCAAGAAACAGCAACAGTAAAAAGGGAAAGAAAAAAAATAGGTTCTTATAAATATCCAAGGAGAAATCATTCCTAGTCTTGGCAACAGATTTACAACATTCATTATTATATTTGTAATACTCTTTTCACGACTTCACGACTCATATCCTGTTCCAAAATAAAATGCTATAAATAGAGCTGATAAGGACATGCTTTTAATGTTATTTCCTTTATCACTCTGGTTACAGAGGAGAAATAAGCAGGGAATGGACACGTTCACTTCATAAACTCGTGAAAACAATACTGAGGAAAGAAATATAACACACAGCTCAAGACAGAAAATATTTTTTTCTGTCTATAGAGCATACTCCTGGCTTGAGTCACGTTTTTATCACAACAGTTGTTTTAGCACTGGAAGGAAAGTAGTGAGGAAGTTGCAAGCCCACACAACTTTTCTTTAAACAGAGGTCTATCATTAATGCTCATTAAGTGTTCCACCCTATTATCTTTCTCCTCCCCCCATCAAAAATCCACAGTGAGTTGCAGATCTATCAGACATTTCACAATCAGCATCTACAATGGTTAAATTTTGCTTGGGGAAAACAAATATTCAAAAGCAGAGACCGTGGACATTGCAGTAGAATTCCTGGCACCACAGAATCGCAGAATCATGTAGATTGGAAAAGGCATTTAAGATCATCCAGTCCAACCATTAATACAACATTGCTAAGTCCACCAGTAACTAAGCCATGTCTCTAAGTGTCTACATCTACATGTCTTTTAAATACCACCAGGGATGGTGACTCAACCACTCCTCACTTCCCAGGGCAGCCTGTTCCAATCATTGACAACCTTTTCCATGAAGAAATTTTTCCTAGTATTCAACCTGAACCTCCCCTAGCGCAACTTGAGGCCCTTTCCTCTTGTCCAGTTGTTTCTTCCTTGGGACAAGAGAACAACAAGGAGAACCTTTCTACAACCTCCCCTGAGCCTCCTTTGCTCCAGGTTAAATACCCCCAGCTCTCTCAGCTGCTCTTCACAGAACTTGTGCTCCAGACCCTTCCCCAGCTCCTTTGCCCTTCTCTTGACAAATTCCAGCACATTAATGTCCTTCTTGCAGTGAAGGGCTCCAAAATGAACACAGAATTCAAGGTGTGGCTTCATCACTGTTGAGTACAGAGGGACAGTCACAGTCCTGGCCAAAGCGTTGCTGATCCAAGCCAAGATTTTATTGGCCTTTTTGGCCACCTGGGCACACTGTTGTGGCTCATATCCCATCTTCCTTCAGTACTATCTTGACACTAGTTTACTTGGCTGCCCTTTATTCTGATACTACAAATCTATTTCTGCCAGTTTTTCCTGTCTTCACTCCTTGTGAAGTTATAGAACTGGGTAGGTCAAACATGGAATTGTAGCTTATAATACACTAGATGTTTTACAGTTAAAAACCAAAATGAGCTCACAGTACAGGAGTATTAAATTCTGCAGATGATCTTCTCTTCTTTTGTGTCTTTGATCAATACTGCCTATTACCATGAGGCAGAAAAAAAAAAATTTACCATAATGTGCAGTGTTCAATAACAACATATATATTTTCTTTAGGGAAAAGCAAAAAATTCCAGACAAAAATCTCAGTACAAAACAAAAAGAAAATTACCAAGAGAAAGCAGACAGGAAAAGCCTTAGTGATGTGCTTTGTAAAAATAAACAAGAACAGCACAATAGCAGCTTAGAAAATGGAGGAAAAAAAGATAGAGTGAGAGAAACACAGAATGAGAAGAAAATGAATGAGATGAATTGACTAGCAGAGAGGAGGAAGGAAGAGGTTTAAAAATGTTTTTTAAAACTGTAAGGAGGTGAAATTTTTAGGAAATCATTGTTATCCATTTCCTTGACAGCTCTACAGATGCAATTCTGTAGTCTGTTAAGGCATGAGAATTTGACTGTTTGTAGTAGAATATAGCTCTGTATAGTTATTATTATTTTAAATTATCTACTATATACATCCATCTATCTATGGAACTAAATCCAGCTGGTGCCCAGTCACAAGTGGTGTACCCCAGGGATCACTATTGAGCCTAGTCCTGTTTAATGTCTCTATCAATGATTTGGATGAGGGGATTGAGTGCCCCTTCAGTCAGTTCATAGAGGATGCCAAGGTGAATGGGAGTGCTGATCTACTGGAAGGCAAGAAGACTCTGCAGAAGGATCTTGACAGATTGGAGGGATGGGATGAGGAAAACTGTATGAGGTTTAACAAGATACCTACCAGTGGCCTGGCCATAAAATAAATATAAAAATTGTTTCTAAATCTAATTAAAAAACCCCAAACTTATAATCAAGAAAAAATATGTATAAGATACAAATATGCAAAATAAGGAAATAAAACTATTAAAAGTTATTTTTTTAATTTAAAATGGAATAAATTTAAGTGTCATGCCAAGATCACAGAGGAATAATGCAAATTCCCCAGTAGAAAAAAAAAATCCTCACAAGACACCAACCTCAAAATCAAAAAGATTTTCTGAATTTATGGCAGTGTGCCTTTATGATTTTCCATTGAATTATTCATTTAGTCTGTCACTACCTCAGGAACCCAAAACAGACCCTCAGGAAGGCAGTGGACTAAGCAAAGGATTTTCCACACTTGACAATCATGGGTTTTAAAGTCTGTATCAGCTTCAGTAGTGAAGCTTATACCTGCAACTAAGAGTAAATGGCTGAAAAAAGGCAAAATTTTGAAGACAGGTATCTTCAAAAGCTTCCTTGTCAAAATCCAGGAGGCTGAAACCACCAGACAGAAACATTTCTCCTTCACTGGGAAGAAATATCGACTTAGCCAGTCCCTTAATCCTTCACATTAAAGATGAAATTGTCTCAAAGCATATTGCCCATGGCAACTGTAGATGTAATTCTCAGATTCCTGAGCCAAAACCAGAGCTTGGCAATGAAATAGAGATTCATTGTGATTAGGAAATAAATACAGAACTGAAAGAAAGGCAAGATCCACTGTAGCTGCATTAATACTTCTAATAAGCCCCAAAACAGGTAATTCAACGAATATTGCTGCACTATTAAGAAGGAGCATTTCCACAGATCAATTTTGTAAAATGATCCTGTCTTAATAGAGAACAAGCTTTTTAGCTGTCTGCTGCAGGTTAATATCAAGAGGTTCAGAAAGCTAGTTGGTAGAGATCATAAAAACCTCCTTAGACCCAAAATGAAAGGTCAAGCAGCATTTAAATATCCAGAAATTGCAGGGGTGCTCTTCCTTTTCTTGACACTGCTTTTCTTTTTCCTAAGCTTCCTTATCACATATAGTAGGCTTCACCATTCCCTCTTCATTTCGGTGCTTTAGGTAACTCTAAGAAGCAAATCTTTAAGATATGCTTCCTGAGAATGGTAAGCGACTACTGCAGACAGACTCAGTTTCCATTCATCCTCATCACCAACTTTGTTTTCTTCCTAAGGTAGTTTGTCATTTACTTCAGCATCAGTCTTCTTCCAACGTCCTTCACCCTGCACTGTCCCCTCTGATGTAGTATTTTTTAATTTCCCATGCTTCCTCTCTCCCTTATCTCACTCATCCTTGACATTCCTGAGTCATTATAGAAATTTCTCAGGGCAAAGCTGAAATAAAGCACCAGTTATTTCTGCCTGCCTCTGGAAGACACTAAAATCGCAATTTAAATGTGAAAGAAAGGAAGAAAGATATTGTAAATAAAGAAAGGAATGCTGATAATTTTCCAGAAAAAAAGTTAGTTTTCTTCTGGAAAATTATGATGAAGTTATACTTTTCAAACAAATGTAGTACCAAACTATCTCAAGCTCAAAATAAATGGTTCTGCAGGTGCTCACCTAGCAATACATTTTCGTTCTTACAAAAACACCTTACCATGAAGCATGACCGTAATTTTTATTTCCCATCTGAAGATAAATATGCAGTGGTTTGTTTTGTATCTTCCTCCTTTTTTTTTTGCAGAAGAACCTTCTTCTTCTTCTCTCTATGAACAACCAAACATATACTCATAAAGTATGGTGGTAAGGCCCAAGATGAGAAGGCTCCACTGCTCTGTCATTCTCAGAAGTGGCACCAGGATGTGCTCTTCACTTTGCATAGTCACAGGTGTGTAAGAGGGATTTGGTATTGAACTGGTCCAGTTTGAAAACTACCAGTCAGGTACTCCTCTCCCTCCACGCCCCCCACAAATCTCAGAAGGCAATCCTTTTCCTGAAGTTCCCTCCCAGCTCACCAATGGCAGAGATGGAAGGCAGAAACCTGCAGTATCTGAAGAATATAGCAAGTGTTTTTAATTTTCTTTCATAATGTAAAACAGGCTCTATGTGTGCCCTAATGTTATTGTGGTATGGCTGTACAAGAAAAACATCAATCTTTGTAAGCACATCAATGAGCCTGGCAGCCAGAGTCACATCACAAATGCTCTGGACCTGGAGAAAATGGGAAAGCCTGTGACAATCAAGAGCTAGTTTTCTCTCCTCATGCATACTCATCTCAGATTTTGCAGGTGGAGAGGCTGTGGCTCTACAAAAACTACCCCAGTCTTTGTATGCTACTGCTTCAACCCATGGTGTGATTCAAAACCTTTTGAGGACAGTTGCTAGGCTTGCAACAGTTTCTGGGTCCTTTGGATCAGGATGTCATTTAAACAACAACTTCCATAAATCTGGGAAAATTTAGGTGTGTTATGAATGGTGGAAAGTGATCTGAGCACATGCAGAACTGCAAGATGCCATATGTATCCCACTGCACATTGCACATAGGAATGCAGAGAGTACCATGATTCCCTTATGATTCTCTTCCTCAGTGCTAGTTTTGTGTTTATGCTGCAATCAGCCACTCCAGGATTTTTTATCTTTAACTGCAGAGGGACCCATCTCAATCGTCCTCAGTGATGGAGGCTTTCAGGGTTGTCATGTGAAGGACAAACATCGTGTGATGTTTGGGAAGAAACAAAACGAAGGCAGAAGGACACTTAGATATGCAAGTGGAAGGTAAGACCAGAGAATGGAAAGCTTGGCAGAGAAAAGACAAGAACACATTAATAAGTTGGGAACCTTGCTTAAGCAATTAGGTCTTTTAAAAAACTGCATTCATTCATGAGACTCACCAGGAAGACTCATGTAAAAACCTCACTTTGCTCTCTATCTTCTCCAGAAAAGAAATAAGTTTCATGGCTTTTCCTACCATTTCTGGGAAGGGAGGAAAGCATGGCAGAAATCAAGCTCAATTTCATTTCAGAAAATGCTGAAATTATATGTTGGACTCCTCATATCTGATCAGGAGAGAGTGAGTAGGCACAAGGAAACTTTGTGAATTGACGGAAGGATGTGTAGGCAGCCTCCTATACAACAACTGCATGGGTTAGAAAGTATACGGCAGACAGTCTGACTGTGACTCAACCCATTTAAGTTCTGAAAGGTCTCTGCAGGATGCCAGCAATCTTCCTGCCTGCATCACTGGCACTTGCAAACAGCACCTGCTCCTCCTCCCTGACTTCTGAAAGCTTCAAATGCAAAAGAGCTTCCTCCTCAGCCTCCCCAAACGTAGCTGTTGGGGGAGAAGTGTCCCTGCATTACAACTGAATAACCAAATTACCTGCTCAGCAAATTCAGGGGAAAGGGGGTTTTCTACTACTGACCACAAACCAAGTCAGCTTTTAATTTTCAGGTAATCAAAGTAATTCTTGGTGCAACCAAAGTCCACGTGTTGGGTTTTTATTTGGAACATTGTAGTAATTTTAAAATTGTTTTTAAATGCAAAAACAGAAAATTGAAGAGCATATCACTAAGTATCTTACACATAACTCACAAAAATTCGGTAGCTTTGGATCCATCATAAAATGGATCCAATTTTCAGCATCAATTTCAACACTGTTTTCCCAGCCCAGTGATAATCTTTTATATGGAAAATCTTACATGCAATATGAAACAAATTTTTGAAAAAAAAAAAATAAAAACAATAGGAAAAGGGATAAACTTTCTCTTCTGCAGATGAGATTTGAATTTCAGGCTAGAGTAAAATGATATTTTGTCCTACAAATGAAGAGCCTGCTAGTCTAATAAAGGGTAAAGAACTGAAATTAACTTAGGCAGCCAGCTGGACAGAACCCAAAATAGGTGACCAGCCAATGTTCAGACCCAAAGCTGCTAATTTTATTTGCATTTTCTGCCTGAAGCACCAATCCCTTATGCTTAAACACAATGACAAGACACAGTATGTGTCTTCTCAAGGCAGAATCTGACCCCAAAGATGCAGGGAGTCCTGCTGAAATATAACTTGTCAGAAACACAGAAGAAAAATACAGACAAGCCACAAATTTGTCAGTCATCAAAACCAAAATCATTAGAATGAGAAAGGTTTTTCCACAGACCCTCTTTACACTCAGAAAAATTAAAAGGCACACTGCTACAAGTTACCAGTATGAAAAAATTCAAGATGTCTGTACTGAATAAAGTCTATCTTCAGTAGTAACTTATAATTTTTTATTTTAAATTAGTAGAATGTGAAGCTGAAGTAGTTTTGGAAAGGAATAAATTGAAAGTGGGGGAACACATGACTTGTCTGCTACAAAAGAACAAAAAAATTATCTGTCACAAAGCTTTATTCCAATCATTTTCTTCTCTGTTAAATTTAATTATACACTCTAGCTGTCCTATAATTATGGAGCTTGGGAAGCTGCCAATTATTTCCCGTGGAAAAATTAAAATTTCTTGCAGAAATTCAACATTGCTTCCATCAATGCATTCCATATACTATGTCATCACCTTCTAAACCCCAAGCCTCTGATGATAGTGATTGATTATTTAAGTGCAACATGAAAAAAAACCCAGTCTATATCAGTCACTGATAGCACCAGACAATTAATTAAAGAGAAAGAAAAGATAACTTGACAGGAAACTAATTCAATAGGGCACTTTTTTAAAAATCAAATGATAGCACCGCACAGTCAAAGAGAACACGGGGACTTTTTTCCCATTCACTAAACAACCTTTCTGCTGGAGGCTCCAGTCATCTTGTATGGCAAACTAAACCCTGAGATTCAAAATCTATTCACTCAAAGTTTCTATAAAGGCTGTGTTTATCTGAAAGAAGACAGCAAGTAAGGAAAACATATTGCTGCAGTTTCAGGAAAAAAGTATACGGGGAAAAGTATATGGGGAAAAGGTGAATGAAAGAAGTAGATTGTGGGAAAGTAGTTAAAAACTAATGAAACAGGGGGGAAAGTGTGGTTATTTTTGTTTCCTCCTTCACCGTGTGACATCCATATTTTGACCCCGAAATGCCTTTTGCTTTCAAGATGCAGAGTTACTCATCTGCTGCAGTGCCTTCACACCCATATTCTTTAACAAATTGCGATTGTATTTACTCTTCCTACTTTAGTGTGCTAAAGTACATTAGTTCTCTACTGGTCTTTGAAGCCCCACTGCCAGCCCCCAAAAGGGCACTTCAGTTTCAGACATCCTTCCTACCTAACTAGTCTATTTATTATGCAAGTTACTTCTAAGCAGAATCTCTTATGAGAGGCAGAACAAGGATTGAAAAAGGAAGAGATTACTTATTGACTGTATTCTCTTCTAACTTCTGCTTATCCATCGTTCTCATTAATACAAGAAGTAAGGGTCATGCAGCAGGGGCATCCTAAGAGTCACAGGTCAGATTGCAAGGAATGTGCTGCCCATTAAAATGCAGCATTGCCAATACACTCTCTGAAACCATTATGACTTCCTGGTAGTGTCTCTGTTTAATACATCACATTCTATCACGGAAAACTTCAGATATTCCCACTTCATTTTAAACCAGTTCTGACTTTCAGCCTCAATTTCTAATTACTGCATAGCAGAGATAGTATCTGGAGTTTAGGAATTAACACATGGCACAGGAATCAATTGCATTGCAAAGAGCCAAGTTGAAAATAATCTCCTAGGAACCAAACTATTTTGTGTTATCAACCATAGAAAGAGAAGAGCTCCTGTCCAACAATTTTTTCAGGATGCAAGTGTATACCTGATTGTATAGCTTACAATTTCTTGTGGAAACATTAGCTTGACCTCAGGAGGAATTTTATTAGGGTACAGGAGTAGAAATACATCTGAAAAAATAAGAAAGGTCTACAGTTTGTACAAGTAGAGCAAATTGACGTTGTGGGAGCTTTGGGAGCCAAAGGCCATGAAGGAAAGGTTATGTTAGGTGTGAAATAAGGAACTCAAAAAAGGAACAGGCATGTCAGGGCCTGAAGGAAACTACTGTACAGCAGCTAGCAAGTAAAGGAGATAGAGAGATGGAAAGTAGGTGTCTTTTGCAATCAATGACTATCAACGCTGTAGGAGTTGCACAACACTATCATCTCAGAGGTGTCCTACTGTGCCAGCAATGCTGTATAAACACTAAGTAGAACTCCTCAGAGTGGTGGATAGACTAACATACTCCCAAAGCACATTTACAGTCCCCAAAGCAGCTTTAGGCAAGCAATTGAATCTGAGAGTGCTTCTGCAAGGCACTTCTGGTGGATGTGTACTTTCTCAGGAGGGAAATACAGGCACTCTCCTAACAGGAACTATGCAGGAATAAAAACAGGCAGCTCAAAACAAAAACTCTCAGTATTGCAGCAGCAAAAATACTGCATTATAGAAACAGGGCTGAGCCAGCAGCAAAATCCTTTCCAAAAAGTGGTGAATTACGTGCTTCACTGAATCCAATTTTTAACAACATGCAACATGAACATGAAAAAATAAGAAAAAAATAGACAGATGTCAATAAAAGCTCTATTTCAACAGAATTTTTGTCCTCTTTCAAAATTTTAAGACTTTTTTAAAACATGTCTGACCCATTTGGAAGCACTGGCTTCTGAACTTAGAATTTTCAGAACAAGTACAATGTTGCACAGTCTAGATCTTATCAAACTTTAATGAGAAAGAGTAAGTAATTCTCTTTTTACAAAAAACCCCACTATTCAGTATAGTTTATCCAGAAAAGATGCTCTTTGTTCATTACCTGAGACAGCCCTTCTTTTCAGAGATGTATAGGGATTGATAAATACCATTGTATCACATACTACCACAGCGTATTTTTAAAGAGTTATTGCTAGATTTAGATGGAGGAGAAAGATACATTTAAAGAGCAGATCCTACATCTGGTATTATGTCCACAGATATCGGCAGGCCCTTTGCAAACCTATTAGAGCTTTGACACCAATTTACTTCAAACAGAAAACAGATGATAATGTATATTAAAAAAAATCACTCTTGGCTTTTACTGGAAATGACCAGTGCATCTACTGTTTTCCTGCTATACACAAATTTCTTTAAGCAGGTTTGCATGAGCATTTTTCTTGGGGAATTAAACCATCCCTACGAACTCCAGACACTGACTTTCAGGACTATCCTCCACTCTTGTCTGTGCTTGCTTGCTTTATGCTTGGCAAGCACTTGATTTCAATAAAGTTCAGGAAAAGTTGCTCTCTTCAGAGCAGGTATTATTCAGCTGTATGCCTCTTCTTGTAGGGATGCAACACATAACCTGCTCTACAGGTTACTACATTTGAAATAACCTTGAAATAATGTAGGAAGTGGAGTGGGCAGGGGGCAGGAAGGGGTTTTAGAAGTAAATCATGATGCTTCGTACATATTTAACTCCCAGCATGACCTCTCCTATAGCAGTAGCTTCAGTGGAAGCATCTTAACTCTCAGTCCCCTGCCAGCTCAAAGCATTTGATCTTCAAATCCTCCTTTCCACAAAAAAAAAAAACCAAAACACTGTCAGTTTTTTAGTAGACTTGGCACAGGTCAGAGAATTCTGCATAATTACTCCTTTCCAAGTTTATGGTCATCCATTATGTATCTGACAAAGGCACAGGCTCATTTCTCTTCTCATTGCAGGCCTAAGCAAAAAGGAGTACTTGCAAAAAGTAATACCTATAATATTTGATTCAGCAATGACAGATAAGACACCTGTACAGCTTTCTCCCAGAGCTTTCACAGACTTATGCAATGTTTTACTGTCATATGGTTTGTCTTCCTAGAGTTAATGATATCAGGATTTTGAATCTCCCCTTCAAAGTCAACTGCAAACAGGACATAAGTACTACAAACAGGTAACTGCAAAGATCTCCATGACAGGAGGAGGACTTACCCGAATATAAGCATCCTGGTGATGTTTAGCAAAGTACAGCATGTTGTCGAGGGCCAACATTCCAGGAGGGGTCTGCGTGAAATCCATTGCTGGGTTTACATGATTCTGCAAAAAGAGAGCAAGATCACTCCATGAGCACCTTTACAAAACCTATCAGCTCCCCAGTGCTGGTGAGCACTGTGTTAGAGGGCTGTGTCAAAAAACATTGTGCAACAGTGCTCCTTTTGCTGAGCAGAAAACTATTAACAAGGAAATGACCCATGCCTCGAAGAACTCTAAAACCAAGCGCTGACATTATGAGGTTGGCATGTCAGTAATTCAGTTTTACACCTAAGGAATGAAATTTCCCAAAGGATGAATGCTTCAGAAGCACAGACTCCCATGGGTTTCATGGCAGATAGACTCCTTGGTGGTACTACAGACTAAAAGTACTTAAAAATACAAATAATCAAGCCCAAGACACCAAAACACCTATTTATACAACTGCCATGGAATGATTTCAAATAAACCACAAAAAACAGAGAAAAAAGCCCTACCAGACTAAGTAGATATATCAAATCCTTTGGATCTTGTGGATTCCTGAACATAAAGGGACTCAAATTTTTATGACACAGATTCATCTTGGGAAATTCAGGTACATTTTTTGCTGCATTCTGAACCTATGAATTTCATTTATGGAATTAATGAATAAACATACTATATATAACCCAAACTTGTTAGTTTCCACATGCACATACATATTGCAGATGTTCAATTTCACACACTACATGAAAAACTACAGTTGCCAAAAATATTCATAAAGCCAGTTGATTAAATGTACCTTTGAATAAGCTTCATGTAGTTCATGGTTTAGAATGAAAATTTACCTGGCTACACCAAAGAAGCTGCCTAGAAGTAACAAGAAACTGTCTCCATTGAAAAATGCCTCCCTTCTGCTATTCTCTTTTTATCAGTATCACCTTTG
>VXBU01010887.1:575131-591597 GCA_013400315.1 Bombycilla garrulus
CAAAACCAAAAAACAAACCACTAAGGTGAAAAAAACCACTGGATCCATTCACTAGATAATTTCAGTTCCCTTGACTTCCATTTTTATTTGCTTCCCTTTACAGGAATGTGAAGCACTTCTGACTAGAGTTGGGCTCTGCAAAAGGCTGATATGTGTTGCATGTCCGGGCACTGTTCTGCTCTGCCTTCAGTCTCCTCCAGACAAATGTCAAAAAGAGGATGGAGCTGCACCAAAATGTAGGGAGATTTTTTAAAAAATAAGGAAATTTTTAAAAAAAGACATATATCTATTATTTTATGATTTTGTGTAGGGGCTGTGTAACAAGCTGACTACATTTAACTACCAAAATATTCAGAATTCAGATATGAAGTGTATTTAATTTGGGAAAATAAATTGGTTCTTTTAAAATAAGGTGCTTTTCTCCTCTAGTCTTTGAATTTACTCTCAGGCCTCAGTTAATGAAATCCCATATTCAAAAATAATGTTTGTAACTCTTTGTAAATGAAGAAATGTCACCCTGATTTTTGTAATACTTTCTAAGCCTTCTGATATTTACATATTTGTGAAGAACTTTCTCACACACTTTCTGTAAACAGCTCACTGTTTTTGCATTCCTTCTTAGGGGAGGAGAAAAATTGATGGACTGTTTGTCTGTCCAGTGTCTTTGGAGAGGTGGCACTGCCACCATCCAATCCACTGTCACTTTTGGAAAACTATAAATACTGGAGTCAGAAAAAATAAACCTTCTTCTCCTCTCTTCTGATCACCTGAGCTGCAGTGTGTGTCTGTGTTCTTTCATGTCCTATAGCGACAAAGAAAAATCTAAATATCGCATGTGCAATGCTATTTACCTTCCTTTAAATATTACGACAGGCAAAACAACCCCATGAAGAATGAGACAAGGAGGAAAAAGCAGTATGCACACGTAAGTAACACACATATCTGTTTGCATGCATGCATACACTGAAAAAATTTCATAAACTTAAATAACATATTTGCTGCAATTAACATTAAATTGAATTTACACAGTTTCACAAAACTACCATCATTTACTATCAAGAAAAGGTTTGTCTGGAATCATCTATGCAAGCCAAGTCTTGTGAAACAGATGTAGCCCACAAAACAGAAGAACTGAAATGTCGTTACGTCCGACCAATTTTGCAGGGAATGCTTCTCCTTTTGTTTTTCTTTTTGTGTGCAAATTTGAGATGTGTGATACATAATATCCAGAGAAAGACATTCAAGATGCATCCATCTCCCAGCGAATGGGTCAGAATATAATTCTTCTGTTATGCTACACTTGAAACAAACTATTCAGCCCAACTACATTAAAATCCGTGGAGCTTGCCTGCCCCCACGAGTTCATAACTGAGATGTACATGGCAAAGAAAACTATTTAGTGAAACCAAATAGTATGTATATATATATATGTGAAAGAAAAAAAAAGAACAGAAATTCAATGCTCCATTGTGCATTACTAAATAACTTAAAATTAGAACATTTACATTTCTTAGCGGATTTTCTTCAAGAGAAGCATGCTTTTTCAACTCACAAAGACTTTATTAGTTTTATCTTACAAGTTCACAATTGAAAATACTGGAAAGGGATAAATACTAAAATACCAATCTTTTATTCCCCCTTCTCGAAACAACTATCTTTGTTAAGAGACTGATTTAAAGGCTAATTCCTTCAACTAATATTTATAATAAGCACAAAATTATGAAATAAAGAATTAAAAAATCAAAACACACAAGGAATGTTGTTATACGGAGCCACATAGACACACAGTCACAGATATTTCATTCTGGTTAGTTTTAACTTCATTGTTGAAGTGATACTGAAAGGTCGAAAAAGCTCAGTGTCCCATCAAGATGGGGTTTTTTTTACTTTCTTTTAAATCTGTTCTCCTCTGGAAGGACTAAAGCTAAGAGGAATTCGGCTGCATATGGTAAAAAGCTGATTTATTAATTTTACCAATGTTCAAGTTGCTAGATGCCCAGAGTTCTGGACAAGTAGTCCTAGGAAATCACATGCAGCTGCATGGTGAACAATAACAGTGGCTTTAACTATATTTTATTGGTCACTATAAAGATGCATCTGACCCAGAGACCTCATCCTGTGCATATCAGCTCAGATGGACAGCAACAAGTTTATACAAAATTACTAACTTCTCTATTGCACAGATGTCATCAGGGCTGGCTTTCCTGGTTACAATATAACCCATTTTCCTTAATAAGAAAGGGTTCATCAAGTTTTCTTCAAGCCATTTAAAACCTTATGCCTCCAAACAGCAGTAATTATCTTGCATTCTTCTGTTAGCACCCAGGATCCACACACAACCATCTGACAATGAAGAAAAATTGCACTATCTTTGGGATTTACAGATCAATTCTCAGTTTTCTCCATCCATCTCATTTTTGGTCATTCTTGAGTATTTATTCCACACTGCAATCACACTTGGCTGAGAAGATGTGATGTCCCCCGACCGCATCTGCCCCTGTGGCCAGAGGAGATCACCCCTCTCTCTCTTGGGGGGGGGGGGGGGGGGGTTTGCACCCTCACTCACATGTAGGGCAACCAAGCTGTTTCTCTGCTGTGCCCAGCAGGCATCTGCCCAAACATCCCTGCACTGCTCAGAGTGGTCCAGGGCTTAACAAAGATTTGTGGCTCAAACACTAACCCTGGGGCCTACCCTGCTCTAAGTTATACCAGAGGAGATATCTCCCACCACCACACGTTGACTTGAACATCTCAGCAAATCTAAGTGTCAGTGTGAAGAGTGGAGCGTCAGCATCAACTTTGCCGAGTTGCAAACCTCAGCAGGGAGTACTCCCTTCTACCCACAGGAATCCTCTTTTCAGCACAGACCTGCTTTTACACAGCCTAACACCAAACACATGGCACGGCATGGAACCATGGAATGCATTGTTTATGGCAAACAGTAACTTAGAACTATGAAACTCTGCTTATGGGAAAGATCACAATAGGTCACACACTGATGAGCTCCTAACAGCACCAAGCATGAGAGCAAACTTGAGGGATTTCTGGATTTCTGCCTCTCAGGTTCGAAAAGAGATTGATGCTTTGCTGCTAATGCTCACATTTGCAGAACATAGTCTGAGTTGGCATAAAATGTAAGTTTTTCTGATTAGACCTGTAACTGCATTTACAAAATTCTCTCTTTTACAGATCTGTAGAAACTTCTGGCAGGTAAACAAACAAACAAAAACAACAACAAAAAACTCAGACTGCAAGAAAGTGTCCCTGCCACAGAACCTACACAAGGCTGAAAAACACTCAGACACAGGAACAAACTATTATTTTAGGGAGGTTAAAATATCTCACCAATAAGTGCCAGAAAGGAAAATATTTACAGTAAACTATATAACAAATCACAACATGCAAGCCAAATTAAGCAACCCACACAGATATCATCCAGCCTAAACAGCAAACATCTGCTGGCATTCAACTGAGAAATGGGAATTTAGAGCCAGAACAGTTATTTCTACTATTTCTAAGGCTGAAAAGGTTCTGTGTCCATGAAAGTGAGCTACTGAAAAACTCTGGTGAGCAACTAACATCTGGTGTGATACTGGTGCCCTCTTCTGTCAAATATTACACTTCAGTTACCAGTTTTCTTTTAAAATGAGATTCCAGTGTACTCCAAATAACATCGGGCCATATTCAGTGGGGAAACCAAGTATTTCTATCTGTAGGTGAATTACAAAGGAAAATAAATCCTGACAGACATTCAGTTTTACTGTAAAGAGAAGATGTAAGTACTCTCTTAGAAAATATTCTGTGGGATTTCCACATAGAACTTCATATTGTAAAACAATCTAAAATATTCTTCTAAAAAATTAAAACATTCCTTTGTTTTATAACAAACAAAGTGAAGGCTTCAACAAGTGAAACGGATCCTTTGTGGGTTTATTTCTTGTTTCCGCTTTTAGTTTATTTTTAGGAAATAAACTTTAAAAAGTTCCTTTTCAGAATGAATTATCTCTATATAGATTCAGAAAAACTAACTGCAAAATTAACAGCTGGCTTGCAGATTGCAGCTCCTCCAAATGTCAGTATAGACTAATAAAACTATTAGTCACATCTTTAGGACTATCATCAGTTCGATTCTATATCCTTACTCTTCCATTCTGCTTTTCTTTTCTTGTACTTCATGTATTCTGTTCACCTTTCTCACACAGGTTTCAGCACCTTTCTTGTGGGTGCTCTGCCTGAGATCTATCAAGCAGCAATGTTCACAGAAATGTCAGGGAAGCAAGATGTCAAAAGCAAAGGGAAACTTGAGAAAAATATGTAGATTACAGGTAAATCTGTAATTGTACCACCTGCAGTTCAACTTGTCTGTCACTTTCCAATTTTAAACTTTAATTTCAGATACTTTAAAATTATTTTAAGTGTTAGAACAGAATATCTAGCCTTTTCTTTCTGTGCAAAAGCCTGAACAAGCTTTAGCAATTATCTGACCATTTTTAGGAATGTTTTATTAAGCACTCCATTGCTCTAACTAAATCAGTTTTAACATAATTGTTTGTCAAAATCCAAGCCCACTCATTCCATTCAAGGATCACTTCCAAGACCTGTATAAGTCTTGAAATTCCTTTTGAACATGGGCTGCATTTGGCTGCATTATAAAAGCTTAGGATTAACTGAATTTAACAATTCCCTTTGGAACACACTTTTCCCTGAAGATGTTCCCTCTCCTGAGCATTCACTGACCTCACCTTCCAGGCTTAGAGAAAAAAGCAAACCAGGAGTGGAGTGGAAAGAGAAGGTAAGTAGAAGGACACAGAGAACGCGAGGCAAATGTCAGAGTCCGGAATTTGAGAGTGGAAAGGCTTAGAAGTGCAAGAGTGCTAGGGCAGAAAGCAAGACGGTGCAAACAATATTAATGAAATTCACAAGCATTTCAAACAGTCACATCAGCTTACATGTTTTCAGTGTTTTAAGGTCAATATTACTTGAGACCCTGGGCTGTTATTCCAGTGATTAGATCATACTCTTAGATAGTCCTGTACACAGTAAGAGGATTACACAGGTAAATGTTACTCTGTGAAAACAAAGATGACAGAACTCCTCCTCAAGACCTGTTTTGTCTCAAACACTTCCTAATAAGTGTTTGTGAATACATTCATATGAATCTCTGTCTCTTTACTTAAAAGATTATCAAATAATGACAGTGACAGTCATGATTACAACAACGCTCTTTCTAAACACCAATAAATAAATATGTGTGATTAGTCTTCATCTTCCAAAACTTACCTGGAAGAATAAATCGGTAATGGCTGATTTATAAGATAGTCACCAAAAAACTTCCGCTTCAAAACGAAATGACAGGAGAATGTCACGCAAACAACGGAGAGGAGCAACCTCTAGTGGTCGTAAAGGTAAAAACGAGAGAACAAATCCTATGTGCAGTCCTGTCTTATCCCACTGGTCCAACATTAGGGGAATTTCAGTGGCAAAGGGAAGAGCATGTTTGGGGTTTTTGTTGTTTTTGTTTGTTTGTTTGTTTTTTACCTGGAAATACAATCTGCAAATTTAACTGCTAAATAAAAGGATGCTCAAATCTTATGAAAGTTATGTATTACAATGGAAGGAGAGGAGAAAAAGAATCTCCTTTCTGGTGGAGTGCTGTGCTGAAAGGTTCTTAATTATTAGCTGCCACTACTAAATGACAAAGGGTTTTATTTTAGATTGAGCAATATTTACATATAGAAATACGGAAACTGACCTGAAGGTCTGGCAGTGCATATATAAATAGCTCAGCAAAACAAAACCTTTTCAGAGCTGGGTTTTTTTCCACAGCAACAAGTGATTTCACAAGTTTTGAAATAGTAGATAGAGAGAGGGAGATTTGTAGGAGTAGAAAGAGTGGAGGAGGATGGAAAACTACTAATAGCTTTCAGCAGCACAGAAAATCTGTCATCGATGCTGTTCTGCCTTTAAACCAGCAATTAAATCTTATCAATCTAAAATTTAGAAAGGATCAAGTCTAAAATTTTAAAAGGATCAGATCTAGTTTGGCACATATGCAGCTTTGTTCTAAAAATGTTCCTCTGCCATTGCCAAAGCCAGGCAAGAGAATCTAAATGTAAGGATGCATTGCTTTTACTACAGTTGAAAAGCTTTCCCAAAGGATAAAAACCTATTATCACTGCAGAGTATCATCTACCAAAGGAAAGAACAGGGTGATGAGAACTAAATAGCTGCAGACACCCACTCACAATCTTTGTGCTGAGTTTTTCAGCATTTTAGACCAGTTACAGAATTCAGTCTCAGATCAGAAAATTTCACTTTCCTGTTCATGGCTTTTACAGTGCTATAACTCATAATACTGTAAGACTTCAAATATTCAGGCCTTTCTTCTTTTAGGAAGAAAAAGGATGACCATCCTCAGGTCTTCAACAAGAATAGCTAAGTAAATGCCATCAAATGCATGGTGTTTGCTTCTGTCCATCTCCCTCTCACCCACTCTCCTAGGAGAGTTTTATCCTCCCTAGCCAAGCAAATGGGTACCACTAATCCAGATGACCAGTGGGAACAAAGGGGCTTCAGAGATCCAGCTGACATTAGTAACCCCATAGAATTTAAGGACTATTTATACTCCTGCAGGGTTTGGCATCCCAATTCTGTCCCAGTCTTGCTCTGTGTTAATTTTTTAGAGCCCAGCTCAATCTACTGCTTAATTGACTATCACTCATCCACACCATGCAAATTACCTAGAATTGTGCACTGCCCTTTCACTGCATGACTTCACTTTGACCCTTTACTTTCTGTCAGTCAATAATAAAGGGTGAATGATCATCACACAACCACCTAATTCTTTATCTACTGATTTTCCATCAATACAAAACACTGAGATAATTTATCATGAATAGTAGACTATAATATATCAACAGTTGAAGTTAAATTGTTCAAAACTAGGATTCAACTATTTCATAGCCCTGATAATAAGCAAAAGGTAGCACCCTATCATTATAAAAAAAAACAAAACAACAAACTGTGGTTGAACTATTTGAGTCAGAACCCCACACCTTATGGCAACAAAATGAAAAGAAAAGCATTTTGCCTATAGATGAGTTAAGAGGTAGGGCTTGTGCTGACAATTATTACAATGACAAACACTTCCTATTTCTAGATGCTGTTCCCAGTTTTAAATGTCTTGAACAGCACTTATTAGGCAAGTGAAATTTTCACATTGAGGCAAAGATTAATATTTGGTCCATGTGGCTAAACCTAGTCCATCCATTTCGGAAAATAAAACACAGGAAAAGATGCAATTTGTGTCTGTCTTTAGAAAGTCCTGAAAACTTTCAATGCAAAATTGGAAATGACTGAGCAGGCTTCATCCTGATGGAAGAACAAACAGGATGAGAGGAAGAGGTGGAGAGAGTGAGACTAGGGAGAATCCAGAGGAAAATCACCTCACAAGCTGAGAGTGAGGATGTAAAAAAAGTGGAAATTCAGGGAGAAAGAGAGAGAGAGAGAGAAAGACAATGAGTGATCAGACATGCTGGAAGGAGATAGATCCAGCTGGATATCAAAATGAACAAAGAGCCCAAGGGGTGCGAGAACTCAAAACCAAAGACTGGGGAAAGAAATTGAAAGGTCTGAGAAGCTAAGAAGTTGAAAAGCAAGGTATGATAGCACAGCACAGGGAACCTCAAAACTACCGAACTACCTCCAAACTACCAAAGCTCAGTGAATAAACCCAGAAACAGCCTAGAGACAGAGTTAGGAAAAAGACAGACAGGAAGTGTGGTGTGTCAGCCTTGGCCAGCAGCCACACACCCACCCAACTGCTCACCTACTCCCCTCTTCATCAGAACAAGGGCAGGAGAAAGATGGAAAAGCTGACTGGCCAAGATAAGGACGGGGGACTGTTCCATCATGGGCAAAACAGACTTGACTTCTGTAAAGTCAATTTAATTTGCTGCCAATTAAAAGAGATTTGAAAAATGAAAACAACCACTAAAACAACACCTTTCCCTCATGTTTTTCCAAAGCTTGAACTTAATCGTTTACTCTCAAATCCTGGGGCAGGCGTGGGACACAGATAGAGTATGTAAGGAAAAGGAGGGAGGGGGAAAAGAAGCTCCCTAGTGAGCACACACCAGAGCTCTACTAGGTAGGTTGCAGAGGACAGCAACTAAAGGCTGGAGTCATTTGAGTTTGCCCCTCTTGCAGGTAATGATTACAAGGCATCAATTACATGATTGCAAATTATTTTCCCAATAACCTCCTTTCAGCAGAGTCAAGGGACTCCATCTGGGGAATATATCATGATGTCAAGGAGGTTACTGTGGACAGTCAGCTAATGAACTATTCCAAGAGACAATGAGAAGCACCACAGAAGAACCTACTAGAAAACTATCAGTTTTTATCTTCAAAGTGCTAATTGGATACTGTGTTGTACAACAAAAGATTTTTGGAAAATATAAAGATAAAAGACTTAAAGTAGATTAAAGATAAGTAGCTCAACATAAGAGAAAGTAGCTGCTCATCTGAGACATGAAGAAGAGAGAAAAATGCAAGTCTGAAAGAAATCTCAGAAGCTCCTCAGGTCTATATTTTGCCTAAGGCATGCTTTAGCTAACTCTCAACCGTTTTTGAAGCTTCTTTCCAAAACTTTTTGGACAAATCCTCCAAATTATCTGTGCTGATGCTGCTTCTCCTCCTGTTAGAAAGTTTTTGCAATGTCTAATAAATCAACTATGCAGTCATTTAAGTCATCCATCTAATTATTCACATCTTACTTCAGACTGCTCTAAGCAACCTTGGTTGTTGGTCTTCTTTCTTTCACACAATCCTCATGTGCTTTGTTTCCTGGACCCACCATTGTGAAATATATAAATATTTTCATAATGACTTGACCTCCATCTTTAAAGTTGTGGTAAATTTTGTCCCCATCATTCCAATTAAAAATCTCCCCTATAAATTAATTTTCATCAATGCCTTTTACCTTACACATGGCTTCCTCCCTCTCAGCATTGGCGCACACACACCTGAGATTTCCACAGCATTCAGGCAGATTGGCTAAAAAGGCATCTCCCTCATCACTGCACGAGCCTCACCCTCTGCACACAACCTGAATTCAAGTCAATTCCAGAAGTCACTGAAGAGTTTACTAAAATGATACAGTGTTCTAGATGATGTCTAAGAAATGCAAAAAATGGCCTCAACAGTTCATATGTTTTGAAAATATCTTTCCAGATGAATCCTAGCTTAACATTTAACTTTTTTGCAGCTACATCACACTGTCTCTCTTTTCCCACAGACAAGATACTTGTCTGCAGATGAAATTCTTGCTGGGGTCCTAAATGAACAACATTGCTCTTTGTACGATTGCATAAAATGACATTACTTCTGTTTCTGTAATCCAAAGGTCATCTAATTTGTGAATGATATGGTGATTCTTTCATCACTGCTTCTCATATTCATTTAATCAGAAGATTTCTTCCGCATATGTGAACTTTCTTATGCCACCACCACTAATATCCTGAAAATCAAGCCCAAGCCTGCCTTTTAAAGAACATCCCAGCATTCTCAATTTCCCTTTAAATTGTTACCTTCTATCAGACAGTTCCTTACTGATATCATATCTCATTCATTAAATCATATTTTATTTTGCTACACTAGTGAATTCCAGTATAGCTCAGCAAAATTAAGAAATCACTCACTTTCCATATTGGCTTTTTGCATTTATACAAACAATTTATATTTAATTGAAGAAAGTCAAAACAAACAAACTAAAACTCATTCCTCAGAAGTTCTACACACTGAAAACTTGAGAAAAACTGTTCTAGGATGAAAGTATTTGAGTTGTTTTTTTACAACATGTTAAGTTTCTTATCATTTGTTCAGAGCTGCCTATAAACAAACACATTCATTACAACTTCCATTAAAGTAGTGCTGTTTAAAGAATTATGATGGAAATATACAGGATTATGAGGTTTTTTTGCAATTATTTTCCACCTCAATTATGGGACTTCAGCTTACTCAAATACAAGGGGGAGTATTCAGGCTATTTAATTTCCAGTTGACTCAGAAAATAATAAATAATTCAATAGTGTAAATAGGTTCAAAATGACCCAGATCTCCTAATTGGTTCATTTTAATAAATCTCACAACTATCTCATCTGAAAATCTCTTTACTTGGTCATCACAACCATCTGGTGAGGTCCTGTGGTTGCTTTAGCTGAATGTAAGTTTTTAATTATGCAGTTTTACAAATTACATTGTAAGCTTCTGAAACCATGTCTGGACTTTATCTCTTTTTGACATTACATTTGTAGTGGGGCAAGGCTTTTTGATGTGGCTGAGAAAAAATAAATAGAATTCTTGCATTTCCCATACAGAAAGGGAACAAGCAGTCCAGGAACAACTTAATAGCCAGACATGGTTTTACTTTTTCTCTTGAAATGAATATTTAATCAAGAAATTGGCTTCCTGACCATCAGCACCAGTGGAAGGAAGACAGGATTTTAAGTCAGACTCTTGTTTGGCAGGTTTATTGTGCCACACAGCTGACGCAGAGGGAGACAAACCTTACACTGTTCAGATCATGATCAGTTTGCTAACGTAACCCTCTACCAGCAGCTGATGAAAGCACTGAAGACACTTTATTGAAAAGAAGCAGATGGGGTGAAGGCAGCTAGGAGTCATAACACCGCCCATGTATGAGGCTGGGGATAAGCAGCCAGATTTAAGAAGAGGTCCTCCTCTCTTTCCCAGCCCTGTGGGGAAGGTAATACTCCTCTTCAGCTGTGATAAAAGTTGTACCTGCAGTGTCACCTGGACTCTTAGCTCAAAGAAAAGCCTCTATACCAGAGTAGAATAACTCTCCTTACAGTTCCCTGTTGACATTTTTATTATTTGCACTTTGCCTCATCATATTGCTAATAGAATCACCTGCCTCCCATTAGGGCTTTTGCTATAGTGGTTCTTTCACAGCCTACTTTCACATATCACTTCTTATTTCCCACTATGCTTCCCTACATTTTCTTCACTGCTTTAATCTCAGTTCTCATTCCCTCCTAAACTTTGCTCCCCACCCCTTTTGAAAGGCTATCATAATCAAACAGTAAACAGTGCTGCAGTTACCCTTGACAACTGCCTGCCAGAGTGTTTTCAGTAGGCTTCCCGATGAACAGCTCAAATGGGAGTAATGAAGCTGAGGGATGAGTCAACCAAAAAAAAAAATAACAAGAAAAAACCACCTCACACTGAGCTTCAAAAGCTCCTTCAAAGCACTAGTTTTGCTATCATGCTTGCAACCCCAAAACGCCAAGTTCCTCCCTGCCCATCTATTTACTCAATTACTCCTTACAGATACAAGAGCACTGATCCAGTGGTAAATTTTCCCTCATTCATCAGTAATGAAAACAGCTATCAGAACATAGTAAGGCTCTGCCCAGCTCCCTTGTGGTTTTGGGAGAATTGAGCTATGTGCCACAAAGCTGGGCAGAGCACTCTAACTGCACAGTAAGCTCCAGTTTGCATCAAGCATGCTGAAAACCTCTCTGTCTGTAACTGTGGCTACTGTACAATATTCAATGTCTATTTGCTAGGCCAACAGGACAGTAATCAATCACAGGAGATATGAAGCATACCATTTTACCTAAGGAGAAAGAAAACTGCATACTGACCTAGAGTAAGCAATAAATCAAGATATTAATTCACTGTACACGTGCGCACTCTGTTTCCAGAGCGGGGAAAATACATTATTAGTTAATATAAATGTGTAATAGTTTAGTCAGATCATGCTCTGCTCACTGAAAGGGTTTTAGGCAAGCCCAGAACTCCAATTCATCTGATTAAGTCTGGGTAGAAGAGATTCTGAATCCCCTCTTCACAGATTGAAGGACTTAAGCAAACAAAACACAAGGTTCTATAAGTGAATACCACAGAGATGTACCACAGATTTATTGTGCTCATAAGTCCATATTATTGCTAACAAATTACTTTAGGGCTGTTGCAGGTCCATTAGGCAATGCCTGTTCATCCAAGATAGCATTAAAAGTTAGATTCTAATGATGGCATGGCATGCAAAACTACATGCTTAAACTTCAGGTAGTTATTTCTTCCTGCAGAATCATAAAATTGTTTAGGTTGGAAAAGACCTCTGAGATCACTGAGTCCAACTGTGCCAGGATCACCACTAATCTATGTTCCTAAGAGCCACATCTACACATCTTTTAAACACTTCCAGGGTCCATGACTCAAGCACTTCCTTGGGCAGCCTGTTCCAATGCTTGAAACCCATTTCCATGAAAAAATTTTATGTAATATCCAATCCAAAACTATCTCGTCCTGTAACTTGTTACCTGGAAGAAGAGACTGACCCCCACATGGCTACTACACTCCTTTCAGGCAGCTGTAGGGAGTAATGAGGTCTTCCTTGAGCCTGCTTTTCTCCAGGCTAAACACCCCCATCTACCTCATCTGCTCCTCATCAGCCTTGTGCTCCAGACCCTTCACCTGCTTTGTTGCCCTTCTCTGGACAAATTCTAGCACATACATTTCTTTCTTAGTGGACACAACACTCAAGGTGTGGCCTCATCAGTGCCGAGTACAGGGGCACAATCACTGCCCTGGTCCTGCTGGCCTGCAACCAGCTGTTGCTGATTCAGGCCAGAATGCCATTGGCCTCCTTGGCCATCTGGGCACATGCTGGCTCATGTTTAGCCAGCTGTTGACCAACACCCCCTGGTTCTTTTCCTCTGAGCAGCTTTCCAGACACATTTCCCCAGGTATGGATCATTGCATGGGGCTGCAGGACACAGCACTTTGCCTTACTTAACCTCATACAGTTGGCCTCAATTATTCCCCACACGCTCCAGGAATCTCGTAGAATGTTTCCTCTCTGCTGTATCATATTTCCAGCTGACAGCTGGTAAGTTCAAAGTGCCCCATGAGAATAAGGGTTAGAGACCTTGAGACTTCTCCCAGATGCTTGTGGAATACTTTGCCTGCTTCTTTATCCTGGTTGGTTGTCCTATAACACACTCCCACCATGAAATCTGTCCCACTGACCTTCCTCCTGGTCCTTTCCCATAAACACTCAATCCTGTTGTCACCATTATTAAGCTCTGGGCAGTCAAAACACTTCATAGCATACAGGGCTACTCCACTACCTCTACTTCCTTGCCTATCCCTTGTAAAGTGTTTATAGCATCCATTCCAGCACCCTCTTGCTTCTGCTAAAACTGTCACTTGGAGTTAGCAGGATTTCTGGGCAAGGGGAGGAAAAGTTATTTCCTTTTAGGAAATAGATAGAAGACTAAGTAAGAGATGAGACAGATGAAAAGCTGTACTAAAATGGATGCATGCACCCAGTTTCAGCGGATTATCACACAAAAATACTCACAATAAATCCAAGTTTTTTATAGTCTCGAGTGTACATAGATTTCCGTTTCTCCATACTGCCACTGCTGTTGTTAGGTTCAGATTCGGCATCAAATGCAATTCTTCGGAGTTCAAATATGATATCCCGCTGAGCCTATGTTAAACAAGGTTAAAAAATTGGTTAAAATAACTGATCTCTCACTTAATTAAACAATACCAGAAAAGGTGTTTCAAAACACAGTATTCCTCCCCACTGCCCAAACTTTTTGTGTCTGAATTCCCTACTTCATAGTTGCAGAGACAGTTAGCAAGAATTACCTCATGGTTCACATTTTCAAGTCCTCACATTTATGAGATTCACACACAGATGCTTAAGTGTTGAGTTCCGGAAGCAGGACCCAGGTTAGCAAGACCTCTGACTACACAATTTTAACCACAGAAGCCAAGAGACCACACACATTTCAAATTAAGCTGGTGATTAAGCTGGTACTTAAGCACCTTGCAGGATGAACACAAGATGACTCAGCCCTCTGCATTCATTTTGGAAACTATCCATTTTTGCTACCACAGAAATAGGCAAGAGAGGAATTACTGAAGCTGCAAACCTCAAGACAGTGATAAACAACCTGCCAGCAATACTAATGTGTTAGTCACTCTCTATGGAGGTATGCAGTCATTGATTGCATGTACAGTCCCAACAGTCAAACTTTCCCATCTTAAACTTAGGAAGCATAAAATCCTACAGTATGATGTCACTTATGTTTACAAATCTCTCACTCTCCCACCTTCTCTTCTCCAAACTGATAGCAAATCTTAAGATAACTTCAGCTTAAAAATGAAAGCATGTTTCTCCTTGTACAGGGGTCTAAATGAAGGCCACAAAAATTAAAGAAACAGAACACATCATCCCTATGGCTCATTGACCCTACATTTAAATCTCTTGAGTATTTTAGGGGAATATTTTGTGCACAATGAACAATATCAAAATCGATGTCTGTACACAACAAGCAATAAACAAATGAAGTACTTTATATGTTCCCAGTAACAAAACCAGGGTTTATTGCTATACAATTTAACTTCAGCTCTAGCATGCCAGATAGCTTTCATGCAAATATTTAATTTTTCTCTACAGAAGTACTTTTTGGAAGGACCATCCATCTCTAGTGCTTCTGAGAAGGGCACAAAGGAAACAAATGCTGGACAGTTGCTCAGTTTCTGCTCAGGAAAACAGAAAATTCAGTACGTGAATACATGGATACATGGAACTACATGCTAAGGAGAATTGTTTGGCCATTTGTTGTACTTTTGCACAAGGAATGAGATAGCCAGTGCATCTTCTTACAATGAAGAAACATAACCCAACTTCACAGAAAGAGGAAATGAATTACTTATGTAAATATTCCTAGCAAGTGGTTTTTTCCTCCATGAAGAGCTTTAGGTACATCAGTGAGGAGCTGTTGTCTTCCCACTAAGACCAGATCATGCCAGACGCTTACCTGATCTTGTGGATCCATTTTTGTCATCATTCTGTCTTCCAGAAGATTAAAGGTAAGTACTTGCAGAACATACAGTTGGTGTGCCATTTCATTATTAATGGCCCTCTGTGCCCTGATAACATGCTGCAAAGAGAGTCAGACTTTGGTGAACCAGAAAATTGCAGTGGGTGCAGTCAGATGTTTCCATTTCTAAGTATGTGCTTGCTATGCAATAGTGTATCTATAATTCAGAGTTGAAAAAAAAAAACCAAAAACAAACACAAACCCACCCCCACCCCTGAAAATCAATCCAGGACTAGCATTACTGTTCAGGAACTGTTTAAGCAACTTAGAGAGACAGGACTTTATCCTAGATAGGGTCTGTGCATATACTGAGAAGTAGCATTAAAAAAAACAGTGCTGAGAAGTCACTTCAAAGAAAAAAATAATTCCAGCCCAAAAGCTTTAAAGCTCAATAATATTTTTTTCTAAGAGATTATATTCAGAAAATATTTAAGAGAGCAGCTGTCTGAGCAGAAAAGTATTCAGGCTGCAAACAGAGCCAGAGAATAAAGCGATTTAACCGGGCTCAACAGAAAGTCAGCATCACACCACCCTCCTGCCTCTACTAGACAACTCCAATCTGTATGAGGAAGACTGCTTAGAAATCCACCAGTATATGATGCCCTATATGTGCAGAATTATCCCATTCAGAAAGCAAACATAAAACTGATGGACAATTTAAAACTCCCTGGTGTGCCAAAACCATCAAGTAGTTTAATATGGGAAACAGACCCAGCCTTTTAAATACAGCAAAATACATAAGGAAAGAGTCATCAAGTGGGAGATGTTGTCAACTGATGTTGTACAGTTCCAGAGAATAAAAGAATCTCTCTGCCAAAAGGCTCTGGAGCATTTTATGACAATAAATAAACACCTAAGAATAATATCCTTATGATTGTTCCAAATTTCACAACAACTCAACCAGTGTAAAAACACGCCTTCTGAAATAAATTCTGGGGGTTTTGTATGCATTAGTGAAATTAAGATAGCCAATGAGAAAGTGCAAGGCTTTGTTTGTTGTTTGGTTCATTTTATGCTCACTACAGAGAAAGATTTTCCCTCATTCCATTGAAGATTTAATCTAATCAAACATCAAAGCAAAATCCCTGATCTTCCATTATAGCAGATAAAGGTCCTTAATATTATATGGATTAACTATTTAATTAGCTTTAATTCATGCTTCTTGTGTGCAAGTCATGACAAATCGTGTCAATCAAGATAGAATAATCAAAAGTACCAAAAAACACTGGGTATTTAATACTGTATTTTCATGAAGAAACCACAATTTCTATGACTGGGAAAAGAACCCTTCCAAAAAGCAGTTTTGAACCCATTCAATCACCATTCAAACCTTATCTTCTATATTACAAGGCTTCAAAAATATATCAAAATACAAAAGCAATTAAAATATATTAAGATAAGACCCATGAACAACAAAAATGGAGTCACCTTTTCTCTCTTTTACTCAACAGTAAATTTGACAACCATATACTTACAGTTAAGATGATGGAACGAAGCTGCTTTTGTGCCAGAATGTTTGCCATTTCCTGATTTAGTAAA
>VXBU01010887.1:604710-690134 GCA_013400315.1 Bombycilla garrulus
TTATTATATTAGTTTCAAATAATTTTTTAATTAAAAAGGTAGGCCATAGAGGTTGAAATGTAGATAAACATTTCTCCTAGCATTAAACTAAGCACATAATCTAGCAGAGATACATTTTCTCATCTATTGCTTTAAAATTTAGCCAATTAACCTGTATTTAGTGTTTGAATGCTCTTCTATAAACAAATTGTACATGAAAACTAGTCCCCATCAACAAAAAGTATAGTTTAGAGAGCTTACTTAAACTACATTAAACTTGTGTAAACTTCTGTCAATCCCTGCACTTGTGCATGGATATCCATCTTCAGAGGAGCAGTGTCTGGAATGTAAAGGAATTAAAATAACCTGGATTCACCAGTCTCATTCAGTCTTCTCATCAAAACTATTGATCAATCCTACATGATTAATCCTGATTAATCCATGCTCCTCCACAGCTCCGGGGAATAAACCAGGCTAATGGAGCTGACAATTGTGGTTTGAATGTATAAACCCAGCTTTAGTAGATCTGACAGTGATACAACCATTTGGGTTCCAGAAGGTGAAAGCTCTTTTCAACTTAAAATGATCAGACACCTCATCAGATATCACTCCAGTGACTCTGCTTCAAATAATTACTGACTGAAGAGGTGCAACACTGGGACTAATCAAGCAGTAAGAAGTAGTCCAGCTCTATTATTATGCAGCACCACACATACTCACTATGTCCTTCTAAAATATATGGCTATACACATGCAACTGCCCACACACGTTTACACCAAGTGCCATTGCAAAAGTCAAAAGCCAGGCTTAAGGGATAAGCATTAGAAGTAGCACAGCTAAAGATGAAAGCAATCTGCAGGGTAACCAGGGCAAGATAAGGATTAAAGCATCTGCAGGGGGAGGGGAAGGGTGTTGATTTATTGTTAAGTGGTTAAGCACAAGCAGATAGGTAGAAATAGACTTTCAAGAAATTTATTTCAAAACACACAGACACACTCACACTAGAGGCTAGAAATTTCAAGGGACTCAAAGCTGGTTTATAAAATTAGCAAGCTTTAAAAAAACATGGAGCTGTTTAACTTGGTGTCTCTGTAACGGTTTTGATCATACAAAAAGTCCAAAAAATAATGGAGCCTCTTTCTTCATAAAATCTTTTTAGACTAATCCATAGCACAAGGCACAACAGTTCTGTAACTATCAAACCCTTGCTGCTCTGGCTTAATTACTTAATAGTTTGAGGATAATTCCTAATGAAGGTGCTTTTTTTTATGCAGCAGGAGGGGGAAAAGGATCAGAAAGATGCACTGTGTAATTGCAATTTCGTGTCTCTTTAACACTGACGTCTTAATAACCTTTGCTCTCAAAGCTACTTCTGCAAGCCCTCCTGAATGCTGTTCTGGCTCTTGGATGCCTTATATTGGGACAACTGATGAAATTTCACTGTTCTTTGCTGACTCTCCTCTTCTAACCCCTATTGTGAGAGCTGGTCGTGAAGCATCTCCTCACCCACAGCAGGTCTTGGCAAAAGCCTGTTATGCAGCAGAAAGCTGAGGTTTGCAATGCCATCAGCTGTCCCTCAGCATGAGCCATTCTAGTGGATGGCCATGCTCTAATACAGCCTATGGGTCCTCAACCTCTGACAAACCTGACTAAAGATTAAGGCAACAGCTGCTTTCTACATCTCTGGGCTTTAGAGAAATACCAGGTCAAACCTGTTAATTTAAGTTCCTAAGAGGCCTCTGTATTCTTACTTTAGGAAACTGTGAATGAAAAAAAAAAAAAAACAAAACAAAAAACCAAACCAAACCAAAACAAAAACCAAAAAAAAAACCCCAAAAAACCCCCTGAACTATTCCACACATTGTCATACTACTTTTTCTTTCATGAAAATAAAAATGATAGGAATGTGCATGTGACTCTGATTGCAACACTTATATCTCATATGCCTTCCTAGTATCATTTTTACATGCTAAATCATCTTTTTATCCCGTGTGCTTATTTTGCATGATGCCTAGAGCAACCTGGCTTATTTTTCAAAATAAATTAATGGCAGTTTAGCACCCAAATCCCCTAGATGTTTTAAAAAATAAATTAAAAAAAATCTCAATCCATGTTTCACACACATAACAAAATGAACATTTTATCGCTGTTATGGAGGGAAAAATACTTGGCTGCTCAAATGATTATGTAAATATAGATAATTAGTCAGGCCCAATTGTCATCAGATAACAAAAAAAAGGAATACAAGCTTTTACGAAGCTAGATGGAAGGTCTCATGTTTTATATGAAAAATACCTTTGCATAGTAGAATCTGGAAATTGTCTGTTGCAACCAGCATACAGCCACCAGCCCACTGGGACTAGAAGCCAAATAATGTACACCTTTACACAAACCACTTTCATGGGCAAAACAGAACCAAAGCTGAGCTCTAATTCTGCAAGGGAAAGCGGCAAAGACATAATTTAATTGGGCAGGAGGCAACAGGAGAGTAGCAGCCCACTACTGAATGCAGGAGTGGTTAACGAAGTCCCTTATCTGGGCTCACAGCCTAATACTGGGCAGCTGAAAGGCCTGACATCACTGAGGTCAACATCAAAGAGTAAGAACAGCTTTTTAAATTGAAGCTGTCAAGGATAAATGGCCATGAATAAATTTAAACAGGGGGACAGAATATATCTAATCATCAGAGGACAAGAGCTCTGGAAAAGCCATGGGGGCCAGAATCTAAGTCTAAAACGAAGACTGATGATGTAGCAGGATGCTTTGCCAGCATGGTGTGAACTTTATATTGCTATGGCTCCTCTTCACTGCTTCTACACTACCTTGTTTCTTCAAGTTTGCCCTTTCTAAGGACAAAACTAAGCCACCTCAAAAAAAGCAGGAGCAATTCACACCTACTTGGTACTCAGTAAAGATGAAAATGATGGAACAATCTGCATAGTAGCTGCCCCTATTTTTCTAGATGATTACAGAAAATGCACTTAACTGCTATACAGCAACTGACACCGATTTTTCCTTCTTCATCTAGCTAGCTAAGCACTACCGAAATATTTCTTTGTGATAGTTTCACTGCATCATTAAAAGGGGTCAGCCTTACTGATTTCAAATCCCTTGCATTCCAAGAACATGAAACAGATTTGTAACCCTAGTACCAGGGGTTTGCTATGTTTGAAAATTATTAAAGAAAAACAAGATGTAAATTTTAAACATAACTAAATATTCTTGAAGAAATCCAAGTGTAGAAACTCTTACTATGGAGTATGACTAAATCCACTTAAAGGTACATTAAGCATGTGAAACTAGCCCAGAGAAACTATTACACACTTAAATGTGATTAGAATTTTTTTTTTCTTATTCCCCATTTATTTAATTCCTGGGATTTTGGGTTTTTTTTTCATTTCATGGCAATTTCCTTAAACAGACTACTTTTCTTAAAAGCCCAGGAATCACTTTACAGGAAAAACATCACTCTCCGATCAGTTTGGTTTGACTACAATTTAGCACTGTAATGCAGAAGTCAATTAACATAGCTGCTTCATGGAAAATTTTTTTAAAATTTATTATGTCATCCTGTGCATCAAAAGTAACTTGTTTTTTTAAATTAACACTTGGTTCCTTTAAGTATCTTTAGTCAAGAAGACAGGAAGTGGATGCTTGAAGTGTTATAGTTGAATTCATGATAGCGAGCTCTGTGGGTTTTTTTATCGTTCTCACTTCACTAGACCTTTTCCCATTAATAAATGGGTAAAAAATAGTCAGGATGTTGGATAAATACACTCATAGAGCAATAGTGTAAACACTTTACCTTCAAAACATATGAGCAAGCCAGCTTCCATAACTATTGGTTTCACATCCTCAACAGTGGGTCTGGTATTTTTTTCAGTACAAATCCCAAATTCAATAATTTGTATTATCTCACGTACTACTGCTGTAAATCAAAATATTAAACTGAATATTCCCATGTAAACTGAAGTTTCTACTGGCAGGATTTAACTTCCAAAGTTAAAATAAACTTTAGTCACAGACATGTTCTTTACTACTGTATTCACTGACGTGATATATCTACCTTGACCAATAAGGATCCTCTTAATAAATATCTTAATAAGGATCAATTGGGCAAAACCTTGTTCTCATGAGTAAAGAAAGCTAAATTGTGTGAAAAAAAAAAAAATCAGGTCATCAGCCAGATCAGGTCCTAAAACCAGGGTGCAATGTAACTGTGAGTATTTCAGTACTGTTCCGAGGACAAACTTAATTCATAGAAGCCTACAGTGTAATAGAATTTGGAAGCAGAGGTGCTGAAAGACTATAACTATTCTTCCACAAAGGACTATTTCACAGCAGTGAGGAAATAAATGCCATCTAAAAGGACAGGAGATACCTTGTCTCAGCAGAAGTAATCATAGAATCACAGAATTTTTAGGGTTGGAACAGATTTTTTAAGATCATCAGGGTCTAACCCCCCTGCCAAGGCAGGGTGACCCGGAGCAGGTGACACAGGAACACACTGAGGTGGAGTTGGAATGTCTCCAGAGAGCAAGACTCCATGAACTCCCTGGGCAGCCTGTTCAGTGCTCTGCTGCCCTCAATGTAAAGAAGTTCTTTCTCATGTTGAGGTGGAACTTCTGATGTTTTAGCTTATAGCCACTGTTCCTCATCCTGTTGCTGGGAACCACAGAAAAGAGTCTGGCAGTGTCCTCTTGGCACCTGCCTTATTTATCTGCATTAATGAGATCCCCTCTCACTCCTCTCACTCTTCATGGTCAAGTTATCATCCTTCAGGACCCCCAGATTCTTCTCTGCTGAGCTGCTCTCTACTAGGTCAGTCCCCAGCATGTACCATGTAACTCCCAGCTTGGGGTTATTCCTCCCTAGGTGCAGGACTTATACACGTCTCTTATTTGAACCACATTAGGTTTCTCACTGCCCAATTGTCCAGTCTTTCACAGTCCTGCTGAATGCCAGCACAGCCATCAGGTCATGCTGCCAAGTTGAAGCTGCCAAGAATTCCATAAGTCTCATGCCACTAACAATTTTCCTCATAATCTAAACTTTTCTATTACAAAACAAATTACTTTGTATTAGGTTAAGAAAGTGAACTTAACAGAAATATTTAAATTTCCTGCTAAATTTATTCTTACTGTATTATTTATTTATTTATTAGGCAATGATTTTTAAAAATGTTTTGGAATTTGGTTTGCAGTAGATTTGTGAAAATCTGATTTAACGCAGGTTTAGATAGGGAACTGCATTTCCTGCATGATAAATCACATCAAGCTCTCAGAATGACAGACTTAGGGTTAATTGATTATTCTTTGGCTTCCTTGGGTTTTAGCTATACTTGACATGTCAAATTTGCAAGCCAATCAAGATATTAGAACATCTCTTGGGATTCAAATTTATCAAAGCCTCTGCTTAACTCTGAGCAAACAGAATTATTCTGTTCAAAATCATCAGAGAAATAGGCAGGGAAATTCTGATATGAGACCATTTACTATTTTACAGTTTTCATTTATGCAGATATCTGCAACAACTGGCATTACCTGGGACCAGCAAATGATAGGAATTCAAACTGGGACAATGACCCTTACTTTTCATCTCATTAACACTGACCACACAATTGCCAACTATCAACCACATAAGCCAACAAATTCAAGAGGGGAATTGGGAAAGATGGGGATTTTTTTTTTTTTTTGCTGAAATTAAAAAAGAAAGCAAAACAAAAGCCTTACTTCAGAAATAGTAAAAGCCCCTGCTGAAGTTACAGAAACAAAGCACTCATTCCACAGGCAAAGCAAAAAAAGGCTTCATCAGAAACTTTTAACAGGCATCAAAGAGCAGAAAACAGAGAAGATTGAAGACTTGCTGATGAATATGCACAGTTCTATTTACATATAAAGGTTAGCACAAGGGCCTGAACTCAGTCATGCAAAAGAAGAGGAAGTATACAAGGTGATGATCTAATTAAGTTCTTACCAGGGCTTCATTATCTTCTGCAATTTCTGATATCGTCTGCAAAATTAAAACTTGCATGTGAGGAAAAACACTTTAAAACATCCGTACTCTATTTACTATATACATCCCCACCCCATACTTGAGCTATAAAATTCAGACACACATACAATAAGTGGCAGTAAATTGCTAACAATTGGCTGTGAACAGAAACAGTTCAGTAACTGGTAAAGAATACTCCAAATCAATTTCAAATATTTGTTCAGAATACTTCTGTTAACTTCTTTTAGTAAAAAAAGCATATCTAGACATTCTAATTTAGTAAAGCATTTGTGTAAAAAGCCTTTGATACACAACAATAAAGGTTTACACATTAAGCATCTTCTGTCCTGTTTCAACAACATGTAACCCATTGCCTGGAGAACTCATTTATTTGTAGTTGCCACCACTAATATTGATATCAGAGTCATCAGTATTGTTGAAAGCTGTGTAGCTAGGATGGTAAATGGTAAAAATGACACCAAAGATAGATACCCTCTTTTTAAAACACCAGCCAAACATAAAAAATAAGGGAGCTAGAAAGAAATAGAAAAAATTCATCTCTTACTTAATCCCTTCCTGTGCCTCCTAAATCTGTTTCACAGTTTTATTTCAGAGGCTTGGCTGCAGTTCCACATTGGGCAGATTAGTGCTCAAAAGGACAACAAAGAAGCACCTCTTTTTTTCTGCACCTTCTCCCCAGGAGACCCTTTGCACTTTCCCTCACAGTAAGCTGCACATCAGCGTCATTCAGCTCAGAAGAGCACTAGGACTACAAGATCTCCAATCACTGATTCAATTCTCTAATTCTCTTCCAGAATGTAGCTACAGTTTGGGGGCTTTTTTCCCTTTTGGTAAACCAGTAATTCTTACCAACTTTTCAAGAGAAACAAGTCTCAAGGAGGGCAGCTTTTGGGCTGGCTTGTGTAATCAGCAGTGGAGAAAACAAAGAGAGTATCACAGCAACACTGGTTTGAAGTCCTCCTCTGCCAGCTGTGAGCTGCAATACTCATGCCTGAAGGCAGTGCTGGCACAGCTTACCATGTATCCAATCACAGACTGGGCTTCAGCCTAACTCAAATCAGAGAAGTGACAAGATTTTCTCCTTGGATTTCATGGCCTTGGTTCTTTTATGCTACTGTCCTAGGTTACAATATAAAAATATGCCAGAAGGTCTGTATTCTATCTCTATCTTCATGAACTGTTAAAAGCAGGAGGGGCAGTGTTTTCCTTGCCTCCTCCCCCGGACTATCTCCTATTAATGGGCCATCAATGCATTGCACCGTGAGTCATAGATAATTCCCTCTGGGAACCATTTCCTGTTTAATGGACAATTAAGGACCCACCACATGACTCATAGAATGACATCAGCCCATTGTGAGAAGCTCTGCCCAGGGGGAGGAGCCAAGTATTCCCACTGGAATATAATCTGGGAGTTCAGACAGAACAGGCATCTGCCTTCTACTGGATTCCCAGAGGAGCAGCCTTCTCTCCCACTGGATTCCCAGAGGAAGGACCAGACCCTTCAACATCACCACTGGACCATTGGAGGAAAACTCCACCCTTCTACAGGATCTCTGCTTCACCAGAACCATCTGTCACTCCAGGAGGACGACTGGAGCTACCGTTCAAACTGGACTGCTACCAACACCCTGACTGACAGGGTCTCAGGTTGTATTCTAACTGTCAGGTTTTGGGGTTTCTTTTGTTTAATACTGCATCTTGTTCTAATTTTCCTATTAAGTTGTAGTTTGTTGTTTTTTGTTTTACCTTATTGTATATACATATTAAAGAACTGTTATTCTTATCCTCACTTCTTTGCCTGAGAGCCCCTTTAATTTTTAGAAATTATAATAATTTGGAGGGAGGGAGTTTACATTTTCTATTCCAAGAGAAGCTCCTGCCTTCCTTAGCAGGCACCTATCTTTCAAAACCAAGACAGCTACAACATCGATCTGTGTAGCCAGAAATAATGAATGAACAAAAAAACATCCTGATGATCAGACAGCCTCAAAAAGCAGGTGAAAATACCCTCAACATGTTTTTATGGGCAGTAAAATTAAAAACATTTTCCACAGCAGGAGATCCAAGCTCCAGCAGAATGTCACTCCTGTACTTCTGCAAACTAAGTGCTTCCATGTTGTGGCAGATTCTGCTAAACCACCAAGAACAATTGCTACAACAAATGGGTTTTGTCATGTCCCAGATGTGCATGGATCCTTGCAACTTGCTGCAGCATGTCTGCCAAACTTCAGAACACTCTTCCCAGGCCAGTTTTTAAAATAGATGCTTTCTTCCAGGTGCTGACTTCAGCTAAGCAGCAAACAAACTTGAAATTAGTGCTCTGTTTTCTGATAGAGAAACAAGTGTGGTGTTTGCAAACTGGTAGCACTTCAAAGGACAGACTCTGTTTTGCTAGAGATTTTTCACAACAGGCTCTTATCAGGAGCATTTTCTCCCTAACTGAGGGATTACAGAAAAAACATCTGAGTCTTAAAACATTTAGACAGTAACTCTCTTAGCATTTACAGAACTCTTATCCATCCTGAGTTAATCAGCAATCAGTTAACTTGAACAAGTGTGCAAAGCAGAAGAAAATATAAATTTAGAATAATGTGCAGAAAATATTGAATTATATAAGGCTTTTCTGGTGAAGCAGTATAGAGACAAAATTTTGACTTCAGAGGAAAGATAGCCATTGTATTAAATCAAACAATTTCCACTGATTTTTGTTTCTTTGGTGGGACTAGAGCAGCAATCATTCTAGGACATCAAATGTTACAGCAACACATGATTATAGATTGACTTTTACCACTGAAGATGTGAATGGAGCCTCTTCTCTAAAGCAACACATGCTATTTTCATCCATCATCGAACCAAAATATAATAGAGAAGAGACTGGCATGAGTAGGAGTTTCTCCCATATTTACCCACAGACCATGCACAACTCACCAAGAATGAGCCAAGCTGATTTTTCCAGCCAGTCAGCCTGGAAAGGAACTAAGTAGAGTCTGCCACCTCCATCAGCTTTCCTCTTTCTATATATATACATAACTGTTGTTTTTCTCCAAAGGGCTGACTCTGTGGTAGCAACCAAACAGCTCTGTAGAGCCCTTCTTGGTGAGTTACCACGGTAGGGTCAAAAATGGTGAAAGCCTTACTGAGCTGGACACTGTAATTAGCTCAATACTTATATTTATCTTCTTCCTTTTTTTTTTTTTTTAAAGAAATCATCCTTCAATTGCACTTGCACAGATGGGAACAAAACCATGGCCAAAAAGCAAGTGTTATAAGGGCAAATTAAATAGCAATTGTGAAGGCAATTGTGAAGGCTGAGATTCTATGGTGGTGAAAGACAAAACTAGCAATTTTTACACAGGCAGAAATCTTAAAATAGATGCCAACATAATGTAAAATAAGATTAATGACAAGTTACCAGGTTAGACATTTTTCTACCATTATGTGTTCCCTGTCTGGCCTCAAAGGAACTTTGTGATATACTTCCAAATAAATCCCAAAGAGAAGCAGTGAGTTCTCTTTGGACTTTCCAAGCACACAGACTTGCTACTTGTTCAAATACTGCAGGTTACACCTTGAGAAGCTTCCACTACAGACCAGTTTAGCAGTGACCTGACTGGATCAACTCCTATCTGTTCATGTGCCAAAACTGCAATACAAATACTAAAGATACCCCAAATCTAAACCAACACCAGCTGGAGTAACCCACAGTGCACAGGAAGGGCTTGTCTGAACTGGGGGAAAAAACTAAAATGTCCTATTGTGGAAGCCAGTGTGAAGCCACTGTAGTAATGATTCCAAGGCCTAAAGCAGTCACACCAGCACAACAAATGTTTCTGAGCCTGCACTGTTTGAACATGAGCAGAATTGTGTAAGAGTACCTCTGAGGATAAAAGCTTTTCATGTAGTATGACCCCAGAGAGGTTACCAAAGGTGGAAGATGCTCACAAAAACATCCTCCTCTACAGAAACACTGATGGGATGATGGATGCCAACCTGCCAACCACATTAAAGCACCATGTGACTATTGCTTTTCAGGTAAACACAAGGATAATGCATATTCCAGAACAGGCAGTGTTTAGGAATACAATAAGAAAAATCCAAGAGTACAAATTTCTGGCTTCTGTTTGTAACAGGTGCAGCTATCACAAGCATATGGAATCTGGGAAACATTTTGACCTGGAAAAATCTCTAAAGTTATTATTACTATTAAGGTACACAGCAGCCCTCAGACTCCTCACAGTCACCACAACATCCCACAGCTATACACAGTCCAGTAGACAAAGACATCTTGCAAAGTTGCAAAAGTGGAGCTTTTAAGCTCTTCCCCTTACTTTTCTTGGTTTTTCAAATACTACAGTTTTTTTCTGGAGTTAACAAAAAATGAAAAATTTGTTTTGCCCACCTTCATACTCTGGAGAATATTTGGAAATATAAATCCACTGCTGGAGTTATTATTTTTATAACATTTTACAAAAGAGGTTGCCAAACAAAACCCAATAAAACTGTCTCCTCTCCTCATCCCTGTTCTGTCAACAGGGTGTTGATATCACCAGTTAAAAGTATCGTTTAAATGCTAATATTCTCAAACACAGGTAAAGTAAAAAAAATCATGCCTGCAGAAAGAGTGTTTAGGATGGGGAGACCAACAACTCTCCCTCTCTTCCCTCCAAAATGTCATCTTTGACAGTTCCACCTTCAGATGACCTTAAGATTGGCTCAGTTGGTTAAAGCATGATGTTAATAACACTGAGCCTGTGGGTTCAATCCCTGTAGGGGCCCATTCACTCAAGAGTTGGACTCAATGATCCTTCTGAGTCCCTTCCAAGTGAGACAATTCACTGATTTTATCTAAAGCCTACAGTGTGTGCTATGCCTATGTGAAAGATATAGGAAAAATTGTACTTGTGTGTGCTAAAAGGGAGGGTGTAATCCAAGCCTGAAGACTGATGGGGAAACAAACCCAAAATTAGAGCAAGCAGGAGGAAAGTAAACCAACCAAAAAAGCCACTCCAGAAAAAAATCCTACTCCACCTTCTTTCCCTATGGAAAGTGCACTGAAAGATGGAGCTGCAGCCCTCATTCTCCTGCCATTACCATCTCCACAGTGGTATAGTAGGTTCAGCTGATTTTATATTCTCTTTTGGATTTCTGGTTCATAGACAATAGTCACCTTCTCCCGACATTACAGAAGCACTAAGAAATGAAGATTGCATAAAACCCCTGTTGGACAAAAATTGATTTTGGCAGCAGTGTCACATTAAGTAATCTATGCTTCCAGGTGAAGCTTCACAAGAATAGTTGAGCCTCTTTAAAACCCTGTGCTGTCAAAAATACAAATTAATTTCCTCCCTCTATTGGCTGGCTCAGTTTCTGACAGTTTAGCAAATTGAATTGCATCACTGAGGAGTCAAATAAGCATTGGAGCTGAACAAGAGAGGGAGCAGGTACTACACAGCCAGTAGCCAGGAAGGGTGGAAAAAGACTACTTTATATAGTGGCAAAAAACTACTAGATTAGTCTTGTCACTATCTCCTGAAAATTCATTTCCCATTTATATAGCGAGCTGTGCTTGCACAACTGTTTTCTGTGGCACTGCTGTGAGCTCAATCAGGGAACTAAATTGGGTTAAGGAGTATTGTATTAAAAGTAGCCTCTACTGTCACTTTTCATAACCTACACCAGTCCAGCTTGGTAGAAACAGTACTGGTATAACTCTCCAGATGAAGCAGGACAGGAACAAGTTACTGTGAGCAAGGGCAGCTTAAACGTTTTGACAGCACTGCTGAAATACTCATCATGCTCAGGGATGGAAAGAACCACCAGCAGGTATTTGAGCAATGGTCCCAAAATGTGTGCTAAAGTCAGAATAACTCCAAACCAATCTGTCTTCAGTTTTCCACTGGGCTGGTATACAGTATTATCTCTGTAAGACAAGCCAAGAGCTAGAATTTCACTGAACAATGCAATTTGTCCTTAAAGCATGCACAGTTGATCTCTCAGAGACTTCCAGCTGTACAGCAGCCAACTCTCTGACTGCATGTGCTCAATAGAAGGCTCCTCTTAGTCAAGACTCAAAACCCATACAAATATACATTTATTTACAAGCTTACATTAACTTGATCTAGCTGCATTTATTATTTCCAATAGGAAGATGGCAAAATTTAGCATCTCAATTAAAAGCAAGGGGTTTTTTTCTCCAATCTGCATACTAAGAAATTACAACTCTCTTTATCTGCTGCCAGGCTATCTGCTACCTTGTCTTAGCAGCATCAGCTAGCATGTTCCTGTGCCATGGCTGTATGACAATAAAGCTGCTCAGCACAGCCTCACTGATGAAGCAGATGTCTGGAGAGCAATCTTCTCAACAGCAGCAGAAACAATTCTGTTCTGGTTACTGTCGAGACTGCTAGTCTTAGCATAGTCTCTCTTTTTTTCTTTTTTTTNGAAACTGTGTGTTATTTAAGCCAAATGGCAAGTCATTGAGATCAGGATAATGCTGATTAAAAAAATGCTGAAAATTCTGCATAGGCCTTCCTCCTTTCCCTACCAAACATGAGATCATCCTTATTACTATTACTAGTAATAACAAAAAAAATATATTCCTTTTACCAACTCTTTGGTCTTTCAATATTTACAGCGTGTGAATAACGTTTTCCTTTTCTTGCTTTATAAGGCATTATGAGGAATTTTTTTCCTTCTAAGGAAGTCTGAGAGTCTGCTCCAGTGACACAACTATTCTGATGCATCAAGAAAAACCCCACGACTTTAACAGTCTTCTGCTACATCAGAAAGACTATCTGTACAGACATGATTTTCTGAAATACAGGTTCTAGGCTTGATTATGGGATACAGGTCTGAATGAGAGATCTATGTTATCACAGTCAGGGTAGAAGAAGATATGATTCCTTCCTTCCTTCCACCGTGGTTCCTGAACATTTTTTTTATCAGTCATTAGGATATCTAGGACTCAGCAGCATTGCTCACTTTCTGCCCCATTTTAAGGCGTTGCACTCTGAGGGGCAGCGGAAGCAGAACACTCTTACACTTCCCCTTTAGACAGTCTATACACCCAAGCAGATGGACTGCACAGTCAGCTTGTCTTAACTAGGCATGGACTGGCTTCTGAAAAAAAGTTTAGCGTTAGGAGTGCTGTGAAAATCACTTTCTGAAAAGTCTCAAAAAAGAAAAATAGCTGCCTGCACACATCCACCCCACTCTTTGGTGATACAACCGCAGTCTGAGAAATTACTGGACATCATGGGTAATTATAGAATGGAATAAGCATTTTCTTCTTCTTCATGACTTGTCTTGCAGTCTTTTTTACAATTTATAGGTCACCCAAACAATAAAAATAAACATAAAACTATAGTTTTCTTTTCATTTTTTAGTTAGTAAGACTCATACCAATGCTGCAGAAGCAAGAATGTGCATGAAGAAAAAACCCGATAAGCCATCTCAATGAACCAGATCAAGATACATGTGGACAGTTTCTGAGATGTTGCATCTCTGCTGATATAAATATATTCATATTGACAAGATGCGCTCTCAGCTTCACTAGGACCCATGCACCCTACCACCAACCACTACACTTTGTGCTTGCACACACCATATCCACAGCTCTCTATTTTCTCACACATTCTAATTTTCTTCAATATTCAGGAATATAACAGATAGAAAAATAACTAGGGAACACTTTATTTCTTGTCAACATTTTATATTACCACTTCTTTTCATCATCTGTAAAATGAAACAGAAGTAACTAGAAATCCAGGGATTTACATTTACTCTGGTCACAGTAGTTTAATATTCATCAGCTTCATTGAAATAATGACTAAGTAGCACAATAAACAAAGCCAACTAGAAATAAAACACAGGCCTCCTCCTCAGTGAAGGTTATATAAAAAGATGGAGTCTTGTTTTCCAGAGGCTACCCAGTAAAACTTAACTACACACTCAAATTATAACTTAAGAGCTGCCTCCAGCATGAAATCCAATGTGCAAAGAAAACCTCAGAGCAACTTTGCACTGAGCACGATGGCACTTCTAATGAGCACTACCTGGCCCTTCAGGGAAAATACAGAATAAGGCTTGAATTAACAAAATTCACTTATTTCTAGCACAGCTGCAGCACACCAAGAACAGAGGCACCACTCAGCCGGGCTTACAGATGTAGGGCTGTTCCCAGCTGCATCAACCTACTGGCAGCTGGCACAGCACACAGAGGGGATCCCTGCAGAACACCAGCAGCCATCCCATAGGGTATGTCCCATTCCCACTCTCCCAGAGTCTCAGTGCCAGTCCCCAGGGTGCAATACCTGAGCAGAGGCAGCCACCATCCTCACACTGTTTCACAGCATGACTGCTCTCAGGTTGTGGCTCAGTGACACACCTAGGCCAATGTAATGGTCTGTTGCCACAAAAAAGGGCCTTTTCTGCATCCACTCATGACCAGTTCCTCTCTTGTTTCAAGTCCCTAACTGAGCAGAAAACTAATTTTAGACAGTTAGTTTTCTAACAGAATCAGGTATGTTAAGTCAACAGGCTCTGTTGGCTTTGTGAAGCACACAGACACTGGAACCAACTCCCAGAACCAGCTCCCGGCAAAAAAGGAGGACTGGGCTGAAGAACAGCAAGAAATGGTAGAAGAAGGCATGGAGCTGAACCACATCTCAGCAGTACCAAGATATTAGGTTTCTCTCAGTTGTATAGGTGACTCATAGCCCCATTCAAACAAGACTGGCTCTACAGGAGTAGCTCCAAGGTGGCTAAGATAACTATAGTGAAAATACATCTTAAATGCATCTTTATAAAATATGTTGTCTTCTAAAACTGAGCTATGAAAGAAGTTTCTGCCCAACCCAGAAATTTCTGACTCCTCATTCCTCCTCTCATACCTGTCCCCTGCCCTTTATAATGCTAATGTAATTGTTTCTGTAGATTCACCTAGGAACACTGAGAAACCAGTGTAGATTCACCTATGCTATGGATACAGAGGAAAGCTTTATGCTCTGAAGCATTTTGGTGACCTTGTCAGCCACACAGCCCACAAGGCCACCTTGCTGAGGGTGCTGAGCCCAGGTTGGGAGCAGAAACAAGAACAGACAATAGGAGGACAAGTGACTGATTCCAGTTGCCTTTTTTTTTTTGACAGCCCAGGGTGCTGAATGAAAAAAAGCTTCTTTTCTTTCTTTTGAGGAAGTAGTTTGTCTGTTTGCTTAGTTTGCTGACACAGCAGTAAGTGACAGACCCTGATGTGAGGGAACAGATTCAGTACCTTGAAGTGAGATGAGAAAGGAAAGCAGAAGCACCATGGCAGGTTTAGGCTGCTGTGCCTGTGCATATTTGCTCCTTTCATTAAATCCCAAGTCCGTTAATATGCACTCATCAGCCAGTGATGCACAGTATAAAAGTGGAAGGGAATGTACAGCATAGCACAGATGTCCTTGCTTTACAACTCCCTTTGCAAAACCAGACTTGGAAAAACCTGACCTGCTGACACTCTCAGGAGCTGCAGAATGTCTAGGCTGCTGAACATGAAAGACTGCAGCGAGTACTGAGAGCTCATCAACACGTGAAGCTGCTGGAAACTCTTACAGTCTGAGTCTTTGTCCAATGCCCAAACTCAAGAGTATTTCTCCCCACAGACAGAAACACTGATAAATACATTAGGCAGGTAGATTGATCACTGCATATTTCATGACACATGACATCAGCTAAAAAGAAAAAAAATAAGTCCATCAAAATGCAGCCGCTTACAGAAAATAATATAACATAATGATTTTAAAAAAAGCAGTAAACTCTGCTCACATGTCCAGTTTACAAGCCTGCTGTGTGGTTTGAAAACTTATGCCTTTGGTCAGGATTTATTACAGGGTATAGCAGTTCTTTCAACAGCAGTGTTGCTTTTAGTAGTTTCCCTCCCAAATAGTTATTTTTAATCCAAACCAGTCTGCTACAGTTTAGCTCATCCCCCAGCTACAAAACAGCAGTATAAACACATCTGAAGGGTGAGAAGGCCACTTGCTTTAGTCTTAGTGCAGCTGAAAGAAAAGATTATAAAAAAAATTGAATATTCCCTGTCTGTTTCAACAGAAAATAAAATGCTTTAACTTAAATATCTTCTGCAGTGGAGTAAGTTAAACCATTAAACTTAAATAACATCACAACAAAATAAACCACAAGGGCAGTGACTGTTCATTTTCTTGTGTTCTGATCAGACATATGTGAGCCTGTCCATTTAGAATACTTTTCATTAGTACAGCAACTGCGTTCATGCATTTATATCAACTTAAACTTGTCTTTAAAATTAATTTGGCCCATAAACAGCAAATATCACATGAATAAAAGACAAGCTGACAAATTTGGTAACTAGAAGCATTTTTTTAAAGTGACATAACATGTGATGTGTGCCACAGATCATATCACTGCGAAAAATAAAGACTATAACCCCAAAATGCTGAAGATTATACCATGAGCTTTTGGAAATCTAGTATAGTGGAAATCTCGCTGAAGTTAAGACAATAAGGATTCAGAGTCCCATAAGCCATTAACCACACAATGAGCAGGAATCAGGGAGAGATTTTTTTTATACTGCCCAATCTATGGACTACTGGATTCTAGAAAGTAGTTAACTTTTCTACAAAAAACACACAGTATATCTTGTACAAAGCCCGCAGAGACCATTTGTGTTCCATTTCAAAGACCACTTACTACTTTTGCTTTACCTCCTAACACTATTTGCTTTCTTGAATCCAGGGGAACACAAGCACATTTGTGAGGGGATTTGAACTGATTTCAGGTTTTTTTTCTCTCAGGAGGTGGTGTGGGTATTGTTGCCTTCTTCCTGTGTAGTACAGCTTGACACTGAGTGCATATCTCTTACTTGAAGTCAAGTGCTTACTGTCAGAGCATAATTTAATAGTTCAACAATCCAGTTGATACTTTTCTGCTGCACTTTCCGCATTAAGGCAATGGACGCTTTCTCAGGACTTTGGTCCTGAATTTCACCAATGATAAAATTTGGTAAGGCATTCTGGTTAAGAATGAGTGTATTTTGAGAGGTCCGCTTTCAATTTCATGTCAAAAAGCCCAACTGGCATTAGAAAAATCCCATTCAGAATCAAAACAATAAAAAATTGAAATAAAACATTTTTTACATTTGGGTTTTACCACTCATGTTCTCAGTAATGTGAAATTTAAAATATAGTTTTTAGGTGATATTACTTAAATATCAGCCTTTAAATAAATTTTCAGTGACTTATTGAAATTGCAATGAATAAAGAAGAAACTAGGATCCCAGTCTCCCCAAACTTTATAGCACAGGCAGTACTTGTGACTTCCTACTTTGCTCATCCCCAGTCCTGACCAGTCCATTGTTAGGGGAAATTAAAAAAAAACAAACAATATCTCATTGATAACTAATATACTATCCTAGCAGTCTAGACCTCTTGAGATATTTAATTTCTCAACTCAGAAAGAGAACATGAAATCACCCCACACTGAAGGAATGCCAGAGTTTAAGCAGAATACTTACTCTGTGCCACTTTCAACCATTTGTGTTAAGAGGGAAATGCCATCTAGGTTTATAAATTCTTGGGCAAATGTAACATCCCGTGAGTAGTTGGCTAAGTCTTTCAGCGCTTCTAACTTTGCATCCATACTAGAAGACTGGATCCTCTCATGTAGTTGCTGTGCATTTTGAGCCTATGAGAGAAACAAAACACACAAAATAAAAGCATCAAAACAGCTATTGTTACAATGAAAATCATGAGTAAAATGTCAGTGTAAGCAGGAACAAGGGCCATGTTTAATATTAATGATATTTAACTTCCATGCTCAGAAAAGATTAAGTAGCTCAAATACAAATTATTTTTGTAAAAGTATGTTACCCGTGTATTGCTCCATTATTGCCTATAATTATTTGGACTCTTGCAGACTCATTAGCTGAGCAATGGACAGATGTCCCATTGTGTCAGGCAAAATGTAAGTATTACAAAAGACAGAATTTGGCCTGAAGAACTTGTGTGTCACATCGATAAAGGAGAAATGAAAATAAAACAAACTGCATCAGAGAATCTCAGTAAAAGAATAGTGGCAGCTCTTTTCCTGTCAAGGCTTACTCAGGTTACATACTTCTCATCACCTTTAGCAACAAAGACCACCTATTGTCCTAACCACGATATATCAGGAGAGACCAACTTCAGACCTGTTCCTTCCTCCTCCTCTTCTTTCATTTACAGTCAGTTCAAACACTCACACATCCTCTTAACAAAGAGTGTAGAATAATTACTTCCCACATAATACTATGATATTACCTGTCATACATCTATTTGCATGTTCAATATCCTCGTGCTATGCTATTCTGACCATTAGTGTTTCAAATAGAGGATGAGTTAGTGAAATTCAAAATGGACTCTGATTATAAAAAGCTAAAGAAATACTTAAATAATGAATATTAAATGGCTTCTCTCTTTATCCATAAAAATACTTGAAAATACATCTCACATTTTCAATTTGATGCTTTCACTTACCTGAACAGAATACTCAAAAGTTTCAGTTAACAGCTAGCTAGGCAATACTTTTCTTAGAAAAATAATCTTCCTCCCTTACATATAGAGATATTTACAAAATTCTGTTTCCTAAAATTCATGGTAATGCAGCCAAGGAAAGGTGAATGAGAGGCTATGTGTCATTAGGGAAAAAATTAAATATAAATTCTGTTGAGAGCTATTTTCTTTGAGATGATGCTTATTCTTTCTCAGCTGGAGAAGAAATAGAGAAGAAAGGGCTCTGCTGACAGACAATTCCTTTACTGTTCAAGAAATGATTGCACCCTTCACAGAGATGGTCATCTCTGAAGATCAAGATTCTGAGAAAGCAGTCATTTTTAATGCAAGTGAACATTTAAACAGGAGCTGAAAAAAATAACCAGCACAGTGTTGTTACAGATACAGCTACCTAGCTACATAAATTTGATTGCTTCAAAAACATGAATAAATTAAATGTCCCAATCTCATCCAATATCAGCAAGGTTTGTTACTTCTTGTTTTTACAATGGTGGTAAATGCATGGTCTCCAGTCAGCATTTGATCAGAACAATGCATGGGAGAACAATGGGAGAAATACCTCCTACTTAGTGTGGCTGTGGTTAACATAGTATTGAAAGGAAATGGAATATCTTTAGTCCTGACCTTTTTTATGCTTTATAGGGTGATGCAGCCATAGCAGTTCCATTACCTATAAAAAGGCAGAATCTTGTCACCAACAAGATCTTTCTGCCACTGAAGGCTACCTACTCTATCAATGGATTTGAGTTGTAATGGGGAAGCAATGGTTTATACAGTTTCTCTGTAATGGCAATGGCTGTCCAAATAGAAACTAAAAGACTCTTCTCTCAGGCTCAAGCAGGTGATAAGGTAAATCATTTGCTGAAGCCCATGGAAGAAGTAAAAATAGATACCATTTACTTTCAATCAGGATAACTACCAAATACTTTCCCCAGCCCTTTCCTTTCATCAGAGGGGGTGAAAAAAGCTTTGCTAAAGTACTCTTCTATAATCAGCTACAAAAATTATTATTATTTGAACCAGATGTTCAACAGCCAACTCCTACCTTACCAAAGTATGTCCTTCATGGAGCCATTCCTAACTCTAGACTCCCCATTATAGCAAGGCAGGAAGACTCAGAGATGCAAGATATCCTCAAAACATTACTGTTTCACTGAATACATGCAAAGTCTGAATTCCTGGCCACCTCAGTAAAGAAACACTCTGGAAAAACTTCAACACTGTCATGGCAGCTGCATTCCCCAGACTTTGGAAATGATTGCTCAGATTTAATCTTAAACCTATTAAATCTGTGCATATTGCCTTCTCCAACCTGCCATAGTTCTTGAAAGCTACTACCCCCACTATCTGCCTAGTGAAGTAAGTTCTACTGAACTGGAGGTTCTTCCAGCTTTCCACAGGAACCCAATCTCCTGGATTCAGTGGAAATGGAACAAATAGGAAAGGTTAACAAAGCAACTGGTTCAGAGTGACCAAGCAACTCTCCTGAGCTGCTCTACAAATAAGTCTGAGCGGACAAACCTTGGGCAGCAGAGCTGTGGCCAAACACAGACATGGAGACTCTAATTGCCTGTGTATCACAACAGAAAGCAAGAAAAACACGTGAGCAGAGCCAGGGGAACATCCTCCTTCAAACCCCTTCACAACATTCTGTGCTGTGTAAACAACCCTTTGTCTTCATACCTACAGGTTCACCCTTCCTCTTGAGGAGAGAGTCCTGCCCCCAGCAGAAACAGCTGGGGCTGGTGAACTGCTCCTGTTGGTCAGTCAGACTTGCATTATACCTGTATCCACACCAAGCACAGAAAGAGCTAACCCTCCCTCTCACCAAACCCGATAACACCAGGACACTGATGTACTTTAGCAGTTCACCTACACTGCACAACACCCGCATGAGCGGGACCAACCTACCAACTGAGATATGTTAATCTCTTTCCTCTGCAGTCAGTGAGAGCTCTGAAATTCATCAGACTGGAACCAAAATATTATCTTAGATCAGAGACAGCTTGGAACCCTCTACAGAGCACAAAAATCTACACTACAGAAGTGCTTCAGCCATGTTTTAAGCACATAAAGGAGTGCTTACTAACATCATACACTTTATCTGACTATGCCAATATTCCATCAGCGAAGTTTACACACAGTTAGTTTTCTTCCATTTAACAAGTTTTGCAAGACACTGCATCAAATAAACCTTGCTCCTTCTACTCTCAGATGAGAAAAGAACAGACAAATGGCAGAGGAGATCTTGATTAAAGGGGCAAACATATATTTGTCTCAGCAAGAGTGCTGGCACATGTCTCACTGGCAACATGGACAAAAGTCATATTGTCTGTTGTCATCCCAAATGCCTGACACATGTAAACATTGCCTCAGTTAACACCATGCATTTCTTACAAGCCTTCTAATTCTTGTTGCCATAGCACTTGTACATGTTTATGCAATGTACAACTCACTTATGACTGCATTAAAAAATGAAACCCGGATGAAATATGCTCCGAGTGCTTACCAGGGAGCTATTTCAATGATTTGCAAGCCATCAGTGGATGGACAGAAAGTATAGCTCATTAAAGCAATAGCAGAGCTAGCTGCCATGTCTGCATTCTTACTGAAATATCATTCAGGTAGGAGTAAATAAAAATATATAAACCTTTGCAACTGACAATCATTAGAGGGAATTAGAAATATGGCTGCTCAGGTAAATGAAAGGCAGAATTAACTGCTCTCCCCTTTAGAAAGGAAGGTAGGAAGATGGGAAGCTTGTAAAATGGGTGCTGTTGAAGTCCCAAGCATTTCAAAAGGCTGTCAAGTGGCATAAGCCGCATGTCTAGTCTCAAATTACTTGCTCCAAGGACATCCAGAAAGGTTGCCCTTAGGGAGTAGCAGTGCTTAAAAGGAGCAGTTTGATGAGATTGTCAGCTTAAAGAGAAAACTAATGACCTAAATCCAGGATGTGACTTTCTTAGAGATTCAAATAGCCATTTGTAGGTTAAGAATCCCAAGATCATCCTGACAAGGGATTCTACTGATCAAATTATCATTTCTTTGCCACTGAATACTCTGTGCAAACTTTGAAAGCAACTTATTAACCAGATGTACACAGGGCTTCTGTACAGAATACAAAATACACCAAGTAAGGACAAGAGGGAGGACACAGATCCACATGCAACCACTATCAAACATGAATATGCTATGGAAGAAAGTTGGACCATTGATTTAAATTGCTGGTTTTCCATTACGTAATCTATCGTCTTCTTTATCCTTTANGATTTACCCTGTAGATTTAGTCACACCAGTCAATATATTGGTAGAAAAAGACCATACAGACCATCAGCAACTACCAAATACAGATTTGTCCTTGCCAAACAGGTACATTCCTGTGGTTTGATTTAAATCAGTCAGTGCTGAAACACCATGGTGGCTTATAGTGCTGCCATTTCTGGGATTGTTATTGCCCTTTCACCTACAACTGCATGTATGTCAGAGAGCAGTGGGAGAGTGGATACATTATATAACCATCACCGTACACACACACACATTCAGCAGACCCACCAAGGCTGACAAGCATCTGATGCCAGGTAAGCAGTGAGAATCTATTTTAATCAATACATACATTTAATTTAATGGTTAACATTTTCTGCATGAACACTGAAGCACAGTTTCTACACCTAAAGCCCCATACAGATGTGATACACAGAGAAGTCCTATGGAATCATTGCAGGCAATTAAGGATGCAGAAAGAGGGAAATGGTTACCTCTAGAGTCTTGCACTAAACCGATGACAATAGCATTACAGATGCAAAGCCAAATGTATTATATAAATATGCCTTAGAATAAGTTTATGCAATCATTAGTTAAAAAACTCTCTATACTTCCTTGTCTGTTAGATGACACATAAATTAAAAAGAACATGTTCCTCATACCTGTAGAAGCATTCATGGAAAATACTATGATGACTATTATTGAACACCTTTATTTACATGATTGCTCATCATACACATGCTAATACATCTACCTACAGACAAGTTACAGGTTTGAGAACTCAGCTGATCTCTGACCTGGGGATCAAAAAAAACCAAGACAAAAGCAAATGATCATGTCCCACAAATACCACATAAAAAAAGCCCCCTTTAGCCAAAGTTTAAGGTGTATGCTTCATAAACAAGGCATTTTTTGTAAGTGCCCAAGAAGGTGCTTTTAATAAACAGTAAGTGCTCAAATAATCAGTTCTGTTTGAAAACTATTAAATAAAAAAAATGACACTACTTTCTTCAATTTAATTTACCCAGTATTTTAGCATCTTTTTAAAGTGATTCGTCATTTGAAAAAGGATTTGCAGGATCTGATTGAAAAAATCCTGCAGTTTTCACACACTAAAAGGTTGGATTTTGCTTGCTGCATTGCAGGACACAAAAGTCCTTTCAGATCAGCCTTACACTCAGAAGCAATTACAGCTCATTTATACACCTACCCACCAAGCACTGGAATACGGTTATCACAAAAGAGACAGTAGCAATACAGCATTTCAATTGTTACATATGTTCAAATACAAAGAAATGTTGCATAAGAAACTTTTCATGCGTCCCTCCAGAAATGCAAATGGACAAAGGGGGAAAACAGGTCACAGAAAAGTGCAAAAACGCACAATAGCACAAAGAATTGATAAGAAATGATAGGAGAGGTTAAAATAAATAAGAAAGGTGATATAGGAACAAAGATAATATGGGAGAAATTCAATCTGCACTCGAGTTACCTAGGAAACAGAGTGTCTGTGTGGTGAGTGGTTTATAGAGGAAAAAATAGCATTGTTTAGAAAAAAACAGTCCTTCAGAGAATCTCACAAATTTAGCAAACAGACCTATGGAAACAAAGAAGCAGTTCAAATTCCCACCAGGCCTAACGATTGGCATTTGCAAACTTTTAACTCAAAGAAATTTAAAATAGGCACATTGTAAATCTCTCAAGGCAAGCATTTATAATGGATTTAGCAGCACACCATAACACTGCAGTTCTGCCCTTGCAGTATTAACAATGGTTTTCAGATAAAGGTTCCTGTATAGGCACACAAAATAATCTAAATTCAAGATTAAAAAAGAGAAAGTATTTAACATTTATATTCATGGAGTTAGATTTCAAATCCTCATTTTTAAAAACTCAATCCAAAGATGCTGGTTTACTATCCCTAGATAAAGCTACCTTTTTTTTCACTCTCTTTTTAATCTTTAATAGTACCTACTCTGGGTACATGAGCAATAAATAATTTGAGGCTAATGACAACAAAAAGATTGCATCTCATCCTTCTCACTCAGTTTTCTGTGATTTGGGCCATGCAACCCTAAAGGGTACAGCCTGACTACTGGCTGTCATGGTTATAAGCTGCATGAAAATTAAGGACTAGAAAAGCATTTTAAGTTCATGTAGCCTTCAAAACTGGTCAACACACTCCTCTCAACTCTTCAAGGAAAAAAAAAGTTTCCTCAAAAGGCTTGTAAAGTTCAGGACATTTTTTTTTTCCCCCATGACAGCCAGGAATTAGGCAGCTCAGGCCTCTCTGAAACTACAGGGACACATCCCAGAAACTGCATAATCCATATGTGGATTCTCTTAATTTTTCTCAATCTTTCTCTCCTTTTCTAAATCCTCTATCTTTTCATAAAGCTTTTTTTTTTTTTTTGTATGATTTTGGTTTTTTGGGGGAAGAGGAAAGATAGTTTCAGGTTTATCTTGTAGAATAGATAAAACAGAGGGGATGGGGGGAATTCAGATTCTTAATGTTTTCACATGATGAGTAAAACATTTCTCACCCAGCACTAACAGCTAGGAAAGTATCTTTCCCATTTTGTAGAAGTGTATCATGCAGCCTGTTCTTCACATTATCTCTTCCAACTACTGTTGCTCTCATACAGAATTTCAGAGGAAATATGGAAACAGATTGCATGTTAGCTTTTCAGGGTAAAAGACAACCATTGTGTGGGTCACCAGTTTAAGAACCACAGCTTGGAGGCCTTTAATCTATCTATTTTAGGTACAGCTATGATGACCATTTTGACAGTACCTTAAAAAGTAAAGAGACTATTGTAGAGTGAGGACATGCAGAACTTGAATTTTTTTGCCTACATAAAGAATACAAGTATTTGCTAATCTGACAAAAAAAAAAAATCCTTTTTTCCTTCCAAGATACCTCTATGATTCTGGGAAAGGCTAACACAAATTTTTAAAACATCAGGAAGTGTGAAAATAAGCACTGGTTCCGGCATAAAGATCACTGGAGAAGAGGGAGTAGACCAGCCTTCTATCTTAAAGCAAGATAGCTGAGTCACTCATAACTGCAGACCAGTGCCAGAGCGGTTCATAGTTTATTAAGTAACAGGCAATATCTCAACATCCTAAGGACTCTTGTCTTGATTAACTTACCCTAAGGCAAATCCCCAAAGAAACAGAACAAGCAGATGATAGTTCTATACAAAACCCCACCTTCCTGACCATCGGTAGTAGCAGAAAGTGTTGTACATCCAAGATTTGTCTTTTGTGTTTGTAGGTCCCATTTCTAATTGCACAAATGATCATAAAGCCAGCCAGCCATCTCCACAGATCAGTTACAGCACAGCCTCTCTTCATTGATGTTGCACGGTGCAACTTGTTGTGGATTTTGAGTTGGGGGAACTCCATGAGTTGTCTTATGTGGTTATTCCATGTTGTGGTTACACCAAACACGACACAGTGCATTTGTACTATGTTGGTTCTTGATGAACCACAGATCCTGTTTTGATTTCAAGAGATCCCAAGTCTGGGCAGTACTGGAGTGGATATTTGTTACTAAGAAGTCCCAAAGGTTAGAAGGAGCTGGTGCTGGGGCTATCTGTTTCTGAGGAATTTCCATCAAATGGGATTTACTCCACCAGAATGGTTTTCCCATGCACAAGGCTGTTTTGGTGATATATGCCAAGAGACTCTGGAATCATACAGACCCTGACAGAGCCATGATATTAAATGGCTGTTTATTTATTTATTTATTTTTAATGTGTATAAAGCTTTGAATATGATGACCACTGAAAAATATGATGAAGAGTAATGGAAACCTCTTGTATTTGCCCAGCTTGCTGCTGAGAAGTGCTTTCTGTTGAGAAGCTACTGGGTGGCAGAGTTTGGCCATATTAATGCTTCAAATCTGCAGAGGCTAGAACAACATCATGAAGAGGTAAACCATTTTAATGGCACACTAACTACATTTGTCAGCAAGGAAATGGGATTGCTGCTGCCTTAGACATACATCTTCCAGGACTAATACTGGCTTTCAGCATGTGGGAGCAATACTGCTCAACTCAGCATGAAAACAAGCCATTACAGGGCAACCAGCAACTCTGACGTGCTTTCAGGAGCTGGCAAAGACACAGTGTAGGGTGGAAAAAGCCAACCACAAAGAAACCCCAGTAAAATCTCAACATTACAGCTGCTACTCACTCAACACAAACCCAGAGATCAGGAAAGCTCTGACCTGAGCCACCTAGCAGAGCTCTCCATGATTCAAATCCCTGACCCGTTTCCTGACTTCCTGGTTTTGAGTACTGAGGCAGAAAAAGAGCAACCTGAGTGAGGCAGCAATGTCAGCAGGGAAGCAGGGAGATCTTGTATGTGAATACTGTTCCCAGTGGAAGTGAGACACAAAAAACCCACCCAATTCTGCCAATAGTATCACCAAACGTCACTCAGAGTTATTACTCCTGTCTCCATGACCTTTGCTCCTGGATGATTGTGGGATACATTGTGGATAAAGCTTAAAAGTATATACATTAGCTCACAATGATTTCCTAATCAAATTTTCACTTTGAAGGAAGAGATTAAAAGAACACATACTCACCGGAGATGTTGTTAATCGAAGGATGGCTCCATTTTTTATTTCGTTACGATTCTGAAAGAGAAAAATCGAAAGGTTTTACGTAAGAGTCACTCACATAAAAAGATAAAACATGCATTGAGCAGAATGTCATGCTAAACCTGCAACAGTGCTTTCCCCTGTCTGCATGCAAATGCTTCCCCCTTTCAGACGTCAGCTAGAGTCTATTTACCTCACTGAGGCATATAACATTAGCTTCAACAAATAGGTTGAATTCACATGATACTTAATCAACCTGAACTCTTTCAAGAATGATTTTATGTTTTTCAAAGTTTTTCATGTTTTTTAGCTTCCACTGGCAACTTCTAAATATTTTTTTGAAATATACTGTCCATGGTGTCTGGCTCTGGTATTGTACATACTTGAGGAGTTCGTAAGTTTGCTGAAACCTGTCATTAAGCATCTGCAGGATTTAGAATTCATCCCACTGGCTCTTTATTTTCTATAACAAGAACATGCTGACTTAAACCACTGGAACCTACCCACTAAGCTCTGCCACCACGACTTTACATTCTCCCCCAAAGTAAAAAAAGCATCACTGTTAGCAGAGTAAAGTTCAAACATGCTTCAAAAAGTCCTTCTCCTTGCTCAGCTGTCAGAAAGAGAGGGCATTAAACATTTTCTTTTGGTTAAGCTCCCATAGCTGTGGTCTAAGCTATGGTGTACACTTACAGCATCCTTACAGCCTTGTGGTCAAAGCCCATGTGCACTGTCCCCCCCTTTGATGTGTGTAGGGGAGCTTCCCCTCTTTCAACAACTACCTCCTACTCACCAAAGGGCAGGAGAATAAGGTACTTACAGCAATGAACATACTGACAGGTACTGACTGTGTGCAGCACAATGCACAGTCACAATGCCACTCATGGTTCAGCAGCTTGTTCATGAGCTGACACCCTAATCTGTCAGAGGAATTGGAGGAATCCCTAACAGTTTGAGAGAGAAAAGCTAATTTTGTACTGAAGATGACATTGCAGGCTTTCTGTAGTCTGGTGTTTAGCCAAGAAAAAAATATGAAGATGTATTTCTCCTCTGGCAGTTTCTCCCAAATTTATTTCATCCTTCTTGTTCCCATTCTGATACATCTCAAATCCAAAATGCTAAAAACCACATAAATCTTGCTTGAAACCAGGCCAAGCAGTCCCAAAATAAAACTCCAGCACATTGTCTCATTCTTGGTATCCAAGTCAACTGTGGGATTGGTTCTAGCTACCTCAAAGATCACTCTCCACCCACAAAGACTTCTTCACTCTAACTGAAATAAATGAAGTGCCAGACAACACAGGGGGTACAAGAGAGAAGCTTTCTTACAGCATCTTTGCCTACATATGCAGTGACTCTTCTCAGCCCTCAGTAGTCTCCTCCTGCCAGCCTCAGGGAGGCCAGCCAGGCTGTACTCAAAAGAGGGGCAAAGAAGAGTGAGCAGCTAAGTACTGGGTGACTTCCCACAGCACTAAAAATGTGCCAGATTTTCTCCACTTGTAGTGGAACAACACCAGACCCAGCTACATTTCGTCATGACTAAGGAATCTGTGTGAAGTGGCCATAGTGCATTTGTGTGGTTTAATCCCAATCAGTGCTGAAACAAACTCACTTCAAAAACTGGATTTGTGGAGCTGAATAAAAGTAATTGCTCTGAGACAGACAATTAGCATAGGTTAAATCTACCTCCATCGTCAGCTTAGACTAAGCTACTGGACCTCAGCTGCATTAAGGCAGAGCGTTTGCATGTACACATACACAACGTTCCATCAGCTTTACTTGGAAGGCAGCAAATCTCAGCATTCAACAATATGAAAACCAGGAAATCAACAAGATTTAAACAACTTGAACTGTACTAATCACATTTAGAAGTTAAAGTTCACTGACATCTTTATAAAAACATTGGGGCTTAGAAGTAGACTGTTCTTAAACATAAATAAGAGCACACACAGAAGCTTATTTTTTTAAGCAGCAGAACTTTAGGCTTGAAGTTACTCATGTTTCCTGCTGCAATTAACATGAGCTACCCAATCAAATGTACAAATGAGTTTGTGCTTTGAGGTTTGTTTGGGACAACTTCAGTCACTTCATCTGGGCAACAATAAGCATCTCTTGAAACACACTTAGTCCACTGCAAACAAGAGGTACTAGGCATAGAATGAGCATGGTGATCTCCAGAGACCTGAGGAGGAGCAGAGGAAACATAGCGGAACACAAAGAGTAATTAAAAGCATCACCAGACATTTTTTTTGGAGTCTTTCTGTTTAATCATGAAGATGAATCTAAAACACCAAAGCTTTCAGACTCAAAGATGCAATGCTTGTCAGAATCCACAACACACAAGCCCATGCACCTTTCATCATGGCTGGCTCAGAGCAAGGTGTGTACATCTGCCCCATGCTGTAAATTCAATCGTATCACAACAGAGAGAGCGCTCATCTTCAACTCCTGGTTTAGAAAAAGGCTTAAGGAATACTGCCCACACCTTATCTCTGAAAGTATTCAAAGCATTAAGTCTCTAGCACAGCAAGCTAGCCAAAATTTGAAAAAGGTTAGCAGTTACCCAGTAAAAAAAATACTATTTTGTTTATCCATTCCAAACATTGGCTTAATCACATACCAGGAAACAGCGTGTAAAAGTACAATTAAGCCAAGAGGCTTTCCTACATTAACTGTGTGATGCAGCAGTCAGCATGCCAGTTAATTTTAATTGTAACATTTACACACAGTTAATCCTCTTAGTATTAAGGATAGCATCCTGTGGATTTCTTTTCCAGGATAATAGAACATCATTACAGCAGCCCAGCTTTGGCAGTCATACTTATAGGCATCACTGCTGTTCAGAACAGAATTCACCCCCACCTATGATAGACAAAGGAAAAAAAAAAAAAAAGGAAAAAAAAAAAAAAAGGAAAAAAAAAAAAAAAGGAAAAAAAAAAAAAAAGACAAGAACAGGAAAAAAGCAAACAAACAAAAAAAACCCTCTTCCAAGATATTCCTGACCTGTTTCTCAAATGTATATGAAGTTGATAGATATTGTTCATGGCGTTGATCTGTATTAGAAAAGCTCAATCCTGAGCAGTGAAGGAACTACTGAAATGGTACTATCCAAAATGTCCATAAAAAGACTCCATAACAGGAAAATAGGTCTATTATAAATGTTATCCAGGACAAAGATAGCCGTTATATCAAGCATACAAATAAGCCCCCTCTGCAATATTTTATCTAGCAAGATATAATATATCACAAGATGATTTTTTATCTAATGGAGTAGGTAGTATTTCCAAGATGAGATTTCAATCAGGCTAAATACTTACATGAAGACACACAAAGAACATAACACAACAGGAAGTAGAGGATACCTGGAAAGTTCATCTTGCATTCAGATTTTAGAACCCTCTGCCTTCTAACTTCACCAGCTGAAACAATGTGAACCTAAATGACCATAAATGCTACAGAAGGCAGGAGAAGTAAGGAGGGAGAGGCACTGGGATAGCCCTGTATGTCAGAGAGTTTTCCATCTCAGAGGAGTAAGGAGGGGGTTCAGCAGAACTGCTGTCCTGGAATTCTAGAGGGGAGATTTGTGTCTGTTTAGGAGCCTGGTTGACAGAATCCATTGGGACACAGTCCTGAGGGTCAAAGGAGTCCAGGAAGGCTGGACATCCTGCATGAAGGAAATCTTAAAAGCACAAAAGCAGGCCAGCGCAAGACAAACAGCGGGAAACACCAGCCTGGATGAGCACAAACCTTTGGCTAGAACTAAGAAAAGAGAAGGAAGATTAGGATCTTTGGAAAAAGGGGCAGCCCACTCAGGGGAGGCACTGGGGTGCTGTGAGGTTATGCAGGGAGAAAATTAAAAGGGCCAAAGCTCAAATAGAACTTAATCTGGGGAACTACAGGCCTGCCAGTCTGACCTCAGTGCCAGGGAAAAACCATAGAACAGATCACCTTGAGTGACATCATGAGGCACATACAGGACAAGAAGATGATCAAGGCCCAGCCAGAACGGGTTTATGAAAGACAAGTCCTGCTTGACCAACCTGGTCTCCTAGGCAAAAGACCTGCTCAGTGGATGAGGTAAAGGCTGTGGATGTTGTTCACCTGAACTTTAGTGAGGCCTTTGACACTGTCTCCCACAGCATTTTTTTGGAGAAACTGGCTGCTCATGGCTTGGACAGGTGCATTGTTTGCTGGATAAAAAACTGGCTTGACTGCCAATCCCTAAGGGTAGTGACAAGTGGAGTTGCATCCCACTGGTTATACCTAGCAGCTGGTCACCCAGAGGTGGTCCCCAGAGCTCAACAAGGTGGAAGTTGGTCTCTTTTAAATAACAAACAATAGGGCAAGAGGAAATGGCCTCAGGTTGTACCAGGGTTGTTTTAGATTGGATAGTAGGAAAAAAATTCTTCACAGAAACAGTTGCCAAGCACTGGAACAGGCTGCCCAGGGAAGTGGTTGATTCACTATCCCTGGAAGCATTTAAAAGATGTGACATCTGGGGACACAGTTTAGTGGTGGACTTGGCAGTGCTACATTAATGGTTGGAGTTGATTATCTTAGAAGGTCTTTTCCAACCTAAACAATTCTATTTTTCTATGGCAACCTGCCAGCAGATTCTGCTTAGTCTCAAAGCTCTGCTTTTCTGTGCCATAGACTACTTTGTCCAAAACATATACAGGAGACTTACATCTAGAAAGCAGGCCACAAGCATTAGCAGAGTCCAACAAAACCATGCACAGGGATGAAGGTAAGCAAATTCAATTTTAAACTAATCCTATCAAAACAGTGAAGTTGTTTATTCAGAGTTTTGCTGCAGCGACACTGGAAAATTTATCAGGTAAAATAGGTAATTTTGCCACACATTTGTCTTATCATTTTAATGATTTGTTATACCCAGCAAAATGCCTGAAGACTGAGCTCACACTAACTGGTTGGAATGGAATGTTTTAAAATATTTGAGGAAGACCTAGAAGCATTGGTTCCCATGGTTATAGCTCACTCAGCCTGTTCTTTAAACTTGACCAAACAGCTTTCTTCAGACTTCTCTAACCACCCTAGACAACAACAGCCAAGAAATCTAAAATTCTTCTAGTGTTTATTACCTTTGGTAATAGATTCATCCCTATTTCCATACTGCTGTTATTTTATTGCACCTTCCTCCAAATGGACATGACAAAAGAAAATTAGAGCTGTGAAATACACTTTAAGCTTATGACTCCATTACATTTCCACAAGGATGTGTTTGTGCAAGTTGTAAATAAGGACAAAATGACACAAAATATTAGCATTATAAAGTTCATTACTAAGTTAACAGCTCAGGAAAGAGAAGTAAAGTTCTTGCTGGCAGATCTCCCTTAAAGCACGGATTCAGAGTGCTACAGGATCCAGTAAACACTGGGTGTCATCAGAGGTGGCACCAGGAACAAGACAGAGGGCGTCACTTGCCACAACACAGGAACTTCATGTACCCACATACGGAACATCGAGTGCAGTTTTGATCTTCACATCTTAGGAGGGGCACAGTAGTTTCTGAGAAAATGCAGAAAAAGGCAAGTGTCCAATGGGCTTAAGCAGGCAGGGTCTCCTCAGTTTGGAGGGACAAAGGGCACAGGAAAGAATGCAGTGGACAACTAGAATGCAGAACTGTTTTTATGAAACCCTGCAGTATGATTACTTAGGGGCACTTGATGAAAATGGTAGGGGATCAGTTTAAAGCAGATAGAGAACACACCTCTTCAATCAGAAGGCAGTAAACTCTTCAAGCTTGCTGCCAGAGGTTATGAAAGCAGGCCATATCAGCAGGTTCAAAAAGAGATGAAAGAGTGGCATAGCCTTTATGCAGGATATTAAATAGACTAAGTGTAGGTGAAGCCTCCAACACCTGTACTACAACAAATGGGAATATGGAGGAAGTATAAAGAGACTGAAAGTCATCATCAAATCACTACCCTGAACAGCATTTGCTACTGCTAGAGTGGAGACAGACTAAGAGATGAGATTTCATTTGGCTGACTTGGTAGGGAATTTCTTAAGTTTATTTTTAGTCACCAAAATATTTAATAAGATATAATCTAAGTGACACAGGCAATTACCAACATTGTACTATTTGACATGACAGAGCTGTACTGTTTTAGAAGAAATACTAATGCAATTAATCTTCTGATAAAATTTATTTTCTGGGAAGCTGTTGAAAAGAAGGGACAATGTCTTCTGGTTTTTCATGTTATAATTCAATTATAACATTTTCCTTAAAAAAATAAGTAGTTTTTCTGAAGTTTCTAAAAAGAAGACGTTTTCTGCCTGCTGTTTATCTGTCACTATTGAAGGATTACAGAAGCTGGTAAATAAACCAAGTTAGATCAGTGTTGCAGTTTCAGGCTGTACATTAGCCAGTGCAATTATACAACCTACAAGAGGAAAAGTTTTGCACATAACCCTCCAGTGTATGGGCCCCCAACACTTCCCTTACATCAGATCTACCACCAACACAGCAGCACAGTCAACCAGCTGTCCTTAAAAAGTTACCACTTCCTCTCCCATTCATTCACAAAACAGAAGCAAATAAAAAGTACTCCAGAGTCCAGAGTTTTCTTTTGTCAGATCTGTGACTTGAACAAACTCATCCTCCAGCAGCAGTCACTAAGATGTTAGTGAAGCAAAGAGAAGGAAGAAACAGAGTAGAAAAAGAATGCTCAACTACCTATTTCTCCAGCAACCCACAGAAATACCAGCTTGACTGCCACTTAAACCACATCCTAAGAAAAAGACCAAATTTTGCATGATTTGCCCATCTGCAAGTGGAGTGATCTACAAGGACAGCATTACCAGGCACTTGTTCTGCAGAGCAGCAGTGATATTACGGTTTGGGCAGACATCCTTCTGACACATTAAAAGAAGTTACACACAAGCTATTTTTAACCTGGATCAGTTCCCCAATTTAAGCAAACACACAGACACACAGCACAGTTGTACCAGCAATAAGGAAGGGGTGGGCTGATGACAAGCAGCCCTATCGTCCTCTGATAAGTTTTAACAGAAGAGCTGCACCCTGAAAAACAAACATTTCATCAGGAAATGACTGACTTAGCTGTGCTCATACTATTAGTAAGATTACGTGGAGAAATCAGAACAGAGCTGGTATGGATACAAAAAAAACCCAAAACAAAAACCCACCAAATCCAAGTAAGGATTATCAAATTGCAGTCAGCTCCTCAGCACAGGTTACCCACCACATTCACTCACAGCACCACAAGAGCACTGGCTCCTTAAGCAGATGCTTAGAGAACAGCTGAAAACTGAAGTCAAGACTGGCTCACAGTGTGGCTCACTTTTGCCAAATCAAAGCACAGTTGCACAGTTTTTACCACACTTGTTTTTCAGCATCTTGCTCATTCCTACTGCTGTAATATGTGGTATGAACAGTTGTATCAGTTAACAAGGGAACTAAACCAGATTCAAATTTTATCATTTTAGGGTTTGCCTGGTTTGCACAGTAGAAAACAGGAATAGGCAGTATAGTACAAGCAGGAAAAGTGGGCCAGCTCATTTTGCGAGCACCACATTTGGAAACACAACACCAAGACTTGTTTAAGGTTTCCCTTAAAGTCTTTCGAGTTTAGGTGTTTGTGCTTCTCTAGGACATACATCCTACTCCTACACCTTTCCTGTGCCCTTCCTCTCACTCACAGAAGGACTGTAGGTAAAATATCACTTTTCTATTTTTACTACAGTTGGAGCTTGACACAATTTTGTTCTACATCAGCTTAAGCCAGTTCCAGAAACAATTGAGGGACAGCTCACAGCTGTTAAAAAAGCAAAGTTCCATTCTTCTTCCTACCTTCCCTTTACTTCTTTCTTATCTACAAGCTATTCTTGGACATGATTCAAGAGTCCTGCCTCATCCCTGCATCAGATCAAGCATCTTTTTTACTAAGCAAATTTAATGAATTTAAGTGGCACAAAATGATTCCCTCCTTGCCAACACTTTCAAAAATTGTTAAAAAAAAAGAAAAAATAAAGTGGCAGGATCTTCTAGGGAAGGAGAGAAGGAGAGAAGAAATCAGAACCATCCTCTTTCAGCAGTGATCTGTTATGTCTGTTCACTGCACTTCAGGAAAACTACCCATCCAAACACGTTGTTCTTTAAGTATAAAGATGAATTAAAGAGTGTTTTTCTGTTGGCCAAATCATACACAGACCTGTTTGCCATCAGCTGAACCCAAACAGTTGTACTGTGCACTGGTATGCCATACCTATCTTCAATTGATCTAACCGAAAGCTGAACATTTTCAGAGCCTTTCCTCTGTAGTGATTAATTGTGAGGCAAAATTACAAACTTCATTCAGGAAAATATCTATACAGATTTTTCTTAAAAAAACCCACTTCATCTATCTCTCATCAGCTTTGATATGGAACTAAGGAGCTAAACAGAACATCCTCATAACAAATATTTTAATAGGAAGCAAGCAGAGGAATTAAGCTGTTTGTGCTGGGGCCAGGAAGTACAACAGGTGCACAGGACACAATTCTTTTCTTTAGAAAATTTAGTATAGAACAAAAGTTCTTCAAAAAGAGTTCTAAGAGAACTAAAAGAAGGATAATCGTTACCACTGTTCTTGAAATCAGTCTGAATGAAGGAGGACTTAAAGTGATTTAGTATATGGATGCTCAAGTTTACTTCTGTTCACTTGAAAAATATACTGGTGTTCTCTAAGATTTTACTGGAGTCTACAGGGCAGTGTTACCAGCATCCATTAAGCAGGCAGGATGTAGGCCACTCAGATGCCATGTGCTGCCCCCACTATAGAGAATTTCTGCAGGGCTGTGCAGATGTCCTGAAACAGTAAGAAATTTGTGACTCTGCAGGAAATACCACGTCTTATAAGAGGCTGAGAAAAGGGAATACTGGGCGTGGTTTGATCCAGGTCAAATCTACAATCTACCATTTATGTAGTACTGTTTATAAATGTTTTATCAGGAGTGATGCAAAATGAAAAATGAAACAGCTCTCTTAATACATTTCTCCAGTTCCCATTCTTCATGCTATTTTTCATTCTTAGCTGCTTAAGATGCACCAGATCTTTCAATGAATCAGAAACCTTCATTATTAAGAATGTTTTCTTACAACTCACTGAAATTCAATTAATTAGTGAAAACAGACGAATAAGAAAAACGTAAAAACTCAAAAAGTCCCAACCATAAAAATGGCTCATTTCTTGTCCTGTTATTTGCATACACTCCCACGCAGGAAGCCTGTAAAAGCATGGTGGAATTTCACATGAATATACAATTACAGGTTGTGTTCAGCAAAAAAATAGGTCACGAGCAAATCTCCTTTGAAAACGAAGCACCAGGGACTTCACTCAGGTTCCCAGCATTAAGACGATGGGGGTTAGAAAGATGTCCCATCTTCAAACAAAGCACAGAGTTGAATAATTACAACAAAAGGAAGGTGGGGCAGCTCTTCCTGAAAAAAACAGAATTAAAAGTCTCACAAAACTAGTGGAGTAAACTTAGTGTCTGCTCCCCTCCACTTCAAGCAATAAGAATAAAAGGGAAATGTGGGAGATAGGAGAGAAGGAGGAAAAAACCCCATGGGAAGTCTTCTGATTCATCAGATGTAAAAAAAACAAAAAAAAAAGTGACAATAAAAATGGGTTGCATTCAATACAGAGATGAATGAAATGTCCTTGTATTTAAAAGATAACAAAAAAAAGTCACTGTTGTCACCAGTGTGTGCTCAGTGCTGGCTCACAACCCCCTCAGCACCAGCAGCCAACCCTTCATTTCTGAGTTGCTCAGGTGGAGGCTTAAGAGTGATCACATTCTGCCTCCAGCAGTGAAACCATCTTGAACGCCATCCTTCCCCAGAGAAACACAAGATCTACAAATGGATCTAGAGGTAGCCACAATCTGCAAGACCAAGGAGGAGCAGCAATGAGGCCCAGCCATACCCACCAAGGTGCAGCATCTGCCACTCAAATATTTGTCCCTGAATTGCTCCTACTGCCAGCGGAGGGACACAGCGAGCATTTATCTCAGCTGTGGTTTTCAGCCAGGGAACACATATAGCAAACAAAATTATACAGCCTTTTCCTACTCTTCATATAGCATTTTCTTTTCTAAATCTGACCTCCCCCAGGCTATAGTGTTCCTGAGTCATTGCAGCTGATGTACACAAGCATATAATTCAGGTACAGCCTGGATAGACTGAAGCAAAGGTGACTTAGTTATTCTTATCTTGTAGTATCTAGCATGATAAGATCCTGACTCAGAAGTCAGGCTTTTAGATGTTTAACCTACCAGAGCAATGCTCCTTCATGATAAGCAAAGCCTTTAAACAAACACACACCTATTAACATAATTAAAAATCAAACACTTCGAGATCAGAACACCAGACAGATTTTAGCTCAGGCATTATGTGTGCTTGGTTTTCTTGTCCACATACCCTCTTCTTTTATTTCTCTAATTTTTAGAAAAAAAAAAGCTTAAAGACATAATTAATAATTTCCACTGCTGTTTCAGGGGCACAGATATAGCCCTACCGTGACCCCAGAGACAGTAGCCAAAACTGGATCTGCTGTGATAAGCCCTGTCTCTAGCAGGAACCATGGCTGAATCAAAATTTGTTAAAAGACCTCACCTATACTGCCTGAAGGAATTATTGCTACTTCTGTAGAGGCATTTTTCCAAATAATACAGCCAAAACATAAATAAATTAAGAGATAGTACTGCTTGGGTGTTGTTTCTATTTATGCATGGTATAATTGGGAAATATAGGTCCAGCTACAAAAGATAAAGAGTTCTGTATATGACAGCCAAAACACAGATAGGCTGTTTGCCACCAAAAACAAAACTACAATTGTAAGCCGTGTTTCATTTGGGACATTTTCATTTCAAAGCCTTTTGCTACTGTATACAAGAATTCACTAATTGCTTTCCTTTCTGGTAACTTTAAATATAATGATACTTTAAAGAGGCATCTCTACCTGAAAGACAGTCCCTGCAGAAACATGACCTATAGATGAATACATACTGACATACAGTTCACCTTTAAGAGTTGTGAAAAATATTTCTTAAGAGAAGCTGTCACTGTCACAAAAAAGCTCTGCTCATGCCCATTAGTAAAAGTCAGGTTAAAGCAATGTGGATTTTAACAATTAAGTGTTGTAGCTTCCTTGAAGTGCATGTGATTTTCCTCATGCCTGGCGATTTTCATATTTTAATTCAGACAGCAACAACATCCTACTGAATACAAATGAGGGAAAGTATGTGGAATGGGTGATGGCCTATATAATACTCTCTTCACAGCCACTGTCCAACAACCAGCTATAAACAGTGAACAATATCTAATGAAAGTCACAGACATCTGAGTAATTCTAGTGGCATTTAGAGCTCTTCTCTCTTATTTATGTGACTCAGAGTCAGATACTCTGCATATTTCCAGTAGGGAATAAACAAACTCAAAGTCCTCTCTGCAGTACAATCCAAAGAAGACCATAATTTTCCATCCTTATTGCAAGTTAAAGGCAGCCAAAAACCATCAGACTCTCTTTCATGTGGCACAGAAAACATTTCTCTTCTCCAAAGCTACAGAATCCTATCCACCAAAGGTGGAGATAAAGCCTGAAATATCCCTCCAATTGCATCAGGACAAAGACCTTCAGAAAGCTGAAGAATTCACTCAATCCCTGCTTCTTGGAAATAATCACTGCACAGAATTTAAATGCCAACAGGCAAATACAATTGTGTCTGCTTTATTGGTAAACATTGTGTCACTATTGAGGGCAATTAGCAGAACAATCTTACTATTTAATTTGGTGGAGGCAAAACACAGAAGTCAGTAATTACTTCAACAGGTTTCCTCCTAGTAACCTTTGAAGTGTCTGTCAATTGAAACTTGAAAAGAAAGAAGAGAAAAAAAAAAACCCAAAACAACACACAAGCAAAAAAAAAAAAAGGGGGGACATATTGAGAAGGTTGTCCACGGTGGCAAGCAGTTAAATGAAAAACCGAAACTGGTATCTTAAAAAACAAGCAAAATGAACAAATAAAAATAAAACAAAACAAAACAAATGAGCCCAGGAAAAAAAACAAAACAACACAGCACTATCTTATGAACAACTGTTCTTGCTGTCTTGCTAAATTTAGTCTTTCCAAATGCTTAAGTGTGCCTAAGTTTCCTTTATTTCTTGGGTGCATATATGAATTAACAGCAAGAGAAAACTTAGTTCATGTCTCAGTCACATTAGCAAATCCTAAAGAACTGTAAAATGCAAAATTAGAACCAAGATATGCCTCTACTTAAGGGCAAGCCAAACTAAACTGATGACAAGGTGAGCAAGAGGCATCTATATCTATGCAGTTAAACTCGGGTCTTTTAAGAATCCACACAGATTAGGGAATTTGCATGTCAACTTCAGCAAGTTTTAAACAGTGTCCTCCTGCCACTGCTTAGAAATTGTACCTCCTCAGTACTACACGTACACTCTTCCAAATAATTTCTTTTTGTTCATAATTTCAGCAATTTTACCAGTAATGCTAGAAATGAATGTTCTATTTGGTCCCATTCAGATGAGCATGTCCCATATGTTTATACTAGACATTCCATTTTTATTACAGCTATAGCCTTTTCATTACTCTGTGCTGAAATCATTGCATCACTTGATGAATCACCTCTTGCCACGCTATACGGGGACAAAAAAAAGTAAGCCAGCAGAACTTACAGAACTGGGTAAGGACAAGACAGCAGGCAGGGGTGAGTAGCAAATATCACCCAGTCACTGAAACTTATTTCTATCTGCTCAGCCAAAAAGAAAAGTGACATGCACTGAAGCTCTCCTCAGACTTCAAAGAACCCTTCATGTTTTAAATATTTCAGTTTCCTGTACACCACTTGTTAGCAGAATACTAAACACACAAGAATACCAAAGTAGAAGGGCTTAGTGCTCAAGTCTCAAACTCAACTGACATGAAGAACTTCGCATATTCAGACTTTTATTTTCTTTTCCTAACAGAAGAAATCAGTTAAAGTCATTAAATCAGGTCTCCCAGTACCTACCCTGTCAGTGGCATTGCATTATGGAAAGTATATTTTCATATATTTTAATTTAAAATAAATGATTGTGGCAAATATTTTTATAGACTATGCAAGAATTGCATTGAATGATTTACCCACCTTCTCGGTGATGTAGAAATTAGAACTATCAGCATGCTGCAGTGCAAACTGGTCATGATTTGCAAGAGACCACCTTAGAAATATGAAAACAAATTAATCACAAAATGAAATCTTAAAATTCAAAAAGTACCCTTTACATAATTTCAGCATGACCAAACACGTGTCCATCATCCCCATGTATTTCTCACACTTCTCATAATTTTCCATAGCTTTCAATGATGAGTTCCAAAGTTTATGCTAAAAGCATGCTTACAAAGGGAAAACCTCAGTACCAATACATCTTAGTGATCTTTTCTTGCAGTAAGCAAGATCACTAAGTCACTAAAATTGACAAAAAAAAAAAAGAAAAAGGTACAAAACCAGAATTTTATGCTAGCTTATACAATATACTATGGATATAGTATTAAGTTGATATATTACATTGGGCATAAAATATCACCTTTTTAGCTCAGCAGCAATTTGATTAACATAGATAGTCTCTCCCGTGTGGTAGTACTTGCTTAAAACAGCTTTTTAAATTAATCCATTAAACTTAAAACAAGGTATTTGTCTTAGCCAATTATTGCTCTATACTGCAGAATTTGCAATTAACATTTCAGTTTCATATGAACAGTCACATCAACTGGACCAGCTTACAGCACCCACTGGACTCAGTGCTCAAAATTCAGAGCCATAGGCAGTGCTTTGGTCCCTTAACCCATGAACAGCAAGGACCACAAGCCAAACTGAGTCGGCAAAATACATCTCTGTGCAGAAAGAAAGGAAGCCATAAAAATAAGTCACCCACATGATGGAGGTGCTTTGTTAGGAACCTCATCTTGCAAGCAATTGATCCAAAATGCACTGCAAATTCAAAATTGAAGCTAACAAAAAAAGATTTAAGAAACTAATAACTACTCATACAGGATGGCTAGATTTTCTTTGGAACAAACTATCTCATAGTTGGTTTAATACTTCAAAAAGCACTGTATCTAGTATGTATCACATGGCAAAACTTACCCATCACAGACTTCTTTTATTATCGAAGACAGTGGCTTTTTCTGGTAAACAAAAAAAAAAAGATAAAGCAAAATCACCAAATTAGAATAGCTCTGAGCCCTTAGCATATGATTCTGAGGCCAGTAAATGCAAAGAACAAAACTAGTAGCATTTCATTATTTATTTAACATAAAGTGTGAAAGGATCTCAAAAATTTCTGCTGTTTTGGTTTCATAAAGGCATAAAGACAGTGACTCTAGACATATGCATTACAACATCCATTATTTTTGCCAACCTTAGCCCAAATGACATAAACTCAGTTTCTCAACTGAGAAATCAAAAGGGTCTTTTGTGTACACTGTACCTCATTACCCAACAGAAATAGAAGATTTATATAACAACACGAGCATTTTCCAGGAATGACATCTGAAACCAGAAGACATTCAATAATTTTAAACCTTCTTTGGTTCCTTTCAGAGACAGTCATATGGCGACAGTAATCCTCCCTCTTAAGTGCACACAATCAGTTGCACACATGCTGTTCCTCCTCTGATTAAACACCACCTGGAAGGTGTTAAAATCCCAGATGTATCAGTTCTGCTTTATTCTCTACATCTGTGAGCACAGGAGCATTTGGACTGACTCAAAACAGCTCTTGTTGCGTTGGGTCCCAAAATAGAAAAGAAGAAAACAGTCTAGGCTGTTGATGTTGTAACACTTTGAACATTGTTATAAATACAGGGTGCACACTGAAGTGTTTTTAGAAGACTTCTGGCTAAGATAAAATGTGCTTTTATGTCCCAAACCATAGATGAAAATTGCATGGCAGAAAGAAACACACCAAATTTTACCAGCTGAGTGACTACTGAGCCCTTTTCCCCCAATACTGGGTAACCACACAATGTCACACATATCTGTTGCTTCACAAAAACTTCCCAAATCACCTAAACATCATAGGATCCCACTCTCTAATTACTTCCAATAAGACAGTTTACTGAATTAGTAAAAAGCAAACAAAATAAACAAATACAAAAAAGTCGCCATAAACTACAGCCCACTATTCAACACTATTGTCAAAATAAGCTTTTTACCTTTAATTTTTGTAGAAAATGATTAGTGGAAAAATTCACTCAGTATCATGGTATGTTATGTGAAGGAAGAAATATTTTTCCCTTGAATTTGTTTTCTGTGCCTCACCACTGCATAGACAGAAAGCCACAGACAGGACTCTTTGGCCAGGTTAGGATCAGGGAAGGATTTATTATTTCAACAATCCGGTCAACTAAGCCAGTTTATAAACAGGCAGAAACATAACACAAGACCATTTTAATCAGACATGAATGAAAGCACCTGCTGAAAGGATTCTGTTCCTGCTTACCATATTGTCTCAGTCCTTGGTTTCCTTCCTTCCTCTTTCACTGCCATTTCTATTTTCACATGACCAGGGAAGTTAACCAAACTAAAAGCTGGCCCAGGAGAAAGGGGACCAGGGGAATTGTTTTCACCAAGATGGATTTCCTCATCTGCCTGGCAACGTACCTAAATGAGTAGCAAACACCAGCACATGGGAGAAAAGGCAGAAGTAGGAAACTGCTCAATTCTGTTCCATGCAGGAACATGTCCCTTCTTCACAGCAGCTTCTCTGTTGCACTGGCTCAGTTGTTTGCGTAGCTGCAGCCAGGCTGTGAAGCAGATCAGGTAGATCAAGCCAGATAGAAAATGTGGGTTTTTCCCCCAGTTTTTTTTTGGACTGATCAGTTCATCAGTCTGGATTACTATGTCACTTATGTACAACTACTTTGACATGCTGTCCTCTTTGAGGGCTTTTTCAGCTTCTGCAATCCTGTAAGGGCAATCCCGGCTTCCAATTGCTTTCTTTCCCCTAACTTAGAAAAAATGAAAAAATAAAAAATCAACAAATCAAGATTTTTGGGGAGGGATAGAGGGAGGAGCACAGCTTTGTCTGGAGCTGGGTAAGTTCAGTTTGCCTTTCAGCACACATGTGCCAGCCTGTAGGGAAACTGCTGCCAAGCAGAGTGCACAGCTCTGCATGCTGCATCCCCTTCATCCCTCAGGATGCTGCTGTAGGTCCTATTCTGATATTTCCGTATTTTGACAAAATTTTGTCTGGGTTATCAATTCCTTTTATAAAGTAAAAAGAAACCAGCTAGCAGATTCAATATAATGGAGGACAAAAATATTAATTGCTTTTTAGTCCCATTATTTCCCACAGGTCCTATAGTTTCCAATTAGAAACTATGACAAAAAGACATTTTAACAACCTAAACTATCAATAATATAAATACTGTGAAGGCTGAATTAAATTACATTTTAAATCATTATTTTGGTATTTCTAAGTCCTCTACACCATCAACTTTTATGTCCTTTGTCAATCCCATTCACCTCCTACTCCCTTTGCCTATTCCACACCATCTTTGCGTTATTATATGACAAAATCTGAAACTAAAAACTTGGACAAAACAAACATAAAACCCCTGCAACAAATCAACTAGAACCTGTAAAGAACAGCTAAAAGAAAAAGCAAATGGATCCTCAGTATTATAAATAAAAATTATTTATACAGGCAGCCTCTCATGGTACAGCTTGGTCCTCCTGTGGCACTACTGCTACAGCACTGATGTGGGTAAGCACAACTCACGATGAAAGAAGCAACAAGATGAAAAAAGTGAAACTCTTCTGGGACACAGAGTTTACAATTAGCGATTTGATAATACTTTACAAATTGATAAATGTAAAATAAATACCACCACGGCAATACTAATAAGTACAAGCAATACTAATAAACTGCTGCTTCTAATAATCCCTTGGGTGCACTCCCCCTACGTACAAGTCTCCAGAAAGAACTCTTTCCCCTTCCCTAGCCGGGAGATAAATTGCCACCAGCAGGTTGCTCACAAGAGGGGTGTCCCTGCAAACAGTCAGGGCTGCCTTGCCTCCCTCTGTGCACTCTCGGGGCAGAGGCTGGCTGGCAGGAGAGTGCTGCAGGGAGACTCTGGCAGGCAGCACGCAGAGCAGCAGCAGCAGCAGCAGTAGCGTTGTCCCCCTGCCTGCACAGCCCGGCCCCCTTGCAGCAGAACCCTGCCTTGCTCTGCGAGTGACAGGCGGGCGAGTGCCCAGCTACCGCTGCACTTCCCAGCTGGCTCCCAGCCACCCCCAGAATCCTGCCGCAGTCTGCAAGACACGAGAATATGTTTGGGTTCCTGTGTCAGGACATGACTGTCTGCTGCATGTATAGGACCACAGCACTACTAGAAAACAAAGAAAAATGAGCTCTTTTTAAAAATTTTTAACTATGGAAAATGAGGTAAAAGTCTATTTCTATTCTCTGCAGAGTAAATCCACTTGGCAGGCCATTCAAAGTCACTTGTTTTTGCTCCTGGCTCTAAATATCTGCCAAATGTCAAAGAGCATAGATTTGAAGGTTTTGTTATCTTAATAAAATTATGTTTATGGAAATTTACGTACCTTTGCTGCATTTACAGTTCCAAAAAGTCAAATTTACCTTATTAGTCAATGTAGTTCAAAGAATTTCTTACAATCAGTCAAAAATATTTGGAAGATTTTCCTTCATAGAAAGGAGTACTTGTGCTAGTGCTTTTTTTTTTTTTTTTGTCTCTATGTCTTCTTCTAGACTTTTGAAAATAAAGTGAGCTTTTACACATGCTGAGATGCTCATTTAAAGCTCCAAGAAGATCAGGCTGATGCTTTAATGTACAAAATAACAGAGATCAAAGTAAACTTCATGCTCCCTATAGGAGATGACTCCTTCAGCTAACTTACCACAGTATCTGCATGGAACGCATTGGTTAGAATAAAAGTTTTTTCCTAGGGTAGGTATTAAATTGATAGCTGAAGCTAAATGACACTGGGGCATTTCAGCCTCATGACTTACTGATCTGCACACAAGGAGAGAATCCTGACAGTGACACAGAGCACAGGCAGCACTACAGCCAATGTGAATTTACACACCTGGTAAAGCTCTGTCTGCATTGACTGGTTAACACAGGTGTCCAAGATTCAGGACATCCACCATGCACGTCACCAATTCCGAGCTCAGTCCTGTCTCCAGGTTTTGAGTGCTGGGATGCACACAGATCTCTGACTTGGCCTTCTAGAGTACCTACCCTTGCAATATTTGGTAGCACTTCCAAAGTAACTTGCAGAACACAGACTGAGATTTCCCAGTCCAATTTTCTCACCAGTTTAATCCTTTCATGCCTAGCCCTATGGAGAACTCACAGGGAGCCAGTCACCAGGAAGAACTAAGCACAGGTGTGCAAGACTGTAAGCTGGATGAGTCCAGACCACTGTTTTGTTCCACGAAAATCATGGGATGGGGCAAAGTAAGCAAAGAGTATTCAATATATCCATGCTGACCAAGATCTAGGTCCTGTTCAAACCACCAGCAGTACTCCAATTTGGGTTTAAAGCACTTCCAAATCACACAGAAAGTAAGTGTGTGTGTGCATGCGTGAACTGTAACGAGGACAGATGCCTAAATCCAGGTGGAAACGTGTTACATGTGCAGTTCTGATATAATTTGTGCAACACCAGGAAACTGTAGAAAGGTTTCTTTTAGGCCAAGTCTGAATATCTTTCCACATGACTACGAGAGATTCATTGCATTTTCTTTTTGATAGGTTGGTTTGTTAAGTTCTGCTTGTTGGGGTTTTTGGACAATGATTGGGATATCCCTCTCCCTATCTGACACCTTTTAACCACAGAAATAACAAGAAAACCCTTAACTTTGCTGTCTTTAAGCCTATCACAGAAAAAAATAAAAAAAAAAAATAAAAGCAGATGCAGCACATCTGTTAATGCAAAACAGCATTAAGGAAGAAAGTTCTGTTGCTGACCTGTGCATCTGTCAAAAAAACAGAACTTCAAATCAGTAGATACAACATTCTGTCTTATAAGTAATGCTATCATGATACTAATAAATCTTTCAATGCTAAAGTCGTTTTTATGGCTATAAAAAAACAGAAAAACACCTCTTTTCACAATCAGTGGAGGCTTTATCTGTTACTGTCCTGCTCCAGGGTCCATGCTGGACTGGTGGCAAACACCAGATGCCAGGACACCTGGATCCATGACTAGCTACTTCAACACTGGTTTCCTGTGGTGTAAGAGACAAGGTGTTCTGAAAGGGGGAAATGTTGGGTGCTTTGGGCTTCAACTTTCTCAACCGGCTCTGAACCACTCTGGGAATCCACACTCCCCATTGACTACAATGGAATACTGGTGAGACCAGATTTGTTAGCTTATTATCAGGCATCTGTAAAAGACAAAAGAGAGGATTTCTCTAACCCAGGGGAGCACCACAGAGAGTGAATGCCCGAAGAACAGGGACACCACAGTGCTACAAGTTAAAGGGACCATAAAACCCAGCCAAAGCCAGGCCGACACCACACAGTTATGCCGGTGCAGCAGCACAGCCCAGGGCTGGAAACATTCACATCTCAGAGCCGACAGGCAAAACCCTCAACAAGTGCAGCTTTTGATGGGAGAGGGCTTTTATCAGCTCAGTTCACAGCTCTTAAGGTGGTAGTTTTAACATGTCAGTAGCAACACCTTAGCATAAATTTAGCAATAGGAGTTCCACAGAGCGCACAAGTCTTAGGGAAACACAGGTATTTGTGTCCTCTCTCCCTTCACTCTCAGCTGCAGCTTCCTCAGTTACTCCCTTCCCACCCCCAAGGAGATCCTGATTCCTAAGTGTGCATTTCACCTGATCTAAGCATTGACCCACAGATCATATGTTTAGGATGTTACAGTGGCTGTACAAGAAGGAAGCAGCAAAATATAATGTTGTTAACAAAAGAACTTCAATCAAAAAAAGAATAAACAGAATTTTACAAATACTTCTTACTCCATATCTAGTGTCCTAACAAGCCATTACATCCCCATTTTCTCAAGTATAAGTAGGAACACTAAAAACTCCCAATCAAGAGTACTGAAAATTTAAAAGACACCTAGGGACCCACAGTTGTGGATTTCAGCATATTTGCATGCGGCATTCTTGCCATATATACTTAAAATACAGCAAAAACACCCTTTCAAATAAAAAGCAGGGCTTTAAGATGTGGCTCTTCACACAACCTAAGGAGAGCATGCCTTTGAAGACTGAGTGAAGAAACCCCAAACCCCAGCTCATGACTGACACGCTGCTCATTCTCATGAGCAAATTTCTCATGAAGGCAAAAAAAATTTATACAATGGGATTTTTGGTATTACTCTCTGTTGTATTATAATTTGTATGTCTATAACTAGAATATAATTGAGTCATAACGTGTGCCTGGATACTCCAGCTGACCAGAATGTGAATTAATTCATCAGTCCATACCTTCAGGAATCTCACTGTTACACATTTCTCTCAAGTAAGAGCAGAATTAACTTAAGAGATGGCACTCCTGCTGATAGTTAAATAATTTTTTGTGTACAACAACCTTAAAGTCATGTTTAGTCTTCATCTTGAAAATGCTATCAGCTGCAGGCAGCTTAATTCAGGCTCCAGCAGGGAGGTTCTGGCAAGAATTATGGGGCTAGTAAAATCAGACATGAAAAAAGTCAAACCAACTCCAAAACAACCAAAGAAAAAACACCACAAACCCACAGAAATCAAGGGGAGAATTAAAAAAAGTGTTTTATCTGTTTCTTAAGATATTATTTTCTGAACATTCTTTATGCTGGAGATCAGGAATACTGGGGTATTAGTTCTGTAGACCTCAAGTGTGTCCTGGCTCTACTTGCACTTCTATTTAACAAAAAAACAACCAGCCAACCAACCAACAAAACCCCGCCTACTGCATTCAACTTACGGTTCTTAACCTAGAAGACAGCACCAAGTAGAAAGCATAAACATCATCCACTAGACTGCAATTCACAAAACATTTCTTTTTATTCTCCCCCTCCCTTTCTTTTACAACGTCTAAATTTCTGCGCAGCTTAGGCCTTGCTGCTGCCTCTGTATTAAACAGAAGCAGTAAGACAGAATTTTTATGTATTTTTCAGTGATGAGGTCCCAGCCACACACACCACAGGACATAAGTTTGCAGCTTTGAAAAACTTCAACCAACCAGTAGGAATGTGGCTTTGGACAAGCCAGACTAATAAAAGGTAACATGTGACAATAACATTGCCCGTTTTATCCATGCTGGCTGGCTGCCACCACATCAAAGGATTGAGGCTCTAATGATGACTACTCCAATACCACAGTCCTGTAAATAAAGGAATAATATTTTTCAAACTCCATTGTATTTAACATTGGTTCACTGTGTTAATGAAGCATTGTCTATGTATACAAGTGTGTCAGTGCATTGAATTATATCCAGAGCACTAAAACATCTGCATTATTGTTTCCAAGGTTATTCTTGCTGCTGAACAGCTTTATGAAAGAAATAAAAGTAAAAAGTTGAGACCTTTCATTAGTCCAACAAAGATAATTGAAAAAAAACATAAAAATAACAGATAGGATTACTTTACCAGCTCTATTAAAAATATTTTCACTATGTTTATATGTCAGTTAGCACCTGTTTTATAAACAGTTTCATATTCAATTCTGTGAAGCTGAAATATGACAGCTACAACAAGGAGCAATAGAATTCCAAAAGTACCTGTTTGGCACCTAAACATTGATTTTAAGCAAACCCTACCTTTAACAAACTGGCTTAAGATAATGAAGTGCTTTTCAATTCTTTCTGAAAAGGTAGCCACCTTTGGTTCATCCATTTTGGGCAAGTCTTCCACAGCAGCAACTGACTTCAGAATGGCTGAGATACAGCTGCAGTGGCTGGCTGGCTGAGATACAGCTGCAGTGGCTGGCCTCCAGCATTCTGACAGAAAGGAGCTGCTGCTAGCAAATCCAGGCAGGGAACGTTTTTAAAAGTCAGTGTTAGATTTATTTTTTTTTCCTCTCCCCATGAGCTGTTTCATAGTCCTCTATCTTCAAGAAACTGAGATCTTGTCCACTGTTACAGGCACTGACATTTCCCTTTACTATAAACTCAGATGTGCAATAACATTGGAAATCTTAGCAATAGTCATACCAAAAATCATCACTAGTTCTAGCTACGGCAGTACCATTACACTTTCTGGGTAAGAGTTCGTATAAATTTACATTTGTGGGAAGGAGGCAAGAGTCTCTCTCTTCATTCCCTTAAGAACTAAACCCCTCGATTTTGAGGGAGTCAGAATGAAGCACAGAGAGTGACATTTCACAGTACAGTCAGACAGTGAGACATCAATATCCCTTTCTTGATCACTGCTTGAACAATTGTGGTGCTCACTAATATTGCATACATTTAGACTCATGATGCCAGGATTGTCTCGGTATATTGCTATTACCAGTGACAGTACTTGCAGAAACTATATCTATTCTTAGTCTACACACATGGCAGAAGCGATGTGCCACTTTCTTTTCTCTAATTAAGTACTTCACAGTCCCTTTTGAAATTCATTTTTCCCCACAGTGTGAGAAACACTGCACTAAATCAAATAACCATCTCCAAGGGTCCAGATTTAAGTCTGAAAGCAGATTTAGATTTGAAAGCTCCTTTAGAAAAAAACAAAAACAAAACCTTACTTGTGACCTTTCAATATGCAGTGAAGTACAATGACTTCTGTGAAGAAGAAAAAATAACAACCACAATTAAAATGACACTGGCAGAAGAGAAAACTTGAAAGATACTCTTGAAAGATAAACTTGCTGAGTAAATCTAAACTTTAGAGAACATTAATGTAAAGCAGCCCATGGCTGCACTTCTATTAACATGAAATTGTCATGACAATGCTCCTATAAATTTTGCTCACTGTATGAGATTTCTGCTTTGAAAAGAGAACACAGCTTTCCTCCTCCCTCCCCCCTCCATTTCTTTTTTGCTAATGTAAAAATTCACATCTGCTAATTTAATCCATGTTTAATGATCTCATAGGTAAAAGCAAAGCTGGAAGAAGAGACTGTAAAGCCAAGTTAAATTATAAATTGTTCCTTTCTATAGGAAAGCCTTTTTTACCTCCAAAGTTGAGGAAGTTCAACCCCAAGCTTAAAGAAATCTGCTTTCAGTACAACTTGTGTTAAGACACGCGAGTCAATTTGAATGGGATAAGCCAAAATAGATGTTGTCCCCAAATATTCATCTCGTTCCTCTCATGGAAGCTGCTTCTCCTGCAGCAGGAACAGTATAACTGTAAATCCACAAAGTAAGCCTAAAACCAGTATTGGCTTACCTAAAATAATTTGTGCTGTAAAAAATCCCCAACAGCTAAGAATTATACATAATGGACACAAATTAAAGCATGCAGGCTTTCACTGAACACAAGAAATAACACCCTCTTATGAAATAGCTATTTATGGGACAAACAAAGAGAAGACAGGATAGATTAGCCAGCATCCACATTCACCTGTACAGACCCTGTGCAGTCCTATTCTTAACATCTTCTAGAATGATCAGCCAGAAGAGTGAAGAAAAAAATAACAGACAGTCAGCATCTATCATTCATTTTTTCCCCAGACTGCATTGCTAAAAAGTCCACAAAAAGATCCCAATGCAAAATTAGACACCAACTAATTTCCATTCCTCCCCTTACATGACAGAGAGACTAAAGCATGAAAGATCAACACTATACACAGTTCTTAAAGCCACAATCAAATTTTCATATTAAAAAAAACCATTTTGGGCAGAGTTTTAATATTGGTAGTACAGATTTATGGAGGAGGGAAGAGTCTAGATGCTATTTTTCTAATTTATAATTGAGGAAAATGATGGAATTGGAGGGAAAACCCAAATAAACCCCAAGTATTCTGTAAGACAGTAACTGAATTCAATCAAACCCATCTCTCAAGAAGAACATGATTTAAAATCAGTTCTAATTTGTACAGGCATCAACCGGTTGCCAGGTTTACTGCAGCTTAATTAGCTACCAACTGGTAAGAGAGAGAGGACAGTAAATAAGACAGTTTTGCCCTCCTTGTTTAAAGCAACTTCCCAAGAAAAAAGCACTTCTAAACCTCTGACATCAAAATGTACATGCCAATGAACTAGCAGAAAATTTTCTTTACATTCATTTGGAAGCAGGCACAGAGGCTAATTCCAAAAGGCACTTAATTATATATTAACTTTTCTGGCACAGAATCTCTCTAACTGAGAGAGACTAATTCTGCATGATGAAATTTAAAACCACCATTGGTGAACCCAGGTTAACAAACCTATAGAAATTCAGTAGGAAGCCTCAACTTGAAAAAGCTCTGTGCCTCCTGAAGCCCAAGTTGTCAGAAGTCATGCTTCTGAAGTGGAGTGTAAAGTTTAACATTTGGTAGAAAAAATACTCATGAGCTCTTTTAAGGCCAACACCTGCCAGTACACCATTGTCAATAGTTTTGGTTTCACAGTGACATTTCTTCACGTTAAAAATATTTCACTCTCTCCATTGCTAAGCAAAACATGCACATACACAGCAAGTAAATTAGGATAATGTGCAACCGAATACAAATAAGTGCTTCCCAGTATATGCAATAAGCAACCTTAAAAAACCTCCCAGATTTTCCTCTGATTTCTTATATGGTAGTTGTACTTCAGTTTTTGGAACAGCCTCAGTAGCCTGAAAGATAAAAAATTTGTGTCATGCTACAGTGATGGGGTTTTGTTGGTTTCTTTTTAAAGTAATATTATAGTGCCGTTCATTGAAATACTGTTTTTCTTGATGGTAAGAAAGAGAGAGAAGAAACCAGTATGGGAAAGTTTTTAGGATTTTCTGAATATATGCCAAATGGTGACTGAATGAGCAGATCCCACCTGGGACACAGGCACTGGCTGCAGTGCCTGGTTAGTGGGTAAATAATTTCTCTTTTCTGTCTTCCTTCTCCCTCCTCCCCTTTATCATCTCCAACAGCTAGCCATCTGAGGGATGAATCATCTCCTCCACTACAGCTCTTCTACTGAATAGCTGCTTTAAAGGAAACAGATTGAGGAAAAGTTAGTACTAAGTGAATCAAAGGCAGAGCTGTGTGTTCCCAAGTATGTATCACCCTATATATTTTCAAGGATCATTCCCACATTGCTCCTAACCTTGCAAAAGGTAAATATGTGTGTTTGCATGCATGGGTAGAAGGAAGGGATGTTTCTTTCCCATGTTTCCATGTCAGAAAGGGGAGGGATGAGACGCTCAAACTTCATTATCTCATTTCCATTTCTGTCTGCACTGGGAGCAGGCTGCTGTTAAGTCTTCTCCCTTTTGGCCTTACTTTCCCTCTTCTTCCTCCTCCTACCCATAAAGTGGCTTGAAGAAGCTTGCAGATAACTTAGCAGGCTGTGTTTGAGGAGTTTTACCCAATATAATTCAGCAGTGATCTTTCTTATCTCCTTCAAATCTTACACTATAAAATTTAAAACAAGGTACTAGAATCGTAAGCCTAATTACAGATAAGGTATGAAGGTTTTTTGAGAGTTACATTAAGCTTTTTGTAAATTAAATAAAATCATTTTCATAATATTTTACTGCTGTTTGAAAGGAGACTTCATCATATTTTTTCAGTTTTGTCCCCACTGTACTTGGTTCATCATGACTAACATGCCTCTTTCCCTGAACACAGTGTGCAGTGTCTACCATTTGTTATATAAGAAGAAAAAAGTAAAACATTCCTCACTCCAGAAAGCAAAAGATTTCTATGCTTACTGAAAAATTTCAGCAAATGAAAACAGAAAAGCTTGGCAGATCAGAAAAATCAACCCGCAAAGTTTGGTTTCACTTGGGAACTTCCTTTTCCTCTAAGGGGGCTTTCAGAATGCTTAAAAATCCTACTGCTGTGATTCCAGCCACCCTCTAGTACCATGTTTCTTTGAATTTCACACAGAAATTTCCCAAGCATGTGCCACAAAAGGGTTAACTACAAGTGCAACTCATTGCACTGCATGAAGAAATTACTAACCCATTTCAGTAATACATTTTCAGTGTGAATTCAAATGGTCTCCTCTCCAATAGACCTTTATAATGTACTGGGTCCCCAGATACACCAGGGTCTAAAGCACACTATAAAATGCTTTTCCTCACTCTGAATACTATTTACTGTTTAATAATAATTCTAACCAGGTAACATGCTGCAAGATTTTAAAATGTTATGCGTAAGCCGTTAAATATTAAAGAGGTTGCTTTTAATATTAATACATGGGCCACAACAACAATCTCAGAGAAGTCCAGAATATAAAACATGGCCCTTGTATAACTTGTTTTTGTTTATTTCCCCCACCACAATTTCCTAAAAAAAGTTTTTAGTTCATAATTTTGAATTTGTTAACTTCTGTACACTGCCTCCAATCCATCCATGGAGCCATTGCTTTAGAACTAACCAGATAAACAGAACAACCCCTGAGATTCCTGAACAGAACAGCAAAGATCCTCCTGCTCACAGTGCACTACTACTTAAGTTCCAAAATCTGCACTTGCTGCAGCCATTCAGTATGATTCTACTCCAAATGCAAAGCACTGACTAGAAATTTGAATACTTTCCACCCAGAGGCAACAACACTACCACAATTTTACAGTTGAACAAACTAAGGCAAAAAAGTGTTAAGTGGGTCACATGAGCAGTAAATGCCTTATTCAAGCAGCTGTTCAGAAAAAAAAAAACAAACAACAAAACAAATGAAGAAACCAGCTAAATACATAAAAAACCTTAAGCAGTAAGAGAGGAAGAGGGTTACACCCCTTATAAAAAAATCCTACCCCACATACGTTCACAGAAAAATGCACATGCATTGAAGTAAACATAAATGCGGAGGAAAACATGCAGAGAAGAACTTATTCATGAACAGGGCCAGCTGAGCACAGGTACACAGGCACTTACTTGATCTATTTCCATTAACTTGGGGAAGGCACCTGGCCATTCAATTGCCACCTTCACTATATCAGCAGGAGGGGGCATTGCGTCGCTGCTGTTCTTCGGAGCCAGTACAACTGGACACTAAATACTGCAGAGAGTCTCTCTCATTCACACCTGCAGGGAGAGGNAAAAAAAAGAAAAATAATATTACAGCAGTTCAGGCAAAAGTGCAGCACTGCCGCTTCAGTTTCCTGCATTTTCCCTGGCTGAGCAGGTGGATGAAAATGTATGTGTGTATGTATGTGCAGGAGCAGGAGAAGGGCACATATTACAGGAGCAAACACAGGACACAATGCCACGACACACTGCACAGCTCAACAGCCGGTTAGAAAAATGGCTGAAGCACTGAAATGTATGGTGAATAATAGGCATGCATTAGATTTAAATAGAAAAACTATTTTTAAATATTATTAAATATGCTGGTGGGGAAAAAACGACAAACTAGAGAAAGCTCCTGTTACAGTGTCACTCCTGGAGTCCCAGGGAACGTGACCAAATCGGTTAAGGCTGGCGCTTCAGGAGAAGCGATTGCCCAGGAAGTTATGGCCAGGAAACACGGTTTCTTTTAACTATAGCAATGATCTTCTGGGTGTTCACAAATAGATCACTGCACTATAGCAACCAGTATGTCAGGAAGAAGGCAGAACACACAGCAGTTTCCACATATACATACACACACAAACACACACCCTCACCTCATGGATCCAGAGATACCACATAGAAATACTTCTTTATGGTACATCTCAGACACATGAGTGCACAAGGATGTAGTATACATTCACAATGACATAATCAGCTACAAAATATGCTATAATTCTGCAAAAATATGAATATCAACAGGATCTCGTGTCAAATAGTGTGAGTTGTGGATTTCAGGGAAAAAAGGAAGGGGAAGAACCAAATCCTCAGGTTTTGCAGAATTGAAGTTCTGTCTCTTCTGACTCATCAAAGTTTATAACCTTCCAACAACAACAAAAAATGTTTATCAAGAGTGTACAGTGCCTCTCTGAGCTTGCAAACAAAGCTTCTGCACCCCTCTGTCAGCTTGGTGGTGGCAGGACACCCTCTCCAGTAGCAAAGCTTGGCAGTTCTCAGACACATCAGCCCATGCGCCCTTCTGCAGATGGGGAGGTTCCTGCTTGCTTTGCCAAGCCCTCCACAACCACCATGGCGTTTCCTGCATGCTCTACTGAGACCCAGCAAGACGCCATCAGGTATCACAAAACAAGAGAAGCTGTAGAAATCCCCAGCGATGCAGTCCCACTTTTTCTCAGCAGAAAAAGAGAAGGAAGCGGTGAAAGCATGGAGACGCGTTTGCACATACATCCTTTCAAAGAGCTAAGGAAAGAGAAGAGCTGGCTGAATATACCAGACATCCAAAGACAAAAACAGGTACAGGTTAAAAAAAGGCTATGACCACCTACAGTTGCTGCTTCAACTAACCTGGTCTAGTGACCTTTCTTCAATTGCAGCAGAAGCTGGAGCTCAGATCTGTCTGAACAAAACTGTGAAATCATCCCTTTATTGGGAAACATTGTACCTTTGTCAGACTACTTTCGTAAGTGGAAGTTCATCCAGCCTTCTGGATCCCTTTGTCTTTCCCTTTTTCTTGTGTGCCTCTGGTCTGCTCTGAAAAGGCTCAGTCCTCTGATTCTGCAAGCCCTGCTACATTCTACATAGGGCTCTCAACACATAATATAAAAGCAATTTATGAACTTTAACACTCCAGCAATTTATTTCCAACAATGGCAGTTCTGACGCCGACAGGATCACACATCACCACAAAGCAAAGCACAAAGCAGTAAATGAGACAATGGATGGTCTATAAATAAGACTGGATTGCAGGAAGTGCCTTGAAAGACTAAACAATGTGATTAAGAAACACTGTGATATTGTCTACATTTGGTAGATGTTACAAGAACAGGGAATAAACACAATTCAAGCATGCAGCTGGCTTGCTGGTCATTGAGAAAATCAGACATTTACTTTTGGCTGTCTTCTACCCGGCAGAGCCTTAGTGGATGCAAAGTTCCCACAATTTCTCCCCAAAACATCAAATGCCCACCATTTGCATCTCCAAATAGTGGTCCCCTTGCTGTGCAGTGCACTGGCTCAATCAACCAGAAAAAAAAAAAGAAAGGAAAAAAAAATCAAAAAGTATTTCTGGTCATCTGCTTTTTACCACGTTTGAGTCAAACAGCTACTCAGAGGTGATACAACATGGGAGACATGAGGAGAAGCGAGGTTTCTTGGCAGCAATGAGCTGTTAATCTAACCCGACAGTCAATTGTAACTGAAACCTTGGCACCTTCTGCTCCCACACTCACAGTAACGGTACTTCCCACCTCCTCAGCAGCTCAGTCCTTGGTACTTTCAGCCTGCCGATGCTTTGGTATTAAACTGTCTGCAGCGCTTAAGTGGGGCTGACTCACCCAGCGCTTGACCGACAGGCCACTCCCTCCATTCCCTGGCTTGGCACCCCATCCCTGGCAGGAGGGATGCTGGAAGCCTCAGCCAGAGCCCGAGTTTGCTGGCCACAACACAAAAAGAGCAGCAGCAGCAGCAGCTCCTGGCAGATAAACTTGACTGAGGATAGCTTCAACTGAGTAATCCTTTATTATCGACAGTTTTATTTTCCCCCATCATGTTTCTTCTACACTTGTAATTAAAAAAATCATCTGTAGACCACATAGCTAAAGAGATAGAAGGGAGATCTATAAAAACCATAGAATCCACTTATTCCATGGGCAAACACAGTTTCTTTTGACTGACAAGAAGTAACCTATGGCCCAATACCTTCCCTCCAAAGCTCACAATAAATGCTGGAGAAAAAACCCCGATTCATGACCACTGTCTGTAAGTAAAAAAGTAAAACAACATTACACAGCAATAAATTTGCAGAAAACTTCCATTTTCCCATGCATATGAGGGCATTAACTCTCATTTTGCTGTAGCAAGTTGTGGGCTTTCTTGACTCACACAGGAAGAAAGGTTTAAAAAAGAAGAGTCAAGAAAAGCTGATGGAAAGTTAATCAAATTCAGCTATGGAAAACAAGCACTTACATTCCAAAGCAAAGTGCAAGAGAAGCCTACCACAGCATTCAGCAGACAATTTCATTGTGACTAGTTTTAATGTAGGCTAGCACGGATCTCCTATGTAATTATAATTATTACTATATGTATGCTTCTACAGTCATAAAATGCAAAGCAAAGTGATAGATCTTTAACTAATACAAATGGATATAGTCCCACTTCTCCCACCAGAAGACCAACTCAAAGTTAACAATGTGGTCTAAATGCTGAAAAGAACATAAAATCATCACTTTGTTTCTGTTTCTCAGTGGACATCCTAGTCAAATGTGCTGACTTCTTTCCTAATTTATTTGCTTATGAATCCAGTGCAACATACAAAAGATAATTTAGTTTCATTTTATACCTACGTGGCAATGTCAAAAACAAATATTCTTTTGGGGTTTTTTTTTAAAGTCAAATTTGATGTTTAGTTGTCATCCAAAAAATAGGTCTGTAAAGAAAATTGGGCAACCTACAGTGCTGACAATTCAAAATTACCTACTGTTTATTTCCATGGTACACAGTGTGTTAGACACTGCCCAGCAAAATAAGGAAGTCACAAATCCTGGTTTGAAATGCTTCCAATTTAGTAAGCAATTTTTATCATGCAAATGAAGAACAAGAGCTGTTTTCAGCTGCTTTTTGTTATGCCAGCAGCAGTCATATAGTGAATAGGATAGGGATGTCACTGAAGGGTCTAGTTATGGAGTTTTCTCAAGTACAATTCCTTTTTCTCTCCCAGTGGGATTTGAGAAGCACTGACATGTAAGAGCAACTTTCCAACTCATTTTTACAATATTTATTTTCAAGGCAGAATCTGAGGGCAAGAAGAATACATGTGCAGACATGAGTTTATGAAGGGGAGGAGGGGGTCAGAGGAAAAGAAAGGCAAATTCCCACTGTTTTCCCTAACATATGCAAGTAGATGAAAACTGGAGAATGTTTAAGAAACTTACATGCTCAACAGCACACTATTTTAAAATTTGAGAGGGAAAAAACCACAACCAAAGCATGTCTACTACTTGAATATACTTTCTTCCATCAGTATGATTTTTCAGAACTATGACAGATTATCCCATTAAAGTGTCAAATGTTGCAATTTATTGTTATTACCACATACAGTACATTTATGCATTTCAGCCACACTATGAAGAAGTTCCTGTGGTCTACTAAGTCAGAGTAATAAACATCCAAGTTGGAAATCAGAGTATGTTAAATTGAATGTAAAAATGCGTCAGCACAGATATGCAACCTCTCGATTTACCTGCCTAGTTTTGAAGGATTCATTCAGTACAAATGTCAGTAAAATATATTGAATTTTCCCCTTCTACCTATGCACTGCATGTGGAAAACAGGATTTTATTTGTGTAAGAAATTAGTTCTCAGTGGAACTCTTTTTTTTTTTCAAACTTCTTTTGCAATTTCATTGGCACTTTCCATACAAAGATCTCAAAGTACTTTAAATAACTTAAAAAGTTATCAGAGCACATCTCTCAAGAAATAAATTCTATTTTTACTCCACAGACAGAAGAAAAATGCAAGGCTAATAGGAGCTATAGGACTTGCAGCTCTACTCGTAAATGTAAACAGCAGTCTAGAACAGCTTGTTTCTTCTTTCACAGAATCGAGGTAATATTCAAAGAGCAGGTCAGCTGATTTCATGAACAGCTCGAGCAAGAAAATTAATGATTAGAAAGTGGCTGAAAGAATGCCACGTGTGCTTGAGAATTTAATAAAACAAAGCATGTGTTTCCCTGCCTGGATGAAAGGCAGCATATACAGCACGTGGAGCTGGCACAGATCCTGCCACCTCCTGACACAGGCAGGTTTTTGCATGGCATTTCTTGAAGGCACTGGGAAAGCAGGGCAGTGAGGGCAACAGGTCCAAGCAGGATGCAGTGGGTGCTGGCAGGGAGCTGAGCCCTCGCCAGACCCACAGCAGGAGGAGAGGCACAGCTCCCTCTGCTCGGCACCTTACGTAAGGAACCACTTCTTGTCAGACCTCATCAGCTTCCTCCGCTTCACTCCTGCCGCCCCAGCAAACAGAAACTAAGTGGCACGTTCAGCTGGAAGGTCCCTCGGGGACCAAGTCTGATTAACGATTTTAGAAAGATAATCCAGTGCTGGATTAATATCCCCCAAGAGAGTTATTTTTGGAGTTAAACTGCATGACTGAACAGCTGAGTCTAAGGAGCTGTAAACATGCTCTACCATCTCTGCAAGAAATGAAAACAGGGCAGAGAAGCCAGGGGACTGGATGTACACTTTGTGTACATAAAAAAGCTTTCATTGTGCCTTTTTCCTTCTTAGACATTCACTGCTGCTCACCCCTGACAGGAGTCAAAGGCCCAGCAAACCTATGTGGATGTTTTGACACAAATGGAAGATAAAGCTGTACAGAAGCTATGAGCTATACTCCAGTAAGGGATGGAAAAAAAGGCAGTGGTCTCTAAAAGCAGGCAACCTGGGTGGGGGGGCTACCCCTCTGGGGCTACCCACCAATGCTGCAGGAAGACCTGACCCCCTCAACTGACTTCCATGGCTCTTTGGAAGGAAGATTTCTTTGATGTTGAACCCTAAGCCTGCTGTTCTATAAAGGATCAATAGACCAGGAAAGAAAAATTTAATATTATATTAAAATGAGTTTTGCACCCTTCAGGTCCAAACCTGAAGACCATCTTTCCTCTCCAAAATACGTGGAGACCTACTACTGGAAGAAATTTTAGGATTATGGGTGTCAAATGTACAGAATGGGACAGGTTTTGCTGCTGGTAAAGCTGCGCAGGAAAGACAGCTAATATTTGTGTGGTTATCTCGTTCTCAGCATACAAATTTCATTCCAAATAGTTTCTCCATCCACAGTCGTCTTGTTCCTCTTCTTGGGAAGCATTTTATATGGTTGAGGTTTCACTGTTTGACAGGCCAGACCACTTTCAAATAGAGTGTTTTTCAAAACTAGAGAGCAAAAAAGGCTTTAAAGGGTGCTTCAAAAGCAAAGGTGGAAGAAAACACAATAGACTGGATGTACTCAGAATACAAACACGAAGGCTGTCTGGTCTTGCTTTTAAAGCACATATTGAAGCAGGTCAGAAAAGTTCAGGTACTTCTTTAACATGAGCTCCCCTGCTTCTTGGAAGATCATTCTCCTTTTCCTAAGAACTTCAAGTTACATGTCTGTAATTCATAAGAGGACAAAAACCTTAGTTTTGATTACTCATACTTCTGTTTTAAAATCTGTGGCAATTTAATCAACTCATGTATAACGTCCAGTCAGATAAAGATGTTTTTTCACTAAGGACATTAATATCAGAGCTCTTCAAACTAGAGACCAGGAAAGTATCAAACTCAAGTACTCAAAAGACAATTCCAATAAATAAAAAAAAAATAATTTTTTAAAAATTCATAAAAAAACCTAGATAAAACCAAAACGCACCACCACATCCCCAATACCAATAGCAATCCAGCAGTCAAAGACTTAAGGCTTCACAAAAAAAAAAGCATGATTTTTCAACCATGCTGAGTACCTGCCTAGTGTATCAAATTTAAAGACTGTAGCAGGTATATAGTACAGAAACAAAACTAAATGCTACTCTGAATACAAACTATTACTTAATCTACTTCAACTTTTCACAGTTTGTCAGAGCTTGCACACTTCATCTGGGGTTGTTTCTCGTCATTTGGGTTGACTCTAGATGTTTCTATACTGAAGCAAGTAGCAAAAAAATATCCCTTAAAATCTGGTTAAATATAGTTTTCTTTTCCACATTTCAGGGTAGTCGTATATAACCCGTGAGGTAGAGAGGAAGTAATGGTGAAAACAGAAAACTTCAATTTCAGCCAGTGGTCCTACTGTTCTTAAAGAGTTGTAAGTTAAATATTGTAAGTTAAATATCAAAGTTCTCAGCATAAGAAAGTTGGAGAGCAGAAGAAAGGAAAAAGGACATTGATACTGTGAAGCAACATAATAAAGCAATGCAAAATATTTCAGCTCAAAAGGTTGGAGGTAATTTTTTTGTTTGTTTGGGGAAGGGAGAGCAGGTAAAGGCATGGTGCTTTTTAATGTTTAAACTAAGCACATTCCAAAGGAGTCCCATGAAACTGAGAATTGAATAAGTTTATTACAGGCTGGTTGAAAACAAGCTGAAAAGAAACAGAAAAAGTTTATGAAAAGTGCTGTGAATTTTGACTAAAACTCAATTAAGGGTAAAAAAAAGATCACAGATCTTTTCTACTGCTAGCATGATCTGGCTATGGTACCTCATACTTTCCTGGCATTTGGATAAATCAGGGTGCACAAAAAAGAGCACCTTGAGTCAAGATGATAATACAGCAGAAGCTGAATCAAAACAAGGATGACGGGCTATATTTCAAAGGAGATAACAGATACAAGAAGATAAGCTCAAAATTGGGGAGAACCCTACAATTTCTGCAGGAAGGAAGATGAAAAAGCAGTATAAAAATCAAAGAGAATTTGTTACCTTATCAATGTTTATTATACATCCAGAGGAACTAATGGAACTGCTAGGAAGTTAGCAGTCAAATGGAGGAAGAGAGGGCAACAGAGATGTGTGAATGCTGAAGGAAACAACCAAGTTAACTGGCAGTACAGACAAGATGTTGAAGGTTGAAACAAACAGCATTATTTTCTAATATAATCATTCTGCATAGAAAAATCCTGTGGAAAAGAGTAATATTCATATTCTACAGTGCATAAGCAGAGGGTAATGCTCATCGTAAGTAAGAAGAACAGGAAAAGAAAGGGTGGATACCACTTGTGAGTCTGAGTATAGCACAAAAATTCTGAAGACACCAGCCTTTTGTCAGGCACTGCTATTCACAGATGTGCAATTTTGAGTGCCACAGTATAAGAATCATAAAGCTACTAGAAGCCATCCAAAGGAGGGCTGTGAAGAAGATGAAGGATCTAGAGGGGATTTCATACGAGGAGCAGCTGAGGTCATTTGTCCTGCTCAGCCTGGAGGAGACCTCACTGCAGTCAGCAGCTTCCTCATGAAGGAAAGAGGAAGGGCAGGCACTGATTACTTCCCTCTAGAGACCAGTAAGGGGACCCAAGAGAATGGCATGAAGCTGAACCAGGGGAGGGTTAGTTTGGATATTAGGAAAAGGTTTTTCACCCAGAGGGTGGTTGGGCACTGGAACACACCCCCAAGGGAAGCGGTCACAGCACAAAACCTGTCTGAGTTCAAGAAGAGTTTGAGCAGCATTCTTGGGCACATGGTGCGACTCTTAGGGTGTCCTGTGAAGAGCCAGGAGTTGGACTCAGTGATCCCCATGGGTCCCTTCCAACTCAGAACCTTCTATGATACCATAAAAGATAACAAAAAACAAGAGAAGGAAAGAAACTCCTTGTCAGTAATCCGGCAGCCGAAAGCAGCCCTATGTAAAGAGGTGTTTCTCTTATACTTACTGTAATCGGTGCATAAAAACATCTAATAGTCAAAATGCCCCCTGTTTTTCTGACTTCTCCAAACGATACAGTCTCTGAATCCACCCCTGCAGGCTCCTTGCTCTCTGTCAGTTCACTCTTATAGTCACAAAGAATAATTTACCCTTAATACATGTGGACCTCCCAGTGCTGCCTCTCTGAAGGACGCTCAGCAAAACTAGAGAGTATATGAAAGAAACAGTGATGGTCACTCAGGAAAAAAATGCATGGCACAGTTAATATTAGAGATTTTGCCTATAGCTAACATATGTGGAATAACATGAGCTATTCTGAATTAAATAGAATGTCAAGACTAAGCCAGAGTTGTAATGGACATCATAAAACCCACTTTGGAAACAGAAATACTAAAGAACAAACATAGACACAGTCACATTCCAAAACAACTACTGGGGATATGCCCATCCTTAAGACTGGTGCCACCCTGCTTTACTAAGTACTGCTCAGTTGGTGTACCTGCAGGCCTGGAATCCATGTTCTGGGGACATCCCAAGGAGATATCACCCTCCTTTTCAATTCTGACACATACAGTGGGAACATTATTTATAATTCTAGATCAAGAGAGTTTGCATACCTGAACAAACATTTCAATTATACAGTCAAATTAGCCATAATATCACTGTAATGTAACATACAAGCAAAAAGATGCTAAAGAACACAAGAACAGGGCAAACTCCATGCTCACACAGCCAGAACATGGATTGTATTTTGGAGGGCTCCAAGAAATCTTCCGGAAAAATCTGACTGCAAGATATTAGCAGTGCCAACACTGCTCAGCCAGTCCATTTCCAGGGGAGATTTGTCCTGCATAAAGCTTGGTAAACTGCATTCAATGTGACATTTAGGAACAGGAGATCTGGGTATTTTAACATGAGACTATCGCTCACTCGTCTCTCTACTGCAGACTGTGGGCAGCAGATGACCCGGTTTGATCAGGGCAGTTGGACCCGATGACTTCCAGGAATCCCATCCAGCCTCAACCATTCTGTGATTCTCTAAGTACACTGATATATTGACTCTAAGCACTCTTGAAGTCATAGCCTGCCCTTCTGTGTTCCGATAATGTGCCTTTTCTGTACTTCAGCGTGCACACCATGAGCAAAAAGACTGGCTTTTGTAGCAGGTTGCCTTCTATGCCAAAAAAAAGATTCTTGCAACACACTAAAACCAGTCATAGGTTACAACTTAGGAACAACAATCTCCGTAACTCTTCCCATTGGGGATCCAAGAGCAGCCATTCCAAGAATATCCCAGGTTTCCTTAACTTGAACTAAAATGTTAAAGATCAAGGTGGAACTTCATTTCCAACAAGAAAACTGACATAAAATGTGCTTGTGTTACAGACTAATTCATGACATTCCAGCACTGGGTACAATTTGTGGTCACTCCATTATTTTACTGCACTCCTTGTTCAACATTAAAATCTGCATGGCCCAGGGAAAGAGGAAAGAATGATGCAAACATCATCCTTTATTGGTTTGAGTCATAAACTCTAGGGAGTCATGCAGTTTAAGCAGCAGACAATAGTTGAACAGCTTACTTGTCTCTCCCTTTTAGGAGGGACAGCAAGACAGGTACTGAGTTCACTCAGAAATTAGAACCCACACGTGAACTTAAACCCCCATTGAATCTATGCTATCATGCTGGGCTATTAAAAAAAGAGGATGTGAAGGGTGGAGAGGACAGCCACCACTTCAGCCACTGTTATTAATATCTATTGTCTTACTTTCTAGTAAATATGTTCATTTCATTATTCAGGTAAAAAGTCACCTTCTTAGTAGTACATACGATCTGTTTGTCAAAGTATCTTCTATTTCATAAGCAACTATAATTTCAAAGGTTCTCTAAGACTCCTGAGATGACTAGAGCTAATACTCTGTCAAAAGCTGATGACATCACAGTTGTGTTTCCCTATTGCCACGCTCTGGTTGAAGCTCCTGCTCCAGCCTCGCTGGGAACATGCATAGTTATGCCAAGAATGAGCAAAACACTCACTGTTTCCAAATTGGCTAATCAAAGGACTGAGTGCTTAACCTCCCCACAATACATGCATCCAGATGAGCAACAAGCACTGAGGACTGAACTGTGCCAGCCACATTATTCAGCAAGACGACTTTTCTTCCCAGGAGCCAGAACATCAATTGTCACCGACGATGCTGCAACTCAATCAACTTCTATCAAAACACCCATTCAAAATGAACAGCACTTGCTGTGTGAGGCTTTATTCTATTATCATAAGAACAAATAAGATGCCTCAAATATTTAATACCAACTTGGTTCCACAGAGAAGTTACTGCCCAGCATTTTACCTGCTAAGAACGTAAAATTGCTAACTACACAACAGGGAGATGCTGGCAGCAACAGGCAAAAGGGTAATATGCTTTTGCTGAATAATAGCATGCATATCTCTAACTTATTATGTAGCCAAAGAAAAAAAAGGAATGGATCCTCATAACTATTCCATGTTAACAATATTGTAATACTTATACATCATCGTGAACTACCATCCTTAGGTTCTCCAGCAAAATAATTTTTTTGTGCTCCAAAAAGCTCTCTGAATGCAAAGGCAAAGTCCAGTTCCACAGCAGATCTAATGTCTGCTTCCCCAATGTCACAGCTTTGCCTCCCTCTCCCCAGTGCCAGCACTGGCACTTGTCCAGCATACCAGTTCAGATAGATGGAGTGTCTAAAAAGTAACCCACAAAAAAAAAAAAAGGACACATTTTCAGACAGATTACCCGCTTGAATGATTCACCACTCACTCACCCAAGCATCAGGACCACAACAAGCAATGTGTAAAGCCAAAGAGGAAAACAGGAATATAATCTGCTTATTTTAAACTTTTTCACCTGTGCAAAGTTCATGGCATACAGCTGAGATTCAATTCCATAGAGGAGAATGATGTAAAAGTATGCAATTACTAAGTTCATTACAGTATGTCTCATTAATTCAATGAGCTGCTTTATAATTGTAACAGACATTAAAAGATTAAAGCATTTGGATTAAATCCAAGTACATTTTCAGTGCTCTGATGATTGCCAAAGTCTGTATCTTCAGAAATACAGAGTAATACCCCTTCACCAAGGACCCTGTGAGAGAAACCATTGTTCATCCTTCTTGCTTTCAGATTTCAGTGCTCCCAGACTAAATTTTCCCATTACACATGGGGGTGAGGGGTGGCAAATCTGTTCAGGTAACTGCCTACTTCAGTTTGACATGTTAGAACTGTTTCCAAATAAAGCTGTCAACTGAAGTTGACCATTTTGAACTTCCTGGAGGGCTAACACCTGGCTGGAAAGTCCTTTGAGTGCAAACAGCAGCACAGAAACAAAGCCGAACACATAACTCTGCAGCACCTTTCGTCTGTAATTCAGTAGTAATTTAACATCATTAGATCTCTGCTGTTCAAGCAGTAAGGGTGATTTAGGTATCAATCACTTTAAAAGAGAATGCAGTCCTCTTTCTGCTCTTCACTAAAGCATTTCTACTCTGCTGTGGAGACTGAAGCATAGCTTTACAGGTTTGGCAGCATAGCAGCAAGAGCAAGCACTGAGCCTTATCCACTCTTAATTTTACACAAAATTAAGCAATATTAACAGGTTGTGCTGAAAGTACAAGATTTCCGAAAAGCTACAGTGCACATCTCTACTGAAAGAATACTTCATTTGCTTCTCACCGATGCAGTTCTCAAGCTGCATTCTCAGAGTCACAGACAGAGCCCATCAGATGTTAATCCGGAGTAATGAGTGTGATCAGGATAGATGTCCCATTTCCAAAGCTTATAGACAACCTGCCCTGTAGCAACTAAGCAGACTCCTCATCCCTGAAGACCAGGACTTGAGTTCCATTTTCCCCTTCTCTTAACAAGGGACTTGGCTGTTCCGTAAGAGCTGGATGTGACTTCCTTCTGTCTTGCCTGGAAGATATATGTAGGGCTCATAATGACATGTTCTTCACAATATGCAGTTCCCAACTATTTCTTCTTGATCTGGGCATGCAAAACCTCTCAATGAGGAATGAAGGAAAATATGCTTTTGAAGACATTTTGAAGTTTTCTTTTCACCTGTTTCAGTCTCCAAACTCTGCAGCAGATTCCTACAGGCCATACCACCTCCACAAGCTCTTTTGTCAGTGTGTTAAAGAATTACATATATTTCAGCCACATCTCTTACCTTGCTGGTCTCATCCACTATTTCAACAATTTTGACTAGGATTGGGGAAGGAGCTGGAAAGGTTACGCTGATTCTAATTAGGGCATTTGAGGAAAACTCTGAAGCAGAAGTGTTCATAGGTAAATGTGCTGCATCAGTGCCCAGGATAAAGTCTAATGCTCCCATATAAACAAGTCAGAAAAATGTATTCTAGCATTTGCAAAACAAACCTCTTGAGACACAAGAGCCCCAGATTCTCATTTGACCTTGGTGTCCTTGAGAGAATGCAATCATTAGCAGCTAGGATAAGAGACAGACCACAAAAAAATAAAATTAAAAAACCCACCTGCAAATAGACCCTATTATATCTTCCAAGTCTGTTCCCCAAAGCACTAATTAAAGAGGACTCTCTACCACATGTACCAATCACACTGTTTAAATGAACTGAGAGTTCTGCTCCAAAGACAAAGACACTAAACTTGGAAGCAAGAGCACTTGTGTTTAATTTTCTTTTATTCAAAGGCTTGGTATGTGGCCATGTACCTGCCCTTTGGTTCTCTGTGCCTCCAATCACCAAGTATAAAATGGAGCACCACACTTGCTCAGAGCAGTTGAGAGGCATTTAGAGGTTAGAGGAGATTGTATCTAAATCATGCTGACAGATTGCCAGAATGGACAGCTTAAACAATAAATCTTATTTATTCATGTGATTGGCAGACTACTCCCACAGATCTTCCTTTATTTCACTCTTCCTAGCCCTCAAAGTCCTGAAAGTAGAAAGTAAGAGTATTTCTTGCTGCCGTCCTTAGACTCAGTACAACAGTTTCCATTAAAACTAGAGAGGAAAAAATGGAGATGCAGCTTTGGGGTCTGCTGAAAAGGTCTGTGCTCTTTTTCAGAATTTCAGAGCAGTTATCCATCAGACTGGATGCCAGATATCTACTCTGGGATGGGACAGAAGGGAGCAAATCCTTTTTTGCCTATCTTTATTTTCCAACATGTTTTAATTATCCTACTCTGCCAAATTAAAAGATTCATTACCAAGACAAAATGACAAATATACCTCTAGGTGACAAAACAACAAATATACCTCTAGTTTCCCTTTCTCAGCAAGGGAAACTATTTTCCCAGGCAAAACAAAAACACCATTATTTTCATTTAAGCCAAGACTGAAAGAGCACACAGAACATGCTGTAAGGACCAAGCCTGAAACCTCATTGCCATTTTCTTTATATATAAAGCTGGTTTTCCTTACATTAAGCATACCCAAGGCATGCATAAACAACTGTGGAGCCAATCAAAATAAAAATACTGTGAAACAGCCAAGCAAGCAACTATGGCTTGTCTTTTTATCACTTTCTTCCTTTTACTCAGGCTTTCATATCATTTAATACAAGTGACTTAGCCAAATACCATGTGCTTTAGTTTTAGAGCACTGAAAGTTTAAGCTGTTCTCTACTCAGAAATAATCTGTCTTCTATTTCATTGGTTCAGCCATTCCTGGCAACTGCCTTACTTTCAACACACCCTTGACGGGAAGAGACCCCTGCCCCTGTCATCTCACAGTTGTCTCTTCCTGGACCCAAATTATCTCTGTAGTTTTACACAGTGGGATTAATGCATGGCTACTGGCTACTCTAGTCTCCTGCCTTTGCTTTTAATAATTCTGTTGCTGAAGTGGACATACAGATGTTAAAGAGACAGGCACATGACAGAAAATGCTTGCCTCATGCTTTGAAGATGCATAACGTGACAGCAAGATGAAAAATCCCACAGCTACGAAGGATGCCAATTTTCTCAGGAACTGTTTCATCTCTAACAAGATCAAACTGAACTATTGCCAGTAAATTGAGGAGGTGCTTGTTTTAACAGTTCCTTTCCTAAATCTGTTACTATTTCCCCAGGTTCATTAACCAACCTTATTTAAGAAAGAAGAATCCTATCTTAAAAGGAAGAAGCCTGCAAGGTTAATTTTGCATGCCACCAGCCAAGTTACCTATACAATTTATTGCTGCTTTCTGTTAGGAGAAACTTAACCATGCCAAAGGTTGTCAGTTTCCTCTAGCAGCTAAGAAGTAAAAAGCCATGTTGAGCATGTTTTCCTTTTGAGCTGCTACACGTCATGATGTATTCAGCACAGCTATTAGGCTGTGTGTGAGAAGGAAAGGCTACAGGTCTCTGCCATCAAACTCTGGCCCTCTAAATTTTCAAGTTTCCGAGAATATATTACATTTTTATATAGATGACAAAGATAGTAATGATACCCTGAAAGGTGTTTTCAAGCACTGATCGATTAAATGTTACCTAAGGCATGATTTGACCTTGATCCGCTTTGAGATTTTTTTAATTATTGACTTATAATGTGTGCATTTAAAGTCACTGGAGACAAAAAGCATTTGTATTTAAGATCCTATTTTTGCTCTTGCATGACTTAAAAGTGATGACAGTTTTAAGACCCACTAGAGTAAGCATGGATTAGACTTTAATGTGCTTTCCTTGCTTTTAGTACATAAAATTTTCACATGATCAACTCTTAGAAAGAATAGTAACTGTCAGGAGTTTTACCATGTTCTTTTTAACAAGGATGAAGAGGGGAAATATATGTTTATTTTTAAGAAGGACATTCATTCACAGAAGAAATCTAAGAATAATACATTTAGCCTAAGCTGTACAATTCATCTCTCACCTCTGACTTTTTTTTTCTCCTTTTCTTTTCTGATAGTATTTTATTTCCCTTCACATGACCCATTCTTTAAGCCATCTTCCAGTTCCTCAAAGAGATTACATTCACACACACATCAACCATTTTTTTCCAGATGGAGATTTTGTACCAACTGCTGAACTTTCATCAAAGCTAAAGTACATCCGCCTGAGATGCAACAGATATATTTCAACCCTCACCAATATCTCTCTGCACTTTTCAGGATTTTAAAGCATGGGGAAGCAAGACCTTCACTGCCAATTTGGGAAATCCAGAAGTACACATTGATATTTCATTCTTCCTGTATTTTTTCTTAAATGTCAGATCGAAACAACCTATGCTCAGCAGAAGCCAATTACGGTAGCTTTTGTAAAGGTTAAAAGTTCAAATAAGAAAGCTGGTTTCTTCATTAAGCAGCCCCTTTCAACAATACTGATAAAGAGACACTGAAGGGAGAGCGGACGTGTAGGTATGATGGCAATGTGGATGAGAGGACGGGTCTCAAATTTTATATTTCTTATTTATGACTCTCCCTCTTCTACCAGGTTCTGACATTACCCTCTTCAGGGGAAACTATCCCAAATACTAACAACCAGCAATGAGAAAAAGCTAGAAGAAACACACATTTCCTGCTGTCTTCCTCAACACTCACAGAGCACATAGTCCCCAAAGCACAATTCACCCTGCAGCCTTTGGGAAAACATGTCCCAGGCACACAAGATGTAGCCAGGCAAATTATAGCTCTTTCTCAAGCTTGCAGGCTCACTACACTTTCTTTCAAAATCCTCTTCATGCTGACAGATATAAATCAAGCAAGCAAATTCGCTCTATGAAGTCAAAATTTCACATGGCCACAAAAGGCTCATTTTTTTGGTTTATTTAAATATTAATTTTGCACATGAACATAAGCACCAAAAGTAATGCACTGAGTATTACCTTGCATTGGTTTTCTAATCAAAATACATGGTAACCACAAAAGGAAATGCTTCCAGACCAGTAATGAAGGGACTGATTCATATGCCCCAGAGAACAAGTGCTGAACAATGTACACTCAGTAAGGTTTCAGCTTTATCCTGTATTAAAATAAAACCATGGGTCTGATCTTTAGCCCACTTTGATTTATTAATGTTTTTACTTTTCAAGATTATGAAAGTAAGTATGAGCAGAGGAGTTAGAAGAAAACAATCCATCATAAACCACTTATACACTAAATGTTAGAATTGCCATCTATCTAACTTCCTCTTGCAAAAATGTGGATTTATAGGTTTGAAGGACTAGATGGGAATTCCAGTTTGAAACTCACAAAAGTAGGCTAAAGAAAACAATAAAATACTACATTCCAAATGTAACATAGCCTCAGCTACTGTACATAAACAGCAGTTGGTCCTCTGTCAACCAACTAAAATGCCACATGCATTTGAAAAACATTACAATATCAGCAGGAAAGAAAGAAGAGTCCTTTGAAAAGGCCAGAGATTTACCAATTCCAAGTCACACATAAATAAATTCTCAAATCCAAGGAACAGCTATTTGACTTTAGGTCTCAATATCTTATGTTCCAGACACTTTACCGACCAGAGCTCTTCACTAGAATGCAAATCTGGACTGAAGTCACAGTGCAGAATAAGGCTTTATCCTTTTGGTTGTGCCCCATTGCAGAAGATATTTGCTCTAAATTTTAAAGTGTGTTACATTTTCCATGGGACTTTCAGGAAACTCCTAGCACAAAAACAATGAACAGGATGTTGCAGGTCAGGATAGAGCTACACTCACTGAATGAGAACATTTGAGGAAGGGGAGGGGGACACTTTGCATCGTCTTTTATTCCTCAGCATGTTCTTGGTTCCAGCCCTACACAGGATTTGGTTTTGTGAGAAAAGCAAAGTTTGCATGCAGACCTTACCTGGCAAGAGATAGCTATCTCTTGGTTTTATAAGAATTCAATGCCCCTGACAATTTTATAAGACACACAACTATGTAACAGCTGTGCCAGCTTCAGCCAGTCCACCCCAGCTCATGCTCCTGGACCACCTGTGTACCTATCATGAGCATGTCTGACAGCCAACCTGAACAGCAGACAGGCCCGTATATTTGGGGTTGTTTTTTAACATTCCTGCTAATAAAGCTATCACTGCTCATTGTTATTCTTGTTAGATCTGATCTGTTACGACATTGCAACTATCCTGTACCTGGAGGATTAATGTTCCCACAGCAATAGGGTAGTTACACAGAATTCAGGAGCAATACCTGTACACTGAAGTTTCCTCTGCCCACAAGAGTTCATAAGCTGGTGCTCTATCTCCTCACTGGATCTTTCCTATATAGGAAGGCCTCTGCACAGTACTTCAGTTGGATCAAAGTTTATTCTTCCAGAAACATTACCTGATAAACCCCATGCTCCCAAGTCTTGTTGGAGTCCATGTGGAAACAGGTGCTATGAGACCATGGGATGGATCATAGCTGTTATCCTCTCCAAGCCATGCTGGCTGTGAGATGATGGAATCACTGAGAACTCTAGTTCTTTAAGAAACTGCTATTTCTTGACTGCCAGTAAGCACCTGAGTGCTGCTCTTGCTTTAGTAAAGTTGTCACCTTAGTTTCACAACAATGAAGCCCCAATAAGCTATTTTTGCATCAGCATGGATTTTTAGCTTCCCTATTTCAGATCCGGTTTTATTCATCAGACTTTCCACATGGTAATCCTAGAAAAGCAATTCTAATGCAATACCTTCAGCATCAAATTTAGAGGCCTAATTTGTGGCTACAGCTGTGGCCTGTTATCTGTACTTCATCAGTCCAATTCAGTGCAGCACAAACTCCATAATTCTTCAAACTTCCACATGCCTCTACACCACAACAGCAATTTATTTGCTTCTTCCAGCCTCTGCCATTAAAGTAAAACTGCAACATACCACAACCTTAAAATAAAACAAACTCAGTCCCAGTCGTACCCAATCTCTCTATCATTTAAATAAAACCCCTGCAACTTCAGCCATTAAGAAGATGGACTTTTGTCAGAAATTTGTTTTATTCTTATGCTTACTTCTAAAGGTTACTTATAAATCTGACACTGTAAATTTACATTAGTACCTAAACTACAACATTAGCTAAACTTTTTACAGGGACTTGGCAAAAAAAAACCAAAACAAAAAACAAAACAAACAAACAAAAAAAAAAACTTTTTCATCAAAACAAAAAATAAAACTTGCTGAAATGTTTTCATATTGACCTGAAAAACAAACAAACAAACAAACAAAAAAAAATCCAAGCAAATCTCCACCCAACGACTATTGCACTACAAATAATTAGAGATTAAATGACAGTTGCAAAGACAATTCAGAATAAAAAATATCACCCTATAAATCTGTGAATGGGAGTTTATTTGATAATGCTATCATTAGGTACGCTAGGGTCATTAAAATCCTTTCCCGATAACACTGTAATTGGCTTTCCATATTGACAAAAAAAGGTTTTCTTCCTTTCATTTGCAAAGAAAACGCTAACAGTAAAATAATATGCATCAGATGGATTAACACTTCCTCGTTATATCATCAACACAAACCTCACTTCAAAGAAAAGATGATTTTAGACTTGAAATGAGTAAGTTTTTAATCAAAAAGGAAATTCAAATTAAAGCCACTATGATTTATTTGAACTTTTGTTTACTAAGTTACGTTTTATCCTTTTGGAAGAAAGTATAGCTCATATGAGTTCTCTTATGTTCCCTACTGGAGCACAGGGTAAAACCACTTTGATATTCCCCTTGGCAATAAGACTAGCAAATCAGTCAGGAGTCTAAGAAGAAACACACTACTTCCAAAATAAAACCATATTTCATAAAGTAACTAAACATCCTGTGCATGTGGCACAGCTATACCTCTCAAGAAGCTCTGTGATTTGAGAGCGACCTCAGAATAAAAGCTGTGCAATAGGGAAGAGCCCAAATATGGCACACATCCCCTCATAATAGACACACTGCATTGCAAAGCATTAAGGCATGCCCTCCCAATCAGCTGGACCTTTGTGAGTTTTTCTGAGGCTCAACCAAATAATAAATGTAGCTGCAACAACCTTCAAAATTATAATTTTAAGTTTTCCTAAATGCCTATTTCAAATCAACCATTACCTTCTGTAACAGGTGTCTTCTAAAGGCACTTAACCCTAAAGTTTGATACCCCAGTATCTAAATATTAATCAAGAAATACTTTTCTCAGCTGGTATTTATTGTCTTCACTACTAAGGTGACTATTAATTCTTGCTGTTTAAAAAAAAGATAGGTATTGTTTTATTAATTAGATTCACATGGCAACTTTAAATGAACTATTGCTAAATGCACAGTTGCACCAGCGCAAACTCACATGGGTAACAAGAAGAAACATTTATCATTGGAGACTTAAAAAAAAAAAAGAAATAAACACCAAAAAAAATCCCTCGCAGAAAAAAAATAACCCTCCAGCCTTCCAGAAAGAAGTCTTAGATCATAGCTTTAATACATAACAAAAGATGAGATTGAGAGACAATAATATATTGCACATTATAAAATGTCTTCATGTTTTACAGACCATATGTTATTGACTCACTCCTTCCATACACAACAGCCTTTTTCTTTATTTTACTTTTCCATCATGCCTTTTACTCTGCAGCTATCAGCTATGCTTTTCTGCTAGACTGATACAGACCTAGCAAGTTCAAAGCATGTGTTTTCTAACTTGAATTTAGCTTTCAAGTCTGCTGCTTGCACTTCATGACACAAAACACTTTTTTGTAACTTAAATTGTTTACCTTCTCCAGCTACAGCAATTACACTAATGAGAGTTACTACCCGCCCAAACAAACATTTTTTTTAATGCAGTCATTTAGCCTGATAGGCTTGCCAAGCTGGTGAGGAGGACTTTAAACTAAAGCTGCTGAGGGAGAGGAAACTCAATCCATCTCCGGCAGTATATCTCTGGAAAAGCTGTGAGCCCATGGCTTGGACAGGTGCTCTCTTTGGTGGGTTAAGAACTGGCTGGATGGCCAGGCCCAGAGAGTGGTGGGAATGGTGCTGCATCTAGCTGGCAACCACTGGTGTCCCCCAGGGATCTGTGTTGGGCCCATTCCGCTTTAATATCATCATTGATGACCTGGATAAGGAGGTCGAGTCTACCATTAGCAAATTTGCAGATGACACCAAGCTGGGGGTGGAGAGAGTGTGGATCTGATGGAGGGTTGGAGTGGTCTGCAGAGAAACCTGGAGAGGCTGGACAGATGGGCCAAATCCAACAATAGGAGGTTTTACAAGACCAAGACCAACAGACCTATCTCTGAACTTGTCCGCATCCATCTGGATGCCATCCCTTCCGTCCAGGCTGCCAACCTCACTACATAGCCTGGTGTCATCAGCAAACTTGCTGTATAAATCCTATCTCATGGTCCATGTCACTGACAAAGATGTTCAACAATGCTGGTCCCATTAATGACCCCTGAGGAATGCCACTCATCACTGCTCTCCACTTGGACATTGAGCTGTTGACCACAGCTCTCTGACTGTGACTTTGCACACAATTCATTATCCACAAGTTGGTCCATCAATCGAATCCATGTCTCTCCAGTTAGAGACAATAATACCATGCTAGACAGTATCAAATACCTGGACAAGTCCAGATAGATTTGGTATCATTTGCTTTTCCCTTATCCACCAATGCCGTAACCCCTTTGTAGAGGGTCACCAAATTCATCAGGCACAAATTGCCCTTAGTGAAGCCATATTGGCTCTCATCAATCAGCTCCTTACTATCCATGTCCCTTAGCACAGTTTCCAGGAATATCTGCCCCATGATCTTGCCAGGCACAAAGGTGAGACTTACTGGCTGGTACTTCCCAAGGTCTTCCTTATTTCCATTTTTTCCCCAAAGGGCAGGACCCTTAAGACCTGTTGGAGCAGAGGAGAGCCACAAAGATGATCAGAGGGATGAAGCACCTCTCCTGCTCAGAGAGTTGGATCTGATCACCCTGGAAAAGAGAAGGCTCTGTGAAGACCTTAGAGCAGCCTTCCAGTGCCTAAAGGGGGCCAGCAAGAAAAATGGGGAAGGCATATTGTGATAAGACAAGGAGTAATGGCTTTAAATTGAAAGAGGGTAGGTCAAGGTTAGACATTAGGAAAAATACCTTTGAGTAGTGAGACACTGGAACAGGTAACCCCAGACATGCTGTGGATGCCCCCTCCCTAGCAGTGTTCAAGGCCAGCTTGGGTAGGGCCTTGAGCAGACTGGTGTAGTGTAAGGTGTACCTGTCCATGGCAGGGGGACTGAAACTTAATGGTCTTTAAGGTCCTTTTCAACTCCAACTATTCTATGTCTCATAAGCTCAGGCTTTCAGAATAGCATCAAGAGTGGATATTTGCAATAAAGCCACAGAAGCTGTATCACTGATAACTTTTAGTAACCCCAAAATCCTTCATGAGGATATCCTGAAACTTTCCAGTTTACATATTATTGGCATATACTATTAGATACACAAATATGTATTCTTACCCAGGTACAAAAAAGTGCTGTGATTCATCTACAGGTTTCTGCTCACTGCAGTAAGAGCCAATTTGCACAGCATTCTAGTACCCTACTCCCCTCCACAAAATTACTCATCCAAGATTGTACATGATATATGTAAGATGGGCAGCTTGGGAAAGAGGTTCAACTCAAGACTCAGCCAAGGTGAAGATGCATCTTGCTTTGATTTGAGGTTATCTGTATTTTGACAAAATATCAAAGATCTCACACATCCTCAAGGGTTCTGCCATACAGGAGGAGGAAACCATGTACTGTCAAGGGTATCATTTGCTTGTATAAAACTTTGCCACATGCCCATGACACATTCCTGTTCTGCAGAACAAGGTGCACATGATCTGCACATAAATACTGCTGATAAGACCTTCACACCAAGGTCATAGAGAAAGTCAATGTCAGGGCTTAAAGTAGAAAATTAATGTAATTTTCTTTGCTGTTGGTTTCCATGAAGGAAGGATTTTGCCACTTAACTCTCAGATTCATGGCTAGTGCTACAGTCAGAAGAAAAGCTTCTTACATACAAAGCAGGGAGTCAAGAGAGGTACAAAAGGAGACCAGTGAGCTACCAAAATGTGCAAAATCTTTATTTCTTTAAGATATCGCATAGATTCTGAAGATGACTAAGAACTTTATTCAAGAAAAATCAACCTCAAATAACTCAAAGGAACATTCAGCGTGGGAGGTTCTTTTACAAAAATTAAATAGCAATTGTGATGAAATAGTATCTTCTACCAAGTTACCAAAGAATTTACATTTTGCTCATACTCTTACCTAACTGTAGAACCAGGAACCATACACAAGGGATAATAGCCAAATTTTTATCTCAAGATGTAGCATTATTTCAAAAATGTGGGTGGGAAAGCAGGAAGCAAAAGCAAGGTTAATTTTAAAAACAATCTTGGGGCAAGATTCTTATTTCAGACCTATCCAACAGAGCTAACCTCCACATCAGCTGCAGATCTGTACAGAGCTGATTTTAGCAATATTTCAATGCTGGCTAAGTACAGAGCATGTTTGATCTACTTATATTCAAACTAGCTATCATTTTGCTTACCTATACCCATAGCTGATATCTCCTGGCTTGAAACCTGGTACTTCAAAAATGCTGCCAGAAGGTGTCAAGAAAGGCTATTAGCACAAACCAGTTTTGTGCTAAGTATGCTTTTTGTATTCTTTCCTTCTCCCTCACCTGTGCTATATTCACAGGAATGTGACTTTAATAATCAAAGCTATAATCTTCTGCCTTTAAGGTGCACTGTCTAGTAGTTTTGTGAACATCAGCAAGTAAAGAGAGTTCCAGCTCCTCCAATTCTATCACTAGAATGTGTGTATATTAAGGATCTTTATTTCCAAAGCTGTGAATTACTTTTGGACTCAGTGATCCTTGTGGGTCTCTTTCAACTTATAATACTCTATGGTTAAATCTGTGATTACTTTGCTCAAACCCAAAAGAAAAAGAAGACTCAGCTATGTCCTGGTTTCCCTTTAAAAACATACAAAATCAATTCTCCTGTTCAAAAGGTCATTAAAAAGCATTAAAACAATCCATTTGTTCAGTTGAAGACATCAAACACTGACTCCATCAGTTTAGGACAATGTGCTATTATGCTTCAAAGTCACATGCAGCACATATCAAATGAAACGTCAGAGAAGCAAGGCATATAAATGCATATTTTACATACTTTTTGCATCTCAGTACATTTCACTTCTCAATGGGGCTGTGGGTGGGAGAGGAAAAGGTTGCTTTCTAATGGATTTGAGTGTAAAGGCATCATTTGGCAATTTAATCATCATCTATTACAACTGCCCACTGCTAGATGCTGTCCACGTACAGGAAAAACACATACCAGATATCACCATTCTGCATATTCAGAAGGAGCACTCACAATCACTGTCTGTCTCCTCAGACAACACCATTATACAGTCCTCATACTGCAAAACCAACATGAGTAATTCATCATTAAACTTTCAATCCCTTCGTTCCTATTTGTGCATAACAATATTTTCTATTCTCAAGCACCCCATGTCACTGGACACCCTCAAACAATTAAAAAAATAGCAGTGTATTTTAAAAGGTCTAAAGCTGCTGCTGCCATTTTGCAAATCAATTTCCACAATGTTAGCTGGTCAGCCAGAGGAATGTTTCTCCCACATTTTGTCTCCACTTCTGTAAAGGATATAAAACCTGTTATTTAACATCTGTTGATTAATGTGTGTATACACCCCTCATCTTAGGCTCTACAAAAGACAGAGCAGCATTTTATTTCGCACAAAGATACTAAACCAGGTGCACCAAAAGCAGATGTAAGTGCCTGAACCCTGTGCAGCATTAAAACAACAGTTTGTTTGCTCCTGACATAATTTCATAGAAAAAAATAACTATACTCATGGGTAAAGTTCCTGTAAATCATTCATTTTCTCCGACTCAACCCTCACCTTTACAGTAATGAACAAAGCCAAACTTCAGGTTTCCATCTGGATATTAATCAAATACCACCACAGCCATTGCTTAGCATTTCACATATGGAGAGCTCTTTGAGGATATAAAAATCATTACTGACAATTTACAAATGAGGCAAATTAGAGAAGAATTAGTGAATTAGAAGAAGGGCAGAATAAGTAAGTGGAGAGACAGGGTTGGTCAACCTCAGAATGTTAGTGCACAAGAAATAAAATCTATGAATCTACACTGACCTGGCTAATATTGACTTCTGCTTGTTTGAACATTCCTCCAATTCGCTTACAAGAATAAAATGAAAGCAAATGCAGATAAACATTACTAAAAGCACGTTAATAAGATTACATTACACTTCAATAGGCATTTGAGTGAAATTTAAATGTCTTGATTTGATTTAATGTACTTAACTAAGGAAGTAAAGAAACTAAAACTAAAGCCACTTAAATTCTACTTAACGTCCTTGTATAGGAGTACTATGTAATTTAATCCACTTTCAAAGCATATCTTAGTCTGGATTAATTCTTCCAAGTGTTTCTATGTAGACAAACTCTCAGCATATGCTAAATGCATAGGCAGCTTTCTCAAAGAAGATAAACTATCTTATACATAGCATAAAAGACTTAAGATCACCGATGACTTTCTGGTGACCTATAAATTCCCTTATAACACACCAATACCCCACTTACATACACTTAAGTAATAGAATTCAGATAAACTGAATATCAGATTCAAAGTTTCCTATCTACTGGAAATCAAATATTTATTATTGAGCTTGTAGCAAAAAGAACAGATTCAAAGTCTCAACTAGATCTCTCAGTTTTACTATCCATTAAATCCAAATGAAAGATTGCATATGGACATCTGATCTTTTAACTACTAGTGTCAAGATTGATATTTGCTTACAGATGGGATGATACATCTTGTTGAATTTAATTTCATGTAGATTTCTTAGCTTCAGATAAATAATTTGTGCCTCCCTCATCAAATCTTAGGTTCAATGATGTCAACCTTGTAGAAGGTTTTTGGAGGGCATAAGTGGGCTGGTTCTCCTGTGCGCAGAGCTTCCTCATGTATATAAGAGTCATATCTACAACCCTTCACCAAGACAACTGAGTTCTCTCTGTATGAGAGGCAGCCACAACTTACAACTTATTTGTGAAAGACAGGAGGGCTCTGGCTTGCAGTTCTGAACAGCTGGCAGTGCACAACTACATCTGGACATGCACTTCTTCCTAAACTCATCTTCCCACAACATCCACCACTCCACAGCAAAGCCACAGAAACTGTTCTGTAGGCCAGGTCCTGCATGCAGCTCACAGGCAAACACCCCACCTGAGCCATCCACTACTTACAGTGAGGTGGACAGCAAAAGGAGTCAGCACCAGTAGCCAAACCTGAGGTGAGACCTGAAACTCAACCAAAGAAGTTCTACCACGCTTCAACGCAGGTCACCCAAATAGGAAAATAGAAAAACTGCCCTTGCCCTATTCAAGAGGGAAAATGAGACAGTGGCCAAAGGTGGAGGTGAAGGCAAGAAGGCTCAGCTATTGAAAATGGCAGGAACTAATGCACAGCAAGCTGGTATTTGAAGTCTTGGTCTTGTTGTGAGAAACCTACATTCCCAATATGGACAACTAATGAAAGTATAACACTTACTTTAATAACTTGTGGAAGCTTATACAAAGGCTATAAAGCATATTTCCTTAAGGTTTTAGCTTAAGTTAGTTAAATTAAGAACCCACCCCTTTTCATAGTTAATTCAAGGATACAGATGAAACTAGAAATGCATCTCCTCCCACTCCTATCACCAACTCCCAGAGAAAAATATTTAAATAGCAGATATTTGTAATCTAGAACAGAGAGCAGTATTCTCTGAAGTACCATCTAATTTAAATAAACTTCTCTCATTAACTTAAAGGCATTCTAAATATTTCATCAATGCTTTGTTATTTATGTGCTATTTTACATCTCCCCAACATCAGTATACACATTCCTACAGGCACAAATGTGTAACCATCAATTTATGGTAGTCAGTCAAATCATATATTTGAAATTGTAAATTTGTTCTTAATACCAGTAAAATATTCTGTAGCTATGTAGTTGCTTTTCTTTTTTTTTTTTTGCTGCAGCTCCATTAACTGAGTACTCTACACTGTTTGCAAAGTCACAGAATTCCTGAATAATTTTAACTGCATACATGCAAATAATCTCTTTCCTTCTAAATTCTTATGTGGGTCATTATTACAGAACCTAATGCGTGACTACACTTCATGCATTTATTCTCAGAGTGCCTCTCTCAGATAAGCAATACTAGACAGCATTGCCCACTAAATCAATAAAGAACTAGTAAGTAATCACTAGCTTTAAAAAACATACAAAAAGAAGAGAATACAGGAGCAAAATCAGCATTCAAATGAATCCATGATAATTCAAATTTACTCAACTCTGGGAGCAAGAAACAAAACTCAGGATCTTCTTCTGTGACATGATCCCAAACCTCAGCTATTCTTGTGAGAATTACTTTGGGTTGGAAAGGTCAAAAAGACACAACTTCTCAAAAAACGTGCAAGCAATATAAACATGACATGAAAAGCATTCATCCTGTGCCTATTAAATGTACCTGGGTAAGCATATACAACTTAACTGAATATGTGCAAGATGATAACCCAGATAATTCTTTTATTCTATCATATGCCTGGAATAACTAATAAAACTGTGGTGAAACACAGTTGGATAGCCCACAGATGGATAACTCACAGAGCTCATGGGGTGTATACAGTATAATATGAGCATATGCAACTAAGACTGTTCACTGCACAAAATACAAAGTATTTGCAAATACTTGTGTCACACCAAGAGGTACGAGAAGAATTACATTGCCATTGCAACAGCAAACCAGTCTCTCTTTCTTGATGTGACTTTTTTGAGAAAGATTAAACTTGGAGAATATTCACTCCCTAACCAAAAGAGATGGCATTTGAAACAGACTCCTCCAGAGTTAAAATGGTGTATGGAGAAAATACAGAAAGTTCACATGGAATGTAACAGCCATTAGCACAGGTGGCCTGACAAGGCACAGATGCCTCCTAAAGCCTTTGGCTGGATCTTCACCTAGAGATAGTTAGTCCTAAGCTCAAGTCACATTGTGATTTCACCTTTAATCTGTGAGATAAGGCCATCACCTTCTGAGGCTACACCAGTAGAAGAAAACACCTGTGTGGAGAACAGATTGGGTCAGCCTTCCACAAGCCAACCAAGATGTGACCATGCTATACACCTGCCACACAGCTTGGGTGTAGTTGCAGTGCAGTGATAAGTTCCCAGTTCAGTGTGGATTTATGTTCCTCCCCACAGTCTCTTTACAATAATTTTGCGAACACAGGCTCCAGCAGAAGGAAAAAAAGTAGCCAGCAACAGCGAATTAATTAAAAAGCAGCAGAAATGCTTAGTAATGCCTAGATTTAGAGCTTTATAGAAGATAAGGGCAAGCAGATCAATCAGTTCCCCAACAAAAACTATCTTGAAGGGGCAAAGTATATCCACCCTGACCCAGTTGGCTTCACAGCTATAATGTGCTACATAATATTAGGTGACATCCAGGCACCATTTAAATGGTAACATATCTTGAACCTCAGTGGCTTAATCAATTAGAAAAAACAAAACAAAACAAAACAAAAAAAACAACAAACAAAACCCCACACCAAACAAAACAAAAAAAACCCCAACCAAAATACACTCCTCAAAACTAGCATGACCAAAGAAAACCCCATAGAAACATAAGAAAATCTACCTGCAAGATACCTAATTCAAAGCATTATTTTCCAGTGCTAGACTGCACTGTGTAATTGGCGCTTTGCAAGGTGGAGAAAAAATAAGGACAGGCAATATAAAAGACATGTCTATGTGATTTGTGTAAAAATAGGCTATTATGTGGATATAAATTATTTGATTTGGTATTTATTAAGTACCTGTAAAGCGCTCAGTGCTATTCAAATAACAAAGAAAATTGTCTTTTGCTTTAAGAAACTGACAATCTAAATGACAAAAGGGAATAGACAAGATGCAGGAAGAAGCCAGTGATAAATTAATATTTTGCTTGTGTTTTGGATTTGATTGCTTCCTGTCAGCACCTCTGAGCCAGAGTTCTTGCTACAGATTTGCTGACAAGTAGGTAAATGTGGTGGAACAGAATTTGGTAAGGCATTTCAGACATAAAAGTAGCACAGAGAAAGCTAAAGTCAAGATGAAACAAAACCCAACAAGCTTGGAATCACTATTAATACAGTGAGAAGAAGCATGAAGGATGCCTTAAGTAGTCTGAAAAAAGTGTATGGTAAGGATAGAAAACTGAAGGAACCTGATACCTAAAATATAAATTTAAGACAGAACTGCTGTAAGAAATCACATCTGAAGCTGCTGTAATGGTAGGAAGATAGACCCTAACAACCCTGCTTTACAAAATTTTAAAACAACCAACATGGTTATTCAGAAGATTCATCTGATGATGAAAGAATTCAGTATCAGCTGTTCAGTGCAATACAAATAGTTATGCAGTTAGGAAAACAAAAATCAATCATTTTTTATGGCAAACCTCTCAGCTTTGGGAGTACATTCATTACCAGAGGTCCAACATGTCACATTTCTTTATAAAGTTTGTGAGAAAACTAGCCAAGACTTCCTTTGGCAGCATAAAAGCAGTGCTTTCACAGATGGACTTCACACAAATGGGGTTTTGTTTTATTAATAAATGTCTTTTCCCCCCCTTCTCTGGAATCCTCCACCTATACCAGCTTTCTCCCTTTCTCATCACTTACAAATGTAAGAGAGAATAAGACACTGTTTGTTTTCTTTTCTTGATAGGAGACTAGTTTTTCTCTAGTTTGGTGGTACTCCAAGTGAAAAGGACAGCAGATACACTCTTGGCAACTGTAGAGGTTGGCTTTTTTTTGTTTGTTTGTTTTTCCATAAAACACTTCACTGTGCCAGCTTTCTGAGTAACCTCAGAAATAACATGTTTTTTCTGACAGATGACAGCAGAATGGAGTTAATAAACAAATTAGACCCATATGAAAGTGCGATTCATACGCAATGTCACAACTCCAAAGAATAAGGTGGTACATGACTACCAAAGAGGCCATCACTACACAGATTCACACAATATTGAGTTGGAAAGGACCCTGTAGAAACTATGTATGTAGAACAGTCAGTCAAGATATTTTGCACTCACCAGCTCCAATTTTGCACCTGGTGGCAAGGTGGTTGGCAACTCAGAAATGAGGTGCTGGAGTTCAGTGCCATATTGTCTTTGACAGATGCTTGAATTACTTGGTCTTTGGCGATTGTAGGCATCTTTGGCTTGATTTTTTCTGTCATAGCATGATGCTGTCTCACACTCCACTGGTAGTTTTTTGGTAGCTACCCAGCGTTGTTAGCTCTCGAGTAGTTCTGTCTAACTTGGTGTTGATTTCTGTCAGGGACCAGGTACCCTCCTCCCCTCTGGGGACAGCCTTTTCTGAAATGCCCTGGTTGGCCACACTGGAAGCATATAATCTGGCCCTGTAGATGTTGTTGGGGTCTCGGAAGGGGGAATTGCATAGCTGCTAGGGCTTGTGCAACTCCTTGCCCCATGGCCTAGGCTTGTATGTATGGCTGCTACATGCTCTGTTGTCAAAAGGAGATTACAGGCCTCAATCCTTTGAAGGTTTCGGCTCTGATGGAACCTAACATGTAGCACCTTTCTGCATTCCGTATTTGCATTGGCTACTGCCAATGATTTTAATAATTCGTTTTTGGCTTTTTCAGCCCAGACTTGTTTTTCTAATGCCTGTTTAATGCAATTGATAAATTTCATGTAAAGCTCTCCAGGTTCTTGCTTTTTATTTGTATGTTCCAGATTGGGGGTGCTACCATCAGGTTCTTGGGCTAATGCCTTATGGGCCATACTCTTTATTTCATCAAGTACCTGCTTGGGGACGTTTATCACCTGGTCATCAGGCTGACCGTACTGCCCTTCTCCAGCCAAGTGGTCAATAGCTAACACTGCCCTTGCTGGGTCATTCGCACATTCAGCCAACAGTTGGTTTAGTATACATTTCCATCCCCCTTCCCACAGGGCGGACTCGGTGGGCAACAATAGCATAGTCATTATGTACTTTAAATCATGGGGGGTTAACGCATGAGTAGCAAGCCTGGCCTGTACCATGTTGCTAAAATAAGGTGAGTCTCTCCCATGGTCTTCTGCTGCTCAGCACAGCTCTTTGATTTCCCCATATGTCATCAGCTCAAGCCATAGATTGACTCCTCCAGTTCGATACCTTACTGGGGCAACAGTAAACTTTGAAGCTATCTGCCAGTCCTCCTTAATTACAGCCTTTCTAACCCTCTCCCAGGGACCTTCCAAAACTCAAGCCTGAGGCGGCTCATCAATATCAGGGGAGTTCAAGTCCTCTTCCAAGGAGGAAGGGCAACTCAGAGCAATAACATTCAGGTTAGTATTAGAGCAGCAGTGCTTTTTGACTTCGTCCATGGGGGTTGCTTTGTTACCAGAGGGTGAGGCAATGAGTGTTGCCATTTTGTCAAGTGTTAAACAGGAAGGGCCTTGACACAAGATGACGAACTTCTGGGGTGGAGTTCTGGAGGTGTAGCCCAGGGTGGAGGTGGAGTGATTGCCAGTGGGGGTGTGACCGACAGTCGAGAGGGTGGAGTCTGAGGATTGGTTCAGGGCAGAAGAGAAGGTTGTGGAGGCAGGAAGTGGAGGAGCCAGAATAGTGGGAGGACAACTGGCTTCTCAAGCCTTATTGTGGCTCCTTCCAATTTGGGTTTCCAGGGCATGATGCTCCAAGATGGCTGGCCAGCACCATCTTGGGCCATCATTGAAAGTCCACGAAGGGAAAGTTCTAGGGAAGGTTTCGAGTTAGCAGTGGCCGACAGATTGAATATTTGACGCTTGCTGGTGAAGGGTCTTGAGGATGGTGTGGAAAATGGGGAGCATGTGGGGAGTGATGGGGTCCATCTTAGTTGGGGATCATATAATTTAACTCCCACTGAGTCATAGAACTTGGTGGTGCAAATTTTATCAGCAGAGGCATCTGGAAAATTTTTTGAGATCCACCTCACAATCAATTTCAATTCTTTCTCGGAAAATTTCTTGTCCTGATCCATAAAATTAACTTAAGACGTCCATACACACTCCCCTGCATTTTTGGACATATGGCCACCCATTTCTGTCTTTCACCTCCTTAGGGGGAGCAGCCACCAGAACACCTCAGATCAATTATTGGACTTGGACCAGTATTTTAAGGCATGGCAGCAAAATATATAAACGTCCTGCACTTCCCCAAACCCACCTGCAGTCCTCCACAGGTGAAACCATTGTCATCCTCACCGATCCTGGCTGAGGTCCCTCGTGTCGAAATCTGCTGGGCCCAGCACAACCACAGTCCTGGGGAGCGCTGGCCTGTCAGCTATCCCCAGCTGACGTGACCACCACAGGGAACCCTGAATATCAGGGTCCCTGTTTGGGTGTCAGACGTCACAGTGTGTGGGGGGTTGGGGTG
>VXBU01010888.1:205-10207 GCA_013400315.1 Bombycilla garrulus
GGGGGAGCAGTGACTTCATGGCATGGGATCCACTCTTCAGCACTTCGCTTGAATCTTCTTCTTCAGCTTCTTTGGCATCTTCTTCCTCCTCAGGTATAAAAAATATTTGATGGTAGAGATTGTGTTTGCTATATTTCTGGGTGTTCTGGTGTTGTTTTTTCAGTTACTGCAAGAACATGTGATTTGATGGATAAATGATAGAATTTTCTAAAGCAGTACTGTCTTAGAAGTATTGCATGGCTGAGAAGGCAGCATATAAGGCTTTCAAGCTAGAGAGCCAGAGGGAAGAGGGAGTGCTAGACAGTTTAGGAAAATTCTGTCTTGCTCTTGCCTTTTTTTATTGCCTCTCATACTTCTCACCATTTAGAATGTAATCCTTTTTTTTTTTCAGCTGGTAAGGCTGGGAGATTAAATGGAGATTTTTGCAGCAACTGTGAGACAAGCTGAGCTTGCACAATGAACAGGGATGATTTCTTCTTTCCAGGAAAGTCAGTTGGGCTATGTAGTCCAAAGGCATTGCAGAGCTTTGCTGTGAGCAACTTGTTTCCTTTAGGAAGGCATGATTCTTTTAGGGGATGTGAAGGCATAATTCAAGTGGAGATGAATAAATTGATAGGACTGAGACATGAATTAAGCTGAGCTCCTGAAAGCAGGAATATGCAAGGATATTGCAAGGAAAAGGATGGTGTGTGGCATATGGGAGGTGGAGGGAGGGAGACCATATTGCATGGGAATTTTTGGTTGCAGGATATTAATGTTGGTAGGACATTGGCAGGCTTTCCTAAAGCCTGGTCTTTGGAAAAAATACTTCCATCGTTCTCTTCAGTCTACCTATTGAGTACCTTTACTCCAACATTTTCATTTTCTGTTAATGTCGACACTTTTCTCCTCCCACACACTTGAGAAAGGAAGTGTGTTCATTGATTTTTTTAAACTAAGTACTTGTATTCCAAAAATAGTCCTCACTTTTTGTTCAAGATTACGGCTTTTTTCTGTGCTTGATTATGCAGATTGAAGAACAGTAAGGAAGATTACATATATCAATAGGAGAATTCTGAAAAACTGGTGTTATTTCTTGGCTTAAGTAATGTTCTAATGATGCCATTTAGGTTTTGACTTTTTTTTCTTTTATATGTTCTCTGTATTCTTCACACATATATTTGTAGCTCTGCACTAGTATTAGTGACTAGTTTTCCCAGTACTTTTCCATGGCCTTTCCCTAAGGAGAAAGACAAAAGAAATTCCAGAGTTTCAAGCCCCGGGAGGGACAAGGCCTTGTGCTGTCTTGGTTGTTCCTGGGAACCAAGGCAATAACAACTCTTCAAGATACATTCTCATGAACAAAGTACAACTAGTGCTGAAGGGGGGGGGGGGGGCTTATACACAGACCCCGGCAGTTCATTGGAATTGGTGCAATAGAAGGTCTTGTGGACATCAGTCAAGTTTTCATACATCTGTGCCTTGGAAAACTTTATCTGATAAATAATTATTTCAGGGATTATTGTTCTAGGAGTCAACTAAGATATTTACATTTGTGGAATAATCTGTAGAATTAAATAGAAGTAAATGTTCCAAAGTATAACAAATTTCTAATACATTTGGCTCCAAAAAGAATTGGATCAATGTAGGTCATGTTGTTTAAATTGAGTTCTAACACTTGCTAATTTTCAAGTTAGTTCTAAATTTTTTAAAAATACTTAGCTGATTCTATTTTCCTTGAAATCAATGTCTTATCTTCAACTTGAAGGTTAGTAGTAAACTGGTGCTTAAAGTTTTTGAAAATCTCAATCCAAAACTTAAATTACACACATTAGTTGCATGGAATACAGTATATGTCCGTTACGGTTTAAACATTTGTTCAACTATTGTTTTATAACTGTGTTAATCATTGAACACCTAAACTACCTTGGTATTTGAGTAGACAGTGGTTTATACAGCATAGAAGTAATCTTTGGTCATCCATGAATAATCCCACTGTATTAGAAGTTTAAGCTAACTTTGTTATCTTGAACAAACATAACAGACATTTTTTAGCTAGCTCTTGATATTTTAAAAATGCTTCTATTTGTTATCTTCCTTATTTTCATTCGTATGTATTTTTAAAATAGTTCTTAACATCTCCACATTGTTTTTAAATAAGATTTATAAGAGTATTTTAAAGCATTTGAATGATAATTAAAATATATGCTAGAAAGGGAAAGCTGTGTTAAAATTCTTAAAGTTTAGGTGAACTTAACAAATGTATTTGTTTATGGCAAAAGGACCACTGTAGAGAGGACAACTGTACTTTTGATTTGAATTTCTAAATGTGTTTCTCTCTTTTTTTTGATTTTGGTTGTCACTGCTGTTGCTCCTAGCTCTGCCAATCTGCAAGATATTGAGAATTGACTAACCTTGCATTTTCTGCTTCTATTGTCATCTAGAGCAACAGGAAACAGCAAGTGCAGGGAATACTTGTGTGAAACTCCTTTTTTCATCAGTTAGAAGACTATAGGATGAGAGAGGAAAAAAAAAACAAACTGTGGTGGATGATGCCTCATCCGTATTGTAACTCACTAGACACAGATTGATACAGACCTAACAGACTAAATCTTGTGACTACATTGTCTTCATGCATTCACCTGAAAGCCAAATCTGTTGGACCTTCCTATTACAAATGTTAGGACTAAGAGGATCAAAGTCTTTGGAAAGAACAGGATAGATTTGATTAAATAACTTGGAAGGAAATTAAAAGCAGAAAGCTATGGAGAGGAACCAAAAATGGAGTAGGATGCAAGAAGGAAAAGACAAAGATGAGAAAAAATTAAATCACAACAGGTAGGAAGTTATAGGAATAAGGAAAGTTAATCTCTCCTTAAGAGGAGAGATACACAATTCTTTTTTTTAATGTACTAAAAAACGGGAAGTGATACCATTGCAGTATGAATGAAGTACATATGATATGTGACAGGCTTTTTTCTTTCTTCTCTTAGAGAATGTGGGGTATTACCCTTAGTAGAGTAGTTATTTTTCATGCTGGCTAGTAATCCTTGTGCAGTGAATATTGAATACTTTTTCTGAATACTCAAATTTTTATCTTTTCATTGTCAGTCTGAGTTTCAGTTCTTCCCTTTTCCTTCAGCTACCCTAACAGAGCACAATAGGAGCTCCTCCTCATCTACCACTGATCTGCCTGGGTGTGGAATATCTCAGTCTTTGCTTGGACACCAGACAGATTCTGGGTCTACAAGCCTATCCTCACCAGGCTTTACCTTTAGCACTTTGTGCAAATATGGTGTTACAGCAGCGCCGTCAGGGAGTACCAGTACTTTATCCTGTTTTTCACGGTCTCAGAGTCAGCGGATTTCCTTTGGTGATGAACTTCTTACAGTTAGACACACAAGCACAGACAAGAAGGAGCCTCAAATATTGCATTTTAAAACTGAAAATCCCTGCCTTGCCTCTTCTGCTTTGCTTGGGAATTCTTCCAACAGCTGTGCTTCTGAGGATCAAAGTGACCTTTTCAATAACTCTATAGGCCATTCATTGAAGAAACTGGCACTGCTGCTGAAATATCTTCTGCATCATCTTCAGCACTACTGGACTATAGTTTAGTGTGTTCTTGTGCTCATACAAATAAGGGTATGCCAAGCATGCATTCTTCTACTGCTCTTTGCTAATAACTGACTTCAAACAGCAAGCTTTGGATTAATTTTCCTTTTTGTTATTATTGCTCAACTGATGCTAAAATAAACTTATCTTTTTAGTTAAAATGTACTAAACTGCTTGTTAATACCGGTTGGGACAATGAAGGAACTATTCAGCTTGAAATAAGAAGAAAATTCAGATTACTCATCTAAAGGCATTGCATTCTCTTACCTATGCATTTTTGCTTTTTTAGAAAGGGGAGTGTATTTTTGTGGGCTGTCAGATAGCAGTGAGATCTTAAAGATTAAGTAACTGTGTTTGCGAAAACAATTCTTTTTACATACAATCTTCCAAGAGTGGTTGGTATAAAATCACTTGAGAGCAATGAGAAAGCCCATAATGCACTTTTTTTTAGATGCTCTTTTCAGGGTATCCCATGGCACTATTTTAAAAGCACTCAAAATTTGTGGTAACTCTTAAAACATGACACTTGTACAATAGAAACTTCTAGTATAAACATCACTTCCAGATATTGTATTCAAGCAAATACCTATTTATGTTCAGTGTGATCTTTCCAATATTTTCTTCACTTTGCTTTCTTCCAGCAAGGCCCACCACTCCTCTTTCTGTGGGCACCATTGTACCTCCTCCAAGGCCTGCTTCAAGACCAAAGCTGCCTACCGGGAAACTCAGTGGGATTAATGAAATAGTACGTATTGATTATTATTTTTTTATTTGACTTGATTTCAGATGCACCATTAATTTACACGGTTACAGTGGAGTTACTTTCTAGCCAATGTTCAAGGAATCCCATAAGCAGATTTTCAACATTGCCAAATAGTTCATGATAACTATGCTATTACAACAAATAATTGTTAAGACAAGTACAAAGGTCCAAACCATAATTTCTGCATCAGCTGAGTGTTCTTAATTGAGCAAATCAGTAATTTGATAATTAAAGATGGTGCATACATAAGATCGAAGTTTTCAAAATGCAAAATACTAGTGAAGTTGATTTAGGGATATCACCAAAGCTTTGGGAAATTAGTGGGTTTTTTTTCAGTTGTACGTTGACAGAAGTAGCCCTGTTGTGACTTCTCCGTACACTTGGTGCTGCTTTGTGGAGAAGGGAGGTGATAGATCACAGCAGTTGCCTGTCAGGATAGTGAGAGGTTGCACACTGTCTGGATGTGCAGTGCAGGTTCACCTGCCAGTAAGGAATGTGGTAAAGAATGCAAATAACCAAACAGCCTATCAGACTAGGCCAATCCTAATTTCCTCTGTAAATATTAGTATTCTACAGGTTACACTTGACTTCCTGACCTGGAAAAATGTTAATGTGGTAAAATCCTCCTATTGTCTTTCAAAGTAGCAGATGTTTCCACCATATTCTTAGTACAAACAAAATTCTCTTATGCTTTGACAAAAGTGACAAAATGTTTTCTAACTGGTTTCTTTTCTGTAGGATCAAATAGCAGTTAATTTTGAAATTATTTTCGCTTTCCAATACAGAATTGTAGTAATTGCTCTTAGCCCAAGGAATCTGCTCTTCATGTCATCATAATTAAATAGAAGAATTTATCTGGTATTGTTCTGCTATAAAAGTGTGATCCAGAACAAAGCTACGTTAACTTTATACTATTGTTTTTTAAATTTACTATTATCTGGATATAAGTAGAAGGTTGTCAGTTGTCTTCATTATATGTTAACTGTTTTTACAATTCTCATAGTCTCTATCAAAGCCAACAAGTGCAACAGAATGGGGAAAAAAGGTACTGTGACATCCCACCCTTAGGGGGAAGAAACACCCAAGATTCACAAATGCTAGTGGTCAAAAGGAATCACTAAAGTCAGAAGGTTCTCAAAACTCAAAGCTTTATCATTAAATTATGCACTTGGCATAGAAATTGATATTTTAGTCTCTGACTTGCTGTATATGCACGTGGCAGTAGTTTCTGGATAAAGAAGTGGAATAAAAAAGGAAGAGACAAAGGAATATATGAAATAAACAAGAAGAGGGAGAAGGGAGAGGGAGAAAAAGAGATCACCAATCCTGGTTCCAATGTCTGTTCAGCTGATGGAGTGTCCTGGAGGTATCACCTAGGCTTGATAGGGGTATCTTTTTACAGACAGGTTTTCCCCACCCTGGAGCTAAGTTTCTTGTTTTCTATGCAAATTAGTCATCATGCACAGTTCATTCTTTCAGTCAGAGGGCTTTGGGGATCCTGGGTAGTCTTGATTCCCCCCCCTACAGTCCACTTCTCTGCCTCATTCCTGCAGTTGAGCTGTACTTGTACTTGTACTTATCTGCAGGAGCCAGAACAGGATTTTTGTCATGGAAAAGTGCTGCCTACCACTGCATAGCCCCTTCTCCAGGCACATCTCTTTCTCTTTCAGTTTGTTATTACCAACAATCATTGGTTATTATCAACAGACTTCATCTGTTAGTAGCAGCAGTCTTTGGTTATTAACACTAATCTGTGGATGTTACCAGCAGGCTTTGTCTATTAGTACCAACAATCCTTGGTTATTACCAACAATCCTTGATCATTATCAACAGTGTTTGTCCGTTATTACCAACAATCCTTGGTTGGTTCCACAGCCGTGCAGCTATCAGTGCTTTCAGACATACGCATTAGCCCCTTGTCTTCTGGGATTCTACAGTTATCCTGCTGAAGTCATGCTTCAGGGGTTTCCCAAAATACCTTTGAGATAGGTTAATCCCAGCATGATCTTTAGTTAGATACCTCAACAGTTAAGTGTATCCTAAAACCATATAGCAATTTAGAGTGGAAGAGACTTTTAAGTTCTCTAGGCCAGCCCGTGTCTTGGGTTGGAAGACAGGTATCTGCTAGGGAAAGCAGGAGCCTCCCTTGGAAACACCCTCCCTTTGAATTATTAAAATTTTGAAATTAAGCGGCTCTCAGGCAAAGATACAGGGGTAGGAATAACAGTCCTTTACTAGTGCATATAACAAGGTAAACAAAACAACAATAACTGTGGCATTAACAACAAAGCAGAATCAGGGACCCTGTGGCAGAGAGGCAGAGACGAAAAAGAAAAATAATATGAAGGGGAGGCTTTGCTTCACAAACCCCTGGGGCAGCCGATCCCAGGTGCTCTGGCAGGACTCTGAGGAAAANCAAAAGGAAGGACATACCTAACCCCCAACAACCTGTTCAGAAAAGGGCTGACTTCAAAATTGTATCAGGTTGCTTAGGCACATGCTGAGTTTTGAAAATCTCCAGAGTGGGAGATTGTACAGTCTGCCAATTGGGCAGCCTGCCTCAGGAGGTTGCAAGAAGGACTTTTTTCCAAAGTCTGGCTGGCGTTTCTTTGCTGTAGCTGCTGCATCTCTTAGAAGAGCCTGACTCTGACTTCTTTGTGTGCCCCTTTTTATGTAGAAGGAGATGGCTAATAAATCCCTTCTTAGGCTTTTGTTCTCTGAGCTGAAAAAACTGTCCTACATCCTGTTCTTCTCTTGCTTCTGTACTCCAGTCACAACTGTTTTGGTTGCCCTCTGCTGCTCTCACTTCAAATTCATTTGTAGCTCTGCTTTAGCTCCCTAAGTCTACGTTTGTCACACATACACAGGGCTGTACTGTAGTATTAATTTCTGATACTGTGTTCTGTTATCATTATTGACAGGCTGTTGTATAATCAAATATATTAGACTTGACTACTCTGCCAAAAAAAACCCCTATGATCTATGAAATAATGGAATTTACTCCAATGGAAAATGCAGGTTCTCTGTTTTACACTTAAAACTAGGGTAGATAAAACATTAAAGAAGCTATCTTGAGAAACATTATGAAAGTGATTGGGGTATGAAATAAGAGCTTTTCTATTAACAGGGTTTTTTTTATCTTTTTAAAACCAATTTGTGTTATAGTCTTGTGATCTCTTTTGTTCAGCCTAGGCCATTCAGCCCTCCATTGACCTCTAACTCAAGTCCACCTCCAGCAGCTCCTTTGGCACGTGCAGAGAGCATTTCTTCTATATCCTCTTCTGCTTCCCTCAGTGCAGCAAACACACCTACAGTTGGTAAGTTTAATTAACCATTTTATCTTCCTTGAGAAATAGGACAGCTCAGCCACTATGTTGCATCTGTTGCGAGAACCATTTGTTGGAGTTAGTTTTTTCATATATGATTCCAGGTACTTCAAGCATTCTTTACAATGTCTGCTCCAAATGACACTGAGACAAGGAAAACAAATTAAATTAGATTAGACCATAGATCCAATTACGACATGTTCTTTAGGGAAATACTATTCACAACTAACATTCCATGAATTCTTACTTGGTACACTTGTGTATCCATCAAGTACATGTTATCATATATTTGTTTAGAAGATGTTATTTTATAGGTGCAGAAATGCTTAGGGATACTGAAAAATTTGAATGAATACAAATGTTCACAAAACAGTTCTTTTATGTTATTTTATTTTTGTTTGTTGTTCCATAATTGCAGTTTCCAAAAAATGAAGCTAAGCATCTTTTTCTTCAAATTAGTTAAGAATATAAGCTAAGCAGTAAAAGCAAAATAAACAATTAAACAAGTAAGATTAAGATGAAAAGGAAATTAATCTTCACGTGTTGCCACTAATTTCAGAAGGTTTTCTCTTTTTTTTAAAGGAAGACCCTTCAGTTTTGGTATTTGATTATCATAAATCAAAAGGAGACATTGGGATTTTTTTAGCTAGTTGGAGTTTTTTGTTAGTTTGGGGAGGGCAGGGCTTAAGACATTCTAACTTGTTTATTTAGCCTTATTGAACTCTTTAAGTCCTGAGCACCATTACACCTTGAATCACAAGTTTAATCAAGTTGTCGAGTTATCATTCAGTTGTCTGCAAATGTTATTGTTGCCAAGGATTCCTCACTCAGGCTCAGCAGCTCAGAAGAGCATCTGTGGAGCACCTAGAGGGAGTTCTGCAGTAGAATTGTTTCCACCCTGTGCAGAAGCAAAGCTGCTAAGTTCTGCCCAACGATAGCTCTTACAGTTCAGTGTCCACCAGTTTCACAAATGCTGAGAAGCATCACAGAAACACTGATATTTTGGTTGCCAGAGTATCCAGGCTCACAGCCTCAGGGTCTCATCTCTGGTGTCAAGGAATCAAGAACTGGTGTGAAGAGCATCAATATTTCCAGCTCTAGGTATATATATGTGTGTGTGTGTGTGTGTGTTGTTGGAAACTGTCAGACTGAAATAGTGAGGTGAGGTGAGGAAGGAGGTAAGGAGGTGTGTGCTGACACTGAGGTTTGACATGGTTATTATTCTGGCCTAGGAAAAATAATTAAGGCCAGTTTCATCTGCACTGACTGTATTTCCCTCGGAAAATGGAAAGGGCAGTGCAAAAAGCTGAAATACTTTGGGGCATGAAGATACAGTTTGCAATACATTCTGTATTCTTTTCACTTTTGCACATAAGTGCAAATCCAGTGTTCCCCATACCCCATTTCTTCTGAATAATGGAGAATTGACTTTAATTATCTTTTTCCAAGTAAACTTTAAGGCATATGTAATTGAGTGCTTCTTTTATGCGTTAGCCTTAATTTAATTTGCAGAATATTTTTAATATTAATTTTTAACATCAATTTTTGCTTGAAATATTTTGTTTTCTTGCAATATTTTGTTTCATTTAAATGTAATAGACTATGATCTTTTGATTCGAAATCTTCCTACAATTGAAAAGCTTTGTGAGACACCACCAGGTATTGTATTCAAAACACATTTATGTCTTAACTAATCATCCTAATATACTACATCTAATAAAATTGTATTTCTTTTGAAACAACTTTTTCCTGATATTTCGGTATCTAGCACATACAAGTTGCTTGACTTGTCAACTACATAACAAGTTGTATGTTGCTGAAATCACCAAAAGTTGATGTAACCACTTTTTTCTTCTGCCTATCCACTTCCTGACTCCATAAAGCTGAAACTTGGCCTTGCTTCTTCAGTTTGTCACTATTACTTTCTTTCAAGTAAAGTGAATATATTTTTATTTTGGCAATTCTTATTACAAGTTGTCTTGGGTTGAAGACAGGTATCTGCTGGGGAAGGCAGGAGCCTCCTTTGGAAACCCCCTCCCCTCCGTATTACTACAATTAAGTGGCCTTTAGGCAAGATATGGGGAGGAATAACAGTCCTTTACTAGTGAGTATAACAAGATATAAATGATCAATAACTATGGTATTAACAACAACAACTACAAAAAAAGTCAGGGACCCCCACTGCAAAGCTGGGGAGAGGGATGGGGGGGAGCCTTGCTTCACGAACCCCCGGCCAGTCTCAGTTGTAGGTGGCTCTAGCAGGCCTCTGAGAAGAAGGGAAAAATTCAGAGATGGAACGCAGGAGTCCTGGTGGAGGGATGG
>VXBU01010888.1:10285-21469 GCA_013400315.1 Bombycilla garrulus
GCCAGAGAGCCGACCCATCCCCCATCTACCCCCCTCCTCCCCTTCCCCCTGGGCCCGGCAAGCCTCTTTTGTCTTGCAAAAAATACTCTCAAGCATCAGCCATCGGGTTTCCTCCGCAACAAATGGGATAAAATTCAATAGGTAAAGAGAACAAAAGGGACAACACCCCAACCCCCCACACAAGTTTTACCTACAAGTAGGTAATAATATTTCTGTATTTACATATAATACAAATCTTAGAAGACAGACATAATAAAGATAGTACTTTTTAGAATAAATTTTATTTTCATGACAGCTGTTTAGCCAGTATTAAAACTGTCTGAATCTTTGTTCCTAGTCTGAACTAAAACCATTTGATCAGCTTTATTCATCTGCACTTTTAATGACCAATGATGCAGTTTTTTGTTCTGCGGTTTTGGTCTACACCTTGAAGGTGTCAATGCAACCATTTGCATGGTTATGTTGCTAGCTCTTGTGGCAGTACAGCTCAGGGGCTGGTAGTGGTGATCAGGCTGAGGCAGGTGGCAGGTCATTTAAGCCAGGTTTGCCATCACTGCCAAAGGTGATAGAACTGGAGCCTTGATCTGGGCTGCAGCCTGAGATGAAGTGAGGATACCTTCATGCAGCTCTGTTACTTCTCTTTCATCTGAGACCTCCCAGCAGATACAGAAAACCCTGGAGTTGAATGTTGCTGCATTGAATTTTACTCTCAGCAGCAAGGCAACAAAACTATGACTTTCAGCTTCAGGACAGGCAGTTATGTTCGTTTCATGTGATAGAATGACGGAATTGCAAAGGTTGGGAAAAGACTGCCAAGATCATCGAGCCCAGCCACACAAAGATCACCACCTTGTCAACTAAACCACAGTATAAGCACTCCAGTCATTTCTTGAACACCTCCAGGGATGGTGACTCCACCACCTCCCTAGGAATCCCATTCTAAGTGAAGAAATTCTTGCTCTTGTGCAGCCTGGATCTCCCTTGGCACAGCTTGAGACCGTTTCCTCTTTTCCTGTTGCTGGTTGCCTGGGAGAAGAGACTGTCCCATATCTTTGCTACACCCTCCTTTCAGGCAGTTGTAGAGAGTGATAAGATTCCCGTTATCATTCCTTTTCTCCAGGCAAAATGTCCCGAACTCCTTCAGCTGTTTCTCATATGACTTACTCCCCAGACCTTCCCTTGCTCCATTGCCCTTCTCTGGATGTGCTCCACCACCAAAATGTCTTCTTTGAATTGAACTGAGCACAGCACTCGAGGAGTGGCCTCACCAGTGCTGAGTGCAGGGGACAATCCCTATCCTAGTCCTGGTGGCCACACTATTGCTGATCCAGGCCAGGATGCCATTGGCCTTCTTGGCCACCTGGGCACACCCTGGCTCATGTTCAGCTGCTGTCACCAGCACCCCCAGCTCCTTTTCCCGTGGGCAGCTCTGCAGTCACTCTGTCCCAGCCTGTGGTGCTGCCTGGGGCTGTTGTAATCCAGAGGCAGGATCTGGCACTTGACCTTGTTGAATGTATAGTAGTCTATTTATTTTTCAGTTTATTGGTTTCTAGGAGAATGCATGCATTTTTGAGTCAAAGGGTGATGAATAGTGGGAGCAGAGCAAAGAAGAGAGAAGTGATCTCATTTGTAGTTCTCCAAATAGGTCTCAGAGAAACATATATATATATATATATGTATTTGATGTGGTGTTCCCTAAAAAATAGGTAAAAGTAGTGTTATTATTTCTAATAAATTCTGTTTTTCAGTCAAGCAAACAGTATTTGTCTTTTACCAATAGGAATATAATGAATATGTTTGCATTACTCTACATAATTTTTGAAATATTGCTACACAAATGTACATAAGGTCATTAAGTAAATGATTGTAAAATAATTTATACACCTGTATACAAGGTAATCCTGTCTGCACTGCAGATGTTGTTATTTCTTAGTAAATTGGCAGAAAAATACATTAAAATAGCTCAGCAACTGTAGTGCCCTATTCATTGAGTGTACACTTCGGCTTTAGTGAAGAATAATTCTGGAGTTCAGTATTTCACCAAACAGAATTTCCAATAATTGATAACTCATTATTTTATTGCACATTTGCCTCTTGAAATAATGGTTTCTTGATTCCTAAGAATATTGAGAATCACAGCTTTTGTTTGTAGTTTTCAGGGAGATAAAAACCTTAGGAATTATGATCCATGTATTGTCTGAAAGAGTAAAGAAAAACAACCTACTGCTCATACTGAAAAAAAACCCAAATAGATCAGTGGGTTTTAGCCAGAATCATAATAATTAGTTCATTTAGGAATTTTTGATTTTCAATACTTTTGATTAGATCTTTTGATCTAAGGAGGCCTAAGTGCTGTACAAATGTCTTCATGGTACTGAGAAGTCTTCTGAACATTTTACTACCTTATGTGAAAAATTGTAATGGAGAGAGAGGTATGAGGTAGCAGAAATAGACCAGCTCCTGTCTTTTGTTATATTTCTGTCACTACTTCATTCACTTATCTTTTAATTTAAAGTCTAATATGAGATATTAGGTGCTCTTTGAAGAACAAGGCCCCAACTTCCTTTTTACTTCTGAAAGAGCTCAGAAAGGACAGCCCCTTAGAGTAAATAGGTTTAATTTGCCACGGGCAATACTATATAGAAGTATTTTGTCTCTGTTTTATGGTATGAAAGAGAAATTTTTCAATTTGCTTATGAAAAGATAAGTACCTCTTTTGTGATAGGTATAATACTATGTGTTACAGACTATTTCTTTATGGTACAAAAAAACATAGTAAGATGCTATCTACTACGCTGCTGCGCTAAGAAAAAAGGAAGAAACTTCCAGAATTGTCTTTTGTATTCCATACATGCGTAGAAAATTTGTGAAAAATGAAATCCCATGACAACCTGTTTCATCAACTGTATATGTGCATTTTAAAAAGCCTTAGCATGAGGTCTTGGTTAACCTGGGGGCTTTATAGCTCTATTTTGGAATTGTATTGTGTTGGCACAACAAGTGAAGACTTCTCCCATAATTTCTGCTTGGGAATTGCAATGTTTGTTGGCTGAAAAAGTTAAAAGAATGTTCAACAGTTCACTTGTGTGAGGTAATATTGATGAATTTGCATTTAAGTTTATTTTTACAGGAAGTGAATTCTTTGTATTTATGTGACCATTTTATCATGCATTTTTCCATACAAAAAGCATACAGTAGAAATTTTTTTTAACCATTCTAGTCAATTTGCTTTGGGTCTGTTGACTTCACCCCCCCCAATGGCCATTTTAATGCAGTGTTCCTCTGTCTCATGTATTTCCTTGTGTCTGTTTACATAATGTCATACCAATAGTCATACCTGTGTTCTTAGGCTGTGAGCAGCATTTTGGTGGTATGATTGTACTGTACTATGTTTCTGTATTTCTACACACTTTACAAGTAATACTTCAGATGATACTGTGATGTTGGTGTAAACTCTTGTGAAAATTACAGATGTAGTCAACCATTCTGAAATTTTCTAAGCTTTTTGAAAATTAAATCTATACACAATATGTATTCTAGGTGTTTCACGTGGTCCCAGCCCCATCAGCCTTGGAAACCAGGACACCTTGCCTGTTGCAGTAGCTCTTACTGAATCTGTTAACGCCTACTTTAAAGGAGCAGATCCTACAAAGTTAGTTGAATACAGAATTGTGTTGAATGTACTGAGTTACAGTAAGAAAAGACACTGGGTCTACTTTTTATACTGGGGGAGGGGAATGAGTATGCATTAGGAGAATTCAAAGGGTTTTTTTTCCCCTGCTGTAAATTTCGACAGTGGCTTATTGCTCTGTAATGGCCTGCATCCTGCTTTACAAAAATATGTTCAGTGAGAGCACTGAGAATGACAAGATTTTTTATCATTGTCAGGTAGGTGTTACATGTAATTTTGTGCAGCTAAAAGCACTTCATTCCCTGTCACATCTATTGCTATGTGACTTAGGCCTTGCCTAGGCAGAGCCGTGCCATGTTTTCAAAGCTTGAAAAACATTCAAGACTACTGTATGCTCAAGCAGTTGAAGTTTTTTCTTTCTTAGTTCATCTTACTTCCAAGCTGAAAGTGACAGTACATAGTCACATTACCCTCCTTTGAGCTTGATTTTCTGTTTTTAATTCAGTTAATGAGATTGTGAAATAACAGTGGTTGCTTTAAAATTATTATTAGAACTAGGCAGTTAATGAGTTGCAATAAAGCTGATTTTTTTATTCTCTTCTAGATGTATTGTGAAGATTACTGGTGATATGACAATATCATTCCCAAGTGGGATTATTAAAGTCTTCACTAGCAACCCATCTCCTGCTGTGCTCTGCTTCAGGGTGAAAAACACAAGCAAACTAGAGCAGATTCTTCCAAATGCACCACTTGTATACAGGTTTTGTATTTTTCTTAATGTAATTGTAAGCTACATAATTTGTAAAGTATGAGTTGTGTGTGTAAATCAGAATTCTTTGCAGTCTGGTTGATTTAATTACATGTAATTTATTTTTCTGAATTAATCTTGTTCAGCTTAGTTCTCTCTACTGCCACTATTAAAAATCTCAGTGATTACTGGACTGAAAACTTGTGCTGAGTATAACAGGAGCCATAAAAATAATTTGTTAATGTGTCTGTGTTTTCATATGCATTTTATAAATAATTTCTTTACACAGTAGTAATAATGGTAAAACTAAATGATGAAACAGTAGGCTTAAATGGAAAACAAGTAGTAGGAGATTCATCTACTCTCATTTGCCATCTACTAGTGTATTTTAAAGCCAAATCATTACACTAATCAGATTCTTTACGTAACTATCTCTCAGATGTGTAGCAGCATGCTTGAAAGAATTTGTAGGAAAAAAGGCTGCTGATTGAATAGGATAATTGTTGAAATTGCACTTGGAAATATTGTTTTTTAAAAAATAGGAAAGATGGAATTTTTTAGCAGAAATCCAGTTCAGCTGAGCAGTTTCTATTTCATTTATTGAAGAAATTATTTGAATACTAAGCTAGATGTTTTTAAATGCTATATTTTTAAAATTACTGAAATAATAAACCATATGCACATATTCTTTTGTATTTAATTTTGTTTTGTTAGTTAATACTTAATGTAATGAATAATTCATAGAAAATTAAGTTAAATCACTGTTTGACATGACAGTTTATAACTGAAATGTTAGCAGAGCTGTGTCTGACAAAGTGAATTATACTGAAAAAGCATATTTTGCAAAAAAAAGGTTAAAATATCTAGTATTCTTGAATGAGTGGTGTAATATTTCACCCCAATTAATGATCTTTCTTTGTAGTGATCAGCCACAAAGTGACTCCAGTACTAAGGACTTTTGGGTGAACATGCAAGCTATAACTGTCTACCTCAAGAAATTATCAGAGCAGAATCCATCTGCATCCTATTACAATGTGGATGTTTTAAAGTATCAGGTAAACACTTTTATCCTTTTGTAATTTTTAAGGAATTCCAGCAGACACATATACTCAAAAATTAAAATAATTATTCTTTGTCTGCCAGCATGGAGGTGAACTATCATCTCTCATCTAGTTCTGGGTATAGCTCTACTTAAAATGCATAGACTCTGCCCACTCAGCACATTCCTGTTATACTTCATGTCATTCCCTAAGATACAGGGCATGTTTCAGGTTGGTAATGCTTCAGCCCAATCCTGCAAGCAAACTTCAAACACTGCTTTTCTTGATATTTGTCAGCAAAGTCAAATTCTCCTTTAAGAGATTTGGTGGGGACTTCATGTAATTTGTACTTGTACTCTTTGATTTTGCAATTGCCTATGTTTTGGATGTTGTCACTGATGAATTTTAATGCATTGTTCTGGCTTACAGTTGAAAGTATGTTTAGATTAGATATTAAGGAAAAATTCTTTTCTCAGAAGGTGGTGAGTCACTTGCACAAGCTGTCCAGAGAAGTTGGGTATGCCCCATCCATCCCTGGCAGTGTTCAAGGCCAGGCTGGGTAGAGCTATGGGCAACCTGGTCTAGTGAAAGCGGTCTGTGCCCATGATGAGGGTGGGTTGGAACTATATAATCTTTAACGTCCCTCCCAGCCCAAACCATTCAGTGATTCTATCTGAGAATGTACGACATTCTGATTTCTCACAATGTGATAGAACAGGAGTAGTCAGAATGGATTTACTGAGCATAAGTCCTGCCTGACCAAGTTGACAAACTTCTATGGTGACGTGACTGCCCCTATGGATGAGGGCAGTGCAGTTGATATTGTCTGCTCCAACTTCAGGCTGCCTTTCAAACCATCTACCACAGAATCTGTATTGAGAAGCTGGTGAAGAATAGGCTGGATGAGCAGACCCCCAGGGGACATATTGATATTACAGTTTAATAGCTTCATTAATGATCTGAATGATGGGACAGAGTGTACCCTTGGCAAGTTTGCTGATGATACTGAACGGGATGGCCTCCTAAGTGGGCTCATTTTGCCCTCCTAAGGGGGCTCAACAGGCTGCATAAATGGACTGAGAGGAACCTCATAAAGCTCAACAAGAAGTGCATTTGGGGAGTGACCAGCTGGAAATGATCTTGGCAGAAAAGGACCTATGGGTCCTGTGGGTTACCATGTTGAACATGAGCCAAACAACTCGCTGCTTGTGCTGCAAAGGCACAAGATGGTGTCCTGGATGGTCTCCTGAGCTGCATTAAGCAAAGTATTGGTAGTAAGTGAAGGGAGGGGATCCTTCCCCTCAACACTGATGACACCTCATCTGGGATGCTGTGTTCAGCTGGGTTGTTCATAGCAAGTGAGACTGGATAGAGTTCAGCAAAGGGCCACGAAGACAATGGTGGGACTGGAGGATCTGAACCATAAAGAAAGCCTGAGAGAGCTGGGACTCCTAAGCCTGGAAAAGGGAGAGTTCAGGGAAATCTCATCAATATGTATACATACCTAAGAGAGAGCACAGAGAGGGCAGAGTCAAGCTGTTTTCACTGGTGCCCAGTGACAGAATCGGAGGCAATGGACACATGCCGAATCACAGGAGATTCACTCTGAACAGCCAGAACCACTTTTTTCCTGTGACAGTGGCTGAGCACTGGGCACAGGTTGCCTAGAGGGGCAGTGGAGTCTCCACTCTTGGAAACATTCAGAAGTTGTCTGGAGCTTAGGCAGCCTGCTAGAGGTGGCCCTGCGTGAGCTGGAGGGATGGACCAGACAGCCTTCAGAAAGTCTCTGTCAACTTCAGCCATTCCATGCATCAGTGAGATGATGTTCAGACTGTTAATAAAAAATCTTAATGAGTATTCAAGACATACTCACCTCAAAGGAAAAACAGGGATTTTTTAGGCCTGCCTTGAAATGTCTGAACATCTGAGACAACTGCACAACAAAAACACCCTGAAACTTACTTGTCAGTCCAGCTGCTCATACCTGTAGTTTCCACATCTGCCTAATGTAGTTTAAAATCCTGGCATACTGAACCTGCAAAAAGCATGTCAGGCACACAGAATTCATGAGGATGATGAAAGGAAAAAACCATTTTGTTTGTTGAAATGAGTACTGTGTATTCTTCTTCTAATAATGAGGCATTGGTACATGGAAGCCCAGACAGATAAAAAAGGTTTTGGGCTGACAAAAAAAGGCAAGTGTGAGGACACAGGGGGTTCCTCAAATGGTTTGAGAAGGTGGTTGAGATGCATCAGCGCAGTAGAATGAGCTCAGCTACAGAAGCAACATTCAGCCATCCTGCAGCAGGAAAATAATGGTTTGAAGAGGTAAGAATTATTCTGCTGGCTGTCTGTCCCATGATGGCAGATGTTCTCTGGTGCTGGCTGGTTGGGCAGCTGAATTGGCACAGCACAACAACTGCTAAAGATGAAGTAATTTTGCTGCAAGCATGCATCTTGCGTACGGCAGAACACAACAAAAACAAAGCTTACAAAAAGTTATAAAAGAGAAGGAAGGAGCCTTATAGGCCAGAGGGAGTTTAAACCTTTTCTTTAAGTATTTTAATTTAAAATTAAAATAATAGGAATTCCTTTAGGCAGCAGTCTTCAAAATTCTATGATTAAGGACTCAAGGGTCAATTGTTCTCTTGATATTTTGTCGGCACTGAGACTTATATTAGTTACCATCATCCCATAATTCTGCCCAAAAGTTAGATATTTTAATTGTTTTCAGTGGTTTATTCTTTTACAGGTATCTTCAAATGGCATACAGTCCACTCCTTTGAATCTTGCAACTTACTGGAAATGTGATGCTAGCACTACTGATGTGAGAGTGGATTATAAGTACAACCCAGAGTCTATGAATGTGCCTAGTATGCTGTCTAACGTCCAGGTTGTGGTACCAGTAGATGGAGGAGTAATAAGCATGCAGTCACTTCCACCTGCAAAATGGTAATATTAATTATTTTCAGTATTTTTTCAGATTCATTTTAGTGTATTCTTTAGTATCATAGCCTGAAAAAAATTGACAGGAAGAAACAGCAAAATGTGTAGTATCAGATGTCTAGATATTTTGTGGTCTAAAACAGATCATGTGCAGCCAATTCACATAAACTGAAACAATGAGTGAGTACCCATCCTAACTGTGTAATAACATGAGCCTTTATGAATTTTCCAATGTTTGCTTTCTTTTGTCCAATAGAATAGACAATTTTAATACAATAATTTGAAACAGTTAATAAACATTTTTTCTTGTGTGTATAACAATGTATTCTTATAAGGGAATTATATAGAAAGAGTATCAAAAAGGCAGGTTTTAAAAAGATTTATTGTTCTGACTTAAAAATTAGCTTCTAATGGAAATAGTTTTAAAATAAACCTCTGCAACTGAGGAACTCAGAAGCTCTCCATAAGCCAGGTAGCACTGGCCCTCAATTCAAGTGCCATGCAGACTATTAGACTAGTAGCTACCTGCCGCCACAGTCTGAGCCCTCATTTATAGTAGCACTTCAAAGTGTGACATAGCAAGAAATTATGTTACAAGTTTGTGGAAACAAGCGGTGGGTAGTGGGACTAGTACAGTAATGCAGCCCTGGAGCAAAAAGTGAGCAGAATTCAATCACTGTGCCTGTGCAGCATGTACATACTTGCCCAGCTGTAACATAACTCCTGGACTGTTTATTCCCAAAATGTCTTTTCAACATGAAGAGGGTAAAGAACACCAAGTTGAAGGAAGTTAGTCTTTGTTAACCTTGTTTCTTATAGATCAGTTTACCTTAAAAAGCAAGGTAAAAAAAATAATAATGATGTATTTATTGAGTAGATTTTAATGTTTCTGGAGGCAATACAGTTACAGGTGTTTATTGAACAATGTAGTATTAGAGTATAAGTTCAAGTGGGAAAAAAAAACCCTGACAGGGCTGAATCCTTCTTGACTTGTTATTTCAAGGAAACAGTACTTTTAACCAAATCTTAAGCTTATTCTGATCAAGAACATGTTCAGTGTCCTGTCTGAACAACACAACTGCACTGTGTGAAGCCAGTCTCTCTGCCCAGGCTTCTTCCACAAACCCTCTGTAATGAAGCTGGAGTGAAAGCAGGAACACTCACTCAGAACACTCAGTGTTAGCTGGGAAGACTTGGGGACAGTTGCATTAGTGAATTCACCTAGAAAACTTCCAAGACCCATAATTTTGAGCCTGGCAAGCTGACCAAAGGAAAAAAAAAATCAGTTATGTCGCAGGCAGGAATTGTATTTGTGATGTACTACTTGTTCCATCTAGTGGATTGAGTGGTGGGGTTTCTGGTTTTTTGGTTTTTTTAAAGTGCTTTATAGCTTGACTTCCTGTGAGTAAATGCAACCATATGTGAGCATTTCAGTCCTACTACATCAATGCCAAGAGCAATTTCAATCCTATCAGCACTTCATGCTGCTCACAGCTTTAAGCTGTTGAGTTTCCTTTGATGCAAATGCTAGAAAGTTCTCCAGGAGTTAAAATGCCCTGTCAGCTTAGACACTTTTGGTATCCTTTTCTGCCCCTTTACAGTGTCTGAAGTTAGCTTGAACAGAGTGTCACCGATGCCCATTAGTTTTACTAGAATGGAGATGGAATACAATTCATGCTCTCAGGACTCTCACTTAGGGGCGAACAATCAACATTGCTCCCCATTCTAACATCGTCACGAAGCATCAAGGCATAACTTCCAGACTGCTTCTAGAGTAACTTACCCTTTATGACTGCAGAGAGGTTTGAATTTTGGAGCCATAGGTGGGGACACAGGACAGTGTTAAATGCATAAAAAATTATTGTATAAAATGTGTAAGGGAGTTTGTTCTTCTGAGCTCACTGCTCTGGAATGATGCAGACACACCTTTCTCTTTTCCTCCTGTAGTTTTCCACAGACTTATCTTAAAATGTGCAAATAGTTTTATAGATTTCCATTTAGAGATGTCCATAATATACCAGTGTAAATCAAGGGAAATAAAGTTCTAAAACCAGAGCTTATAACTCACCTACCATTCTCTTACAGGAATGCAGACCAGATGAAAGCATGTTGGAAAATATCTAGCATTTCAGAGAAGTCTGAGAACGGAGGCAAGTTGAACTCTTTTGTTTTCCTTTCTTGTACAGAAAATTTTTAACAGTAAACAAGTGATCATTTTAGCCTCTATGCCCTCTAATTCCTTTTTACACATTTTCTCATGCTGTATCCTATTTACTAGTTCACCTCCTTCTCAATTAATTGCCTGAGAGATTCCATTATGAGTGAGATGTCAAAGTATAGATTTAATTATTAACTATACAAGGGAAAATAATGAAGTACCCTGAAAACAGTAATTCTAAAATAGAGTTTAGATGGGATACAAAATTATTGTATTCATGCTATTTGGAAGTGGACAGTTAATCAAATGAAACTAGTTTAATATCTGTGTCTTTCCACAAACAGATAATTTAAATACATTAGAAGGAGGTAAGTGGATGAACTGGGAGTAAAAAAAAATAATCCAAAAGTCCTGAGGATAGATATATTGTTCTTGACCAAGATTTTGAACCTTGGTTTTGACCATAATGACTCCAGGAAAAAACTTAATGTGTGCACATCTGCTCAGAGTGGTGATTTATACAATATTGCCTAAGGTACCACAAGCATAAAAAGAGAAGACAACTTCCATTCCAGAAAAGGCTGGAAAGTTGTAGGTATTATTCAAACAAAATCAGAGAGAATTTTATTCAATACAGGTGATTACTGAAGTTCGTGCCGTT